>JAQISU010000028.1:10765000-11217500 GCA_029339505.1 Unio delphinus | reverse complement strand
CAGTTTCATATTTGTGATATTATCACATGTTACAAGTTCACTTTCAGTGATTCTGATTGGTCTGAATCAGCCCATGGAATTAGTGTGCAGTATCATTTTTACTGATTGGCTGGAATCAGGGGGAAATATTTTTAACATTGCCTTCTGGAGTCTTTTGACTTGAATGAACATTTGTGGCGGCCAACGAAATTGAGGAAAAATAATTTAGGCTTTCTGACTATGGATTTATTACCCATACATGGATTTTTAATGTCATGTATAACAATATCATAATGAGAAAAATGGCGTAAAAAGACAAAACAAGAACAACAATAAGACTTAAAACTAAGGGCAGTGCTTTTTTGATGGCGGGGTGAGAGGCGGTATATCTGTAACACACACACACACACACAGTTAAGAGACCCATTTATGTCCAAGTTCGTATGTAAACAAATGTGAATTTATTTGCTTTTGTAAGTTAACATTTAAACCACGCATGTATAGACGGTGGAGAATAAATTCACATCTGTTCACATAAGACAGAACTTTATCCAACCACAGCTAATGTTTACTCTTTTTTGAGGGGGTGGGGGTGGGGTGGGGTGGCACCAGACAGATGCCCCCTCCCCCTATTGAAAAAACTAAAAAGTGTTTTTATGTGTGGATGTGTTCCCCCCGATGTGTAGTTTTGTGTTTTTTTTTAATGAAATTCCATTTATTTTAACCTAACCGTAATTTTGTCCCATCGGGATTATATGAAAATAGGAGGATATTTTGGTCCTTAGTGTTTTCTATGACATCCTCACCCGAGCTCAAAGGCTCATCATGGGTGTCCTGTCTTAATTTCTTAAAGTTAACCCTGGCTAGTGGTTTCCTGTATCCTGTGTATGTTATTTGTGTTGTGCTATTTGTATGTTGCTATATGTATACATATGTATACAGTGTATCTTGTAAGGATAGCCATTTTGGTCAAAGTTTCCAAGTTTTCTAATCATATTAAATACCTCTAAACGGTATTTTTTAAATATATTTTATAATTTCGTTTAATTTATATTTGAAAATTTTGAATTTGGTACAAACACATGGTGTATTAAACTTTAGTTTAATTGGTTGTTTCCAACCAATTGTTTTAATGTTTGCTTTATGGTGTTCCATGTTTTGTAATCTTCCTTATTTATATAATAGATCACTTGGATCGAAACAGGATCCGTACAATTTCTTTATTTTGTTTTGCACTTCACCCGTCTCGATCTTTTTTGTGATCTTTATTTATTTATCATAAATTCCCTATTCCGCTCCGAAAGAATATTTTTAATTTCCCTTTAATCGGGCTTTCTGTGTAGATTCTAACGAATCTCCACAGAGTATTATGATTTTTTATCACCAGTGACTTTATATGATAGCATGCTTGTGTTGGGGAAAGGTATAAGAAAACTATCTAATTCGTGAGTTGTTTTGATTGTGCGTAAGTCTCTAGGTGAGTTTGTTTCACAGCTCTTCCACGGGCCCGGCCACTTCGCGTAGTGCCATGAGCAGCAGAGAGGGTGTATCGGACAACATTTTTAGACAAGTTTTCACTGAAATCACGCTTAAAATCAATGAAACCAATGACATCAGACCCCAAAGTCAATGACATCAGGTCCCAATATGTGTGTGAATCATGGATTAGGTCCCAAAAAAAATTATGAAAAAATCAATGAAATTAATGAAATCAAAAACTTTTCAACTATTACATTTTTTGGGAAAAAGGGACTACAACATCGTTGTCACTCACCCTCTCTGCTGCTAGAACTTTCAGTTGGGGTTAACCGAATATTTGATCCAGTCCGATACGATATCGTGTTCGAGGGTCATGTAAATCACTACGACGAAAATCACTACGACGAAAATCCTTTCAGGATTTCACAAATAGACTAATTTGTAAAACCTCCTCTTGTAAATCAATCAGATTATTAGACTGGTCAGTGAGTTTGAAATTAATTCTGGTTAATGAATTATTATGACATCGCATATAGACTGGATTCACCGGGGACTCAATTATTAAAAACCCTGGAGGAGCTGTTGGTGCAAATGAATACAAAATATATCCTTGCTGAGCTTGATTTGATCGTTCTAAATTTATTTGATAGCTTCCTTCGATCACATCACATACTAAATTGAGCGCAATCACCGTTGAAATATTCACATTGAACGGAGCGATATGCCTGCCACCACCATCTGGGTCATTATTATGGGTCAGGATTTTTATTTCCGGTGATGTTGCTTTTTTCCACGTATCATGAATTATTTTAAAACCAATATCGATGGCATCACTGAGAGATTTTTGTAGTTCTGGTACGTTATATCCTGGTAGTTTGACTGTGGGTATATCCTTGACGGGGATGCTCTTGCCTCCTGCAAAAATTGTTCTTGTTGTAGGATTACTGTCACCTAATATCTCTTGAATAATTTGTGAATTAAATGTTTCCATGTCATTGATGATTTTGTTACATGTTTTTACGACACTGATAAATTCATCTCGGGTAAGAGAGCCGGATTTAAGGGGGATTAACAACAGTGAAAAATCATTATTCATTGCTGTGAAATTTTCAGCGATTTTAAGTTCGTTAACAAAAAGATATTTCCCTCCCTTATCTATAGTGCCAAGAGCAAAAAAGATGCTAGCAATACTGTAATCTATATAACTCTTTACTGGATTATCAGATTTTATCCTGTCTGTGATATAATCGGTTTTTTGAGGTTCTGGTAAATCAACGGTTCCCCCCTTTGGTGGTAATTCAGGCCATCCTAGTACGGTTCTTATTGAGCTTTGATAGATATCTACGACGTATTCTTCTGAGTTTATTTCAATGGCAGATGATAGTGTTGGTTCATGAACTGTTATAGAGATTTTTGACTCTACTCCAGTAATCGATTTTATTCTACGCGCGAATTCATTATTGATTTGTTCAATTTGATATGATCCGGTTGGTATGGAAACAACATTCCAGTCTGGGGTACCGTCGGGTTTATTCTTATTTGCAAATACCAGGGAATTATTCGGTTGTTGACCACCAAATGATTTTGACCTAATATTTGGCCAACTGTGGTATACTCGTAATTTTGCTAGCGCTATCTCCTTCACTGGGACCGGAGAGGGGAAATTCACACTGAATTCTGGATTCGTTGAGGTTATTGAGATCATGCTTGTTTGTACTGGTTTTGTGTTCTCCACTATTTGTTGAAGTAATTCCATCTGTGTTGTCATTGTTATTATATTCATGATGTATTTCTAATTTTGACATCGCAGAATCATATATATCTACCATCGCTGAAAACTCACTCTCTGATATAATTGTATCATCGAGCGATGATGATATCAATGAGGATAATTGCGAGTATGCAGTGGACACAACATGAAATTGAATTATGTAGTCTTGTAGTTTCCGTTGGCTGCATGAGGATATTTTTTTTGTGATTATTGAAATAATTCCAGCGATTGTTGTTGCCGCAGAAATGCAAATTGGAACAGCTATCGGGGCCATCATTGTCACTGAAGACAGTATAATACCGGCTCCGGTGATTACACCACTCACAGCGTACACAGTAACATCAATTGCGGTAATTCTCCTGCGATATTTTTTAATTTTCAATTCATACTCCTCAGACAAGGTTTTGAGTCTAGTTTGATACTCTCTGACCTGATCATAGCGATATTGCGATGATGAAATCATTTTTTATTTTAAATATGCTAGCGTTTTCAATTACGATTTACTTAAATTCGCTACGAATTCCACATACCACGTTGTTGAGACCCTAACCAAATGATTATCAGTAGATGTGATTGTGAACTTTTCAGTTGTATTCTTGTCGATGATCGTTGAAATCGTATTATTGACCCCAGATGAACTGGACGATGAAATATTAAATTGAGTCAATGGTGTCACTAGTGTTAATCGATAAATACCCTTGACGGTTGCAGTGATATCTAATTTGTTGTTTGTAGGTGTCCACGCAAATGATCCGTGTTGTATTGTGTATACAACGTTGTTGGTTTTCTCATGAGGAATTTTTGTTTTTTCAATGGCTGTTATCATCCTCGAAAGATCACCTTTGATGCCTTCGATGGAAGTTTTCGTCTCATCAATGGATTTTTTAATATCAGGGAGTTTTAGTTCAATTTTATCTAACGGGGTTCCAATAAATGTATCAATGGCGTCGGTTGTTGTTTTTGTTGCTTCGTTGATAACCTTTTGATCATCAACAAACGTTTTAATTTCAGCGATAGATGGTGTAACTACAATTGGGGAACCAAAGAACTTATGAACGACATTTCTACGGAAACTATTGTAGTTTTTTAAATGATCTTCAAATTCTTTATCGTGGTTTGTAAATCGATCTGTAATCGTCGAAAAAAGTACACCCGGTTTGAGTTTACCCTGATCGGAAAATAGCGCAACGGTGTTCTCGATTGCATTTTGTTGTTTAACCAAAATATCATCCAGAGAAATATTACTGGATTTCAATTTACCCTGTTTGTCTTGAAATACAACTATTTCATTCGGGTCAACACTTGTTAAATTTAACGTCTCAGCGATTTCATCTTTAATTTTTTTTGTTATATCCTTGATAGAATCAGGGGTTGCAGTGTCATCGGGTTTGGGTTTCAGAGGTCTTCCCCAAATATCAATCATGATATTTTATATATCTCTCTCTAAAAAGCGATTACTAGTGTAGTCATTTACGACAATATGTGGTGGTTTTCCCCTTGGGTTACCCAAGGAGTTAGAAATAGCATCAAGGACATTTAATACTTCACTGCCGCATATTGGCGGGTCATTGATTTGTTGTGTTGGTAGCGTAGAATACCAAGTCTTCATTGGAAGGGTTTTTATATACCGCATAAACTCTTTTGGTGGGGCTAATCCATATGAATCAAAATAGACAATCCCACGTGGATCAATAGCGTATGCAACCCAGTGAGTTCCAGGTCCGGTGCTGTTATCGAGATTAATAATACCTGTTTCAGTTTTGTTTGGTTGATGTGGTAATTGATCTTTCATAAAAACACCTCTGAAATTTTTAATCACTAGTTGTTTAGCCGCATCCATTAAATCAAAATTGGACATGGGAACCATCGAAGATTTGGGAACCATAGGTTCGGAAATTGAAGATTTCTGAATTAATAAACCGTTCCTGGTAGTCTTAGACCTTTTCCGCTGTACCAAGAATACGGGGTTCCTGGTAGTCTTAGACCCAATCCTTGAACGGATCGTCTCTTTTTTTTATATCCTTGTCCAGCTGCCTTTTTTAGTGCCATTCCTGCTGCAGTACCAACGGCTCCTAACGCCGCTGCTTTAGCCACCGCTGGGGCTGCTGCTGCAATCAATGCTGGTATTGCAGCTAACAATGGAAATATACCACCCGTTTTCATCATATTTTTAATAGCAGCCGCAGAGAGAGTAATCTGAACTCCCTTTTTATCCCTGAAAGCATCATTGAAATGTTTCACCTGACGAGTTGTCAGCGATAATTTATTTTCACCACCAGTCATTTGATTAGGTTTCAACGTGATTGTGGTTCCACATTTTTTAGCCGATTCTGATTGCAATTTTTTGATTTGACCAGGAGTTAACGTAACACTAATAACACTATATGACATTATATATAATTGATTGATTCTAATTCAATGAAAAATCGAGAAAAATCGTTCAAAGATTTTCTACTGGGGCATCTACCACTCTCATTCTTCCACCAACACCTTCGAGTAGCATTGATTTATCACTGAGAATGACAGCAACCGCTCTATAATCAGCAATAGCACCACGAGTCACATTAGCTCTAAAGTGTATATCAACAACTGACTGTCTTGTCAAATCGAGATGTTCCAGTGAGAAGTAGTAGATCGGATACAGATTTTTAAAATCAAATTGTGATATTTGCAAACCAGTATCCACATTTTGATCGCGTGCCATAAATGACAACAGACGATGATAAACTCGTGCAATATGATTTTCTGTGTAATTAAGTTGTATATCCTCAGATGGTTCCTGCTGGCCGTTTATTCTCAGTGAGACGTCTTTCACACCTAATTGATCAAATATCATATGACTGAAGATTTGATTGCCAACTCGTGTGTTATCTTGGAACGCAATAAATATATGACGTGGCGCAGAAACGCCTTGTTTTGATGCTAGGTTCCAAGTGAATAACCCGTTGATATTTGATTGCTTCACATCTGTACTCACGGTTAGCCAACTCAACAACGACTTTCCTCCTTGGTCCATAAATGATAGTAATCGTTGTTCTGCGGTGATTGCTGGAGTCAACACTGGCATCCACAATGATATTTTTGTTAATTTGACTTTACCGGCATCAGCATTGGGGGCTGCAACATCTGCTGGAATCCTCCAAATTGCGTCGTTATCATCACTTTTTCGTACAAGCGATACTGTATGCTTCGACCCGTAGATAACTTTTCTGACGTTTCTACAGAATCCAAATATGTGATGCAGTGGAATCGCGCATGAAAATGATCTACGATCTCCTTGCAACATTGCGTTTCGTGTTGCGGCTCCTAGATTGAAATTAGGATCGTTGTTTATAATCATATCCTCGATACCAGCAGGAGCAGGAGGAGCAGCACGATCATTTGGTCGTCTTACAACAAATGGATTTCCACCAGCGGTATTCTTACCATCTTTTGCAAACATCATAGAGGGTCCTGCTGATCTTGTATAATCATCAGAATATCTCGCTAACCCTATGATTGTTGTGGCCACATCAACATCACGATCTATGGACTCAATTTCTTTTCCATCAATGAGATATCTAACACTCTCAAATAGCGCCATAATACCATTATTGACAAAACCGACTTGAGTACCAGCTGGATACGGTGCTGGTACAGCAGTAGTATCAGCAGCTGTTACAATTTCTCCTTCTACTTCAATAAATGCTTCACAGGGCAAAAAGTATTTACTGGTATCATGGACTTGAAGATCAATTCTTGCTCGACTATTTGAGTCTATGGCATGATAGGCGTAATATTGATAATCGCGTACAGAATCATCCTTGCCAACTGGGGCGTCTATATCAAATGCTGGATCAGATGATTTTTTGAACATTTTATTCTATTTATCAGAGTCTAAATAGTGAAATCGTAAACGATTTTTCCATTTTCATCGACGTAGTTTTTTAAGGCCACTTCCCGCTATCATGTTTGCAATATTGCTTTGGTCTCCTTGATTTACCATCGACGCTAATTTTTCATCTACTGCGTTATTTATAATTTTACTAACACTTGCAGGCATTTCTTCTGTAGACGGTAACGGTTTCTTTTTTCGCCCCACTAATGATGTTATTTTATCCTTCGCAGTTGAAAACGCTTTCCCGGCAAGATTTCCAACAGTACTAATACCCTTATCACGAATAACATCAATGGCTTTCATTGATAACTGTTTAGCTAACGGCATCACTTTTGGGGCCATTCTTGAAAAGAATCCTAAAATGGTATTGCCGAGGCCATCTCCGTAGTATGCCTTATAAACTGGAAACCGTGAATTAACTACATAGACGAGGGTTGGTTTATCATGATTGTAATGGATGATCATTATTATAAAAACAATAGTGTTTTCAATTGTTATTTAATCGCTATGATACCCATTTGCTAACTCGTCAATGAAATCTCGATAGGTTTTGATATCCATGATACCGCCGGCAAATAACCGTCTACAGATATCAGCTGCTTCATTAATTATTTCTGGAGAGTTATTTCCAGCTCGTTTTCCTCCGATGAGAACATCTAATCGTGATATATCATTGATAACACTATCAGGACAAATGTTTCCAATCCTTGGATTTCCTAATCCACTTCCGCTATAACCAGCTGCTTCATCTAGTTTTTCTAAATCCGTAGTTTGTAAATAATCATCATCATCATCATCATCAGGTGGTAGTTGTTGTTTTTTTTGTCTTCTTGTTTGTCTACGTGTTGGTGTTTGACGTTTTAGTTCTTGCCGTTCTTCTATTTCTCGTTGTCGTTCTTTTATTTGTTCTCTTTTATAATTACTAATCCCCCTTTGAAATTCCTTGTATCCTATCTCATCCTTATTCAAACGACCAATCCCTTTATTTAGTTTATACAAATTATCGAACCAATCATTACTTGATATTCTATCATTTTTATACTCGTCCTTTAAAAAATCTTTCTTTGAATTATAGCTTTGAGCAGCAAAATTACCAAAGGCTTGATAATCCTTTGATTTCAATAAACTAGGTTTTTTTATTTCTATTTTAGCATGATCAGTAAATTTATTCAACAGAGAAACAGTCGTTTTTTTCGGATCAGTTTTTTCAGTTTGTTCAGTTTTCGCTGCTAGTTTTTCAAGTTCACCAATAACAGATTTTCCCGTCTCGGGACCATCTCCCAGTAAAGCACGCTCTACCCCCTTCGTTGCTGTGGTTACTGGTTTAAACAATTCTTCAGACCCCAGAGCAAAATCAGTTTGTAAACTCTGTCGTTGTTGCAGTTTATTTCTTACAGAGTCGCGAATTGGTACAAATCTCCTGATTGCATCCAGTCGTTCACGAGCCAATCGGGTTGTTAATGCTTCATTGACCATTATTTGAAATCAGAAACCATTTTTCAATTGTAAAACACTTTTTCAATACCGACCTAACACCATCGTGCAACTCCCTTTTTGACATCAGTGACATGTCGGATGATTTTTAACACGGTCATGGAAGTGTTATTTCATTCTATAACAGCTTCTATCATTGATGAGGAAAGTGTGGAAATTGTATATAAAATAATTAATACCACAGTTTCCTCACTTTTGTTACATGTCGGATGATTTTTGATACGGTCATGGAAGTGTTATTTGATTGTTTTGACAGCTCTATCATTGATGTTGAAAGTATCAAAATTGTATATAAATAAAATAATACTGATAGTTTCAACATTCTAGTTTTGACCAATCTGACACATCGTCATCGATTTTTGACATCCCCCTTGAGGGTCGGCTAAAAAAAATGAGGGTCGGAATGATAATGGTCGGGCAATCAAAAAATGATACGGGTCGGGCAATCAAAATTGTTCATTTTCTTGAATTAATGCTCGTAGGTTTCTAATTTTAGAGTTGACTTCTTTTTTCAATTCGTATTCGTTACCTAATTCTTTTCGTATTCCCTCTACGATAGTATACAACGGGACGAACACACTGATGTCACTGGAAAATGAAAGAGAGTCTTTAATAGAATTCTGAATTTTTTTGATGAGTGCATATTTCTTGGGTAGCATATATTTGTTAGTGCTAACCCCGTATTCTATATCCTGAAAATCAGACACAATTTGGTCAGGATTTAATCCATCTGATAGTTTGATATCCTGATTTTTCAATTTTGCTATTTCAACTATGATGCTATTCATGTTTTCAGAATTCATTATTCTATAAGTATGACATATCTCTAATTGGAAATTATGACGCATTAGACATAACTAAATTGAACTTTTTGTCCCGTCTTTTTTGAAATAGCCGATCGATAAATCCCCTCTGCAACTTTTCGTACTGACGGTCTACAAATATCGAAAAATTTACCGGCTTCACATAATGATTGAAATATTTTTTCTTCATTAGTTGTTGTATTCAAAGATGTCACAGGTCTCTTCCCAACCGTTTTGCAAGTGCCAGCTCTTCCTCGTTTGGAATTCTCACTCAGTGTGATAGCCTGCAGATTGGATACAGAATTATTCTTTGGATTAGAATCCTTGTGATAAATAACAAAACCATCTTTGATCAATCCATTAAAACATTCAAATACGAAACGATGAATGAGATAATTTTTCGTTTCTTTTTCCCCGCCAACAGTAAACTTCAAATACCCTTGATTATTCACAACACCGACCGGTTTCTTTAGTCTACGGTTTCTGACAGTACCATCACTGGATGCTTCATATTTTGTAATCACTGGATGTGGTCTGAATTCTTGGTCCATATATACTATTCTATTGTTTGTCTAATTCAGTGTTTGGTTCAATAATTACATCACTGGAAAATCTTTCGATATAGTCTTGCGGGGTTCTTATGATTTTATCCTTGATGTTGTCAGGGTCAAGGGCCTTTTCAGGGTCATAATTTCTGATAGATTGTCCATTTTTTATTCTTTTATCATAATAACGCTTCAATTTCCTATATCGCTTACCACCACAATCACTACACAATTGTGATCTTCCCTTAACCCCAACCCCACATCGAATACAGGGTAACGGACCAAGACTTCCACGTCGAAAACTTTGCATATGATACCTACAGTATTCATTTTTTCTGCATGATTTGTTACACGGGGTTACATTTCCCATCATGAGCCATTTGCATTGGTTCATTATACATAAAACTTTCATTTAAATGTTTGTTTTGTATATAGCATGAAGGAGTTCAAGAGATTGACTTCGACAAATGCTAAATTCAATGCTGATAGAGAGTTCAAGAGATTATTGAAAATCAATCCTAGATTTAATCTCGATAGACCAAAAAAACGTCAAAAACGTCCAAGAGACGGAAACATGAAAGAGTTTAAGAGATTATTAAAAATCAATCCTAGATTTAATCTCGATAGACCCAAAAAACGTCCAATAGACGGAAACAAACGTCCAAGAGACGGAAACATGAAAGAGTTTAAGAGATTATTGAAAATCAATCCTAGATTTAATCGCGATAGACCCAAAAAGCGTAACAAACGCCCAATAGACGGAAACATGAAAGAGTTTAAGAGATTATTGAAAATCAATCCTAGATTTAATCGCGATAGACCCAAAAAACGTAACAAACGTCCAAGAGACGGAAACATGAGATCATCATGGAAGGATGCTCAATTCAATCTTGATATAGTTTCTAATACATCCAAGAATAAAATTCTTGATAAACCCATCAGAGACTGTTTTAATGAATTCAAGCGTGATGGAGCATCTTATTGCTGGTCAACATTTCGAATTGATGGTGTTGTTGACGCTACCATGAATGATGAAAAAGCAGCAGTGATCATTTCACGTATTGGGGAAAAAAGTCATTTTTTCCGAATCAAATTCGTTATCCGTGAGAATGGCAAATGGATTATTAAGGATAAATTTGAACCCATTCTCAAGGGCAAAAAAACTATCACCGTGAATCAGGATTCCAAACCGGGAATTTTGACTGGAATTGATAAACCCTATTACGAAAGATCTTATCCTGTCACAGCAGTTGTTTACGGGATCTATCCGCTCAATGAAAAACCTGATATTTCAAAACTAGCACCCATGAAATATTCGACAGGGCTAAATTGTGTAGCAGAACGAATAATAGAACACTTCACAAATGCGTCCCGGGGGAATAAACTCACTGATCTAAGACGAAAAAAAATAACCGAGTGGGAGTTCACGGTAAAAGAGCATGGGGCAACAATTCAGGATATAGCCAAATTAGAAACATCATTAAGATTTCCAATATCGGTAAGAACAATCACCGGTGAAGTATTATACGAATCGAAATATCAATCAAAAGGAACCCCCATTGAAATTATTGATCATAACGCGCACGCGTGGTCATCTGCAGTAACAATATTTCCACGGGATAGAACCGTAAAATATCTATCCCCAGCAGGGTTGGGACCTGAAGAATGTTTTACCGAGCAGAAATTATTTGATGCTATTTACCATTTGAGTAAAAACGATCCTGTGTCAGCGTGGCTATTTCATAGTAATTCAGACGAAGAATGCAGATTTGATCAGTTTGTAAGGCCCAACGGAGAATTATACCGTACTGAAGAACTGCAGAATCAAATGAAACAACTAGCTAGTGAGTTTTCTGAGGACGGAGAAGAAGACGATCAATTATTAGCAAACTGTTTTACAGTACCATCCATTGCAGCACATTTTGCTAGAAAGAAAAACGCGTGGAAACCAACACGAAGTGAGTTTTTATCAGATGTCAAATTGTCCTGTCTTGAATACAGCCACGGCGGATTATGGAACACAAAATACACCTCTGATTCCGTTATTTCAGTTGATATGATTGCGTGTTATCCAGGAAGTTTTCTTGGGTATGGAGAATGCGAGAAATATTTCAAACGATTTGGACACCCTACACACGAAATGACCCGTGTTGCTATTAATGGACCACTTCCTGATTTTGATTTAACCGGATTCGCTTGTGTAGTATCATTTGAAATGGCTACAGGACTTCATCCGTGTAGTTATCTTTGGATTGGTAAACACATGTCTGAAAAACACTGGATGCCAATAGTGTTACTACGGTATATGCTTGATTGTAAGATGTTAAAATCATTAATTGTCAGTGAAGCAATTATATCCTATCGGGCACAGAAATCAGTCTGGTTACCACAACCTGATCTAGAAAAAATAATTAGCGAAGAGCGAAAACTGTTTCCTGATTTTAATGAACAACAAATCATGGATTGGTCCAGACAGTTATTTGAAATCAGAAACAATGAAGCAAAAAATCTTGGACGAAGAATAATCGGTAAATTTACCCAAGGTGGCAAAGATGATAATACGAAATATTCTTCACGATTGATTATAGACAACGCTGAATACGATTTTGTAATGGCGGATTTAACGAATAAGGGCCTATATGTCAATCGTAAGGACGCATTTATGTCCGATGGAACCAAATTGGGTACAATTGTTACTTACAATGATGGATACCATCCGCAGTACACACATTTGAGAGCTTCTATGCTCGGTTATGCTTCTATCAATCTGTTTTCAATGATCAATAGATTTCCTACCACCGCAGTTAGAGTTGCTACTGACTCATTTTACATAAATAGCAAAATGGCTGATTTTAAGGCTACTGGCAACGAGAAATGGGGATCATGGAGAATTAAGAAAGAAATGATTCATGATTATATTCAATCAGCAGATGTTACCATTGAAAATAATTACTTAGAAAGCAATCAGTGTTCAGAATTTTCTAGTGCACCACCGATTTCTGATCCAATATGCCTGTATAAAACAGTTTATTTAAACGGCTGTGGTGGGTCAGGAAAAACAACCCGGGTAATTGAGTTATTCTTCCGTCGTGGAAACGCTAGCATTTCTAACATGATTGTGCTAACACCGACTCACAGACTCGCCAGAGAGATGAAACAACGAGGGGTAAATGCCTGCACTTATCACAGCTTTTTCCGATGGAAGGGAGATAAATGGACTCCTGAGCGCATGGGAGAGAAATTTATTCCTGAATTCATCATGTGGGATGAAATAGACACAGTGTCCGAAGATGTCTTAAAAATATTTCTTGAGTGGTTGTTATTGAAGAATACAAAAATCATCATGTGCGGTGATCACGGCCAACCACCACCATTTGTCGGTGCATCTCCCCATGAATGGCTAAAGGGGTTTGTAGACTATTATGAAGAAATTGATACTGATCATAGATCACTTGATCATGAATTAAAAGAATTGAAGAAACTAATTAGATTACAACCGGATAGAATCCAATGTGAAATAACCCGTGAAATAATTTCGGAAACTCCCATGAATGATTTCTGGGAAATGTGGAGACCAAACGATTTAATCATTGCAAGTAGAAAAATAGTCAGAGACACACTTCAGATGAAGTTATTTGAATTGCATAAACAAAAATTTGCAACACTTCCAGTGCCTCTTTGTTATAGGCCATCGGATACACGAAAACAGAACATCGAAGTTGATATTCCAGGACAAAGTGAAAAACAGAATTTAGTATTAAATGATATTGTGCTGGTTGATATCAATGTTGTTGAAGATGCATTGCGTGCCAATAAATCCCCGTGGACGCTAGGATACGCAGCAACAATACACTCTTCACAGGGATTGACTATATCGGATACAACTCTTTGGATGGTAGATAATCGCATAGAATGGTCGAATTTAGTCTATCTCGCAGTGTCTAGAGTACGAAAAATAAATCAACTTCGAAGAATTGTCGTTGGCGAAGCCAGTGGAGATGATGAAATCATTGGCGATGATAATGACACCACAATAGATGATATTATTGATAAAAAACTCTCCGGTTACAAACAACAGGACAAAAAAAAACAACGAGAATTTGATATTGATGCTGAATTAATAATCACTTTGAAGAAACAACAGAATAATCACTGCGCAAGTTGCAATTGTATAATGCGTTGGCAGTATTCGGATAAGGATCCTCGCCAATTCACCGTAGAGAGAAAAAATAACAATCTCGGTCATGTCAGAAATAATGTGATGTTGACTTGTCTTGAGTGCAATAGACGCAAAGGTGCTAGTTAAGACCATGGGGTGGCAATTGAGTATCGTCAGGAATTACTTGTAATTGTTGTCTAGTAAACCCACGCTGAGGGGCAGTTGAATCCAGTTTATAGATTGCAGGTCTACCCGTAGATCGTGTTATACTAGATATCTTATGCGTAGTGACGCTCCAAATAGGATCAGTAGCCCTTTTTCTATCCCCTTCAAGCTCTCCTGGTTCGTATAAGTACCTCACAATGACATTACTACCAAGAATTGGTTCTTTGAAATCTTTTTGTGGTTTTTCAGGTATCGACTTCTTTTTAATCGCGTTGATAGGTTTCATGTTGATGGTTCTAGTAATCTCGTTATTCAGTGCGGTAACTACACCTGGTAATCTCTTCACCCATTCACGGGATCTTTTTTCTTGGATGAATTCTTTTGCATATTGATATCCAAATAACCGCTCAGCAAGGGTTTTATTAAACCGTTCTACAATGGCCTGATCACGATGCAGTGCAGTATGCCCTCGTCTGATAGCGACATTGTGATATTTCATTGCAGATAACACTACACCCTGAAATTCCTTGCCCGGGTCAACTTGTAACAGATTTGGCCAGTGCAGAGGACCTCGTCGATAAATCCTTTCAAATGCAGAAGCGACTTCAGTGGCCGATTTTGTTTTTAACGGTTCTGCTTCTTTGTATCGACTTGCAATATCAACTACAGTTAACGCATATTTGTAACCACGATCATGTGGCAGAAATAATAGATCAGCCTGATGAACTTCATTGGGTCCGGTTACATCAAAATGCGAGAATTGAATTTGTTTAGGCGGTGGTAGATAAATTTGCCATAGTGCCTGTTTGGATAACCAATGAGCCGCAGTGGTTTTTTTCACTTTTGCGGCGCTAGCGAGTTTACTGATTGCAGCGTTACCCTTCCAGTATCCTCTTGGGGAATAGTAAATAGATTCCATGTTGTTATTAATTACCAGCACCTAACATCAATTTACTTTTCATAGCCGATTTTATCAAAAATGAAGCCAATTTTTCTTTGAAGGATTTATCAGGAATGGCATTTAACGCATGAATTAATTTCACATCTGCTAGATGCCTGTGCTGCAAATTGCTGCTTTTATAAGCAACATCATGAAGGTGACAGGCCTTATCAATAGCGTTTATTGGTTCCTCACCGGGTCGGGGCTGATTTTGATCATTGAGTCTGATATCAAGTCTGGTTCCCGGTCCACAATAACTATACCCTGGAAGGTGTTTTTCTCCCGGGTACTTTGCCCATGGGGTTCCAGGGAGTTTTGCTAATTTGGCAGCGATATCACCTCCTCGTTTTTTTTTAAAGGTTCCTTGGGTTCCTTGGGTTTAGAAACAAATCTAAATTTCTTTGTACTACACTGTACGCATTTACCAGAAAGCGCTGATCGGTTATTTTTAGTTGTAATCGTCGTCAAGTCATCTGTGCCAGTACGCGCCTTACACTTCACGCAATATAGATCCATAATTTATGTATAGAGATATGAATATAATTGATTTTTCAGCGACTAAAACAAGAGAACCATTGAAGCATCATGCAGCGCTACCAAACTCTATCCGCGCAATTATAATCGGGCCATCTGGATCCGGTAAAACGCAATTGTTGCTCAATTTAATAATGAGATGGATGAAGTGGGATAAGTTGTATTTAATTGCCCCTAGCGTAGATGACCAACGATGCTATGAAGTGCTAAAAGATTTTAATGAAAACGCTTCAGAGATTGCCGGCGAGGATGTTATTGAATTTATAACCGATATTGACGAGGCGCCATCCGTGAATGACCTCGATGGAAGTATCAACAATTTAGTTGTATACGACGATGTCATGTTAGATAATCAAAAAAATCCTGCTAGAATATTTTCCCGAGGCAGGCATAAAAACACGGACGTGATCTATGTCACTCAACGATACACTCAGATTCCAAAAGTGATCAGAGATAATTGTAATATGCTTGCTGTATTCAACGGCGTTGATACACATACGCTACGAAATATTTGGCAGACATGGTGTTCTGATATGGACTTCAATCAATTTAGAAATTTCTTTAGTCATGCTCAGTCTGCCCCACACGGATTTGTAACAATAAATTTACATGACCCTCGAACACGATATCGTATCGGACTGGATCAAATATTCGGTTAACCCCAACTGAAAGTTCTAGCAGCAGAGAGGGTAGTGACAACGATGTTGTAGTCCCTTTTTCCCAAAAAATGTAATAGTTGAAAAGTTTTTGATTTCATTAATTTCATTGATTTTTTCATAATTTTTTTTGGGACCTAATCCATGATTCACACACATATTGGGACCTGATGTCATTGACTTTGGGGTCTGATGTCATTGGTTTCATTGATTTTAAGCGTGATTTCAGTGAAAACTTGTCTAAAAATGTTGTCCGATACACCCTCTCTGCTGCTCCATGTGATTTAGCCCCATGTTCTTTCTCATTGCTATTACTTCCTCCTCCTGAGTTCCCTGTCCCTCCCTTCTATTTAATTTTTCCCCCATTTTTAAATACTGGTCCGCATGCTATCATATTCCTAATTATAAATTTTGTTATTCCATGTAAAGTTTCGTTGGGAAATTTCCGGTCTAAAAATAATAAATGAGCTTCATTGTATATTTGGTTTTTATTAATAGTAGAAATAATTTCATTTCTTTCTTTTATATTGACTTTGCATTTTGTAATAATATGATTTTTTGAAAACATAAAGTTTCTGCACAGTGGACATTTCGGAGACACTGCGATCATATGCCATCTCACTGCTATTTCTCCTGTCAACCACGCATCATGCATGTATTTGAACATGATACTTTTCATTTTTAGAGATCCTAGTATGACCAAGTTTCCCCATGCCCTATCCCAATTAATGTTTATGTGTTTTTGTTCTACATTATTTTTATCTTTATTTATTGTGTGTTTTGTTAGCCATTTGTATGTGGATTTTGTATCAATTTCCCATAATTCTTTATCTTCCCTATATTTACAAAATAAATCTTTTATCGATCTTAATTTTCTTGGCACCTCTAAACGTTTTGTTAATTTATTATTCCTATATATGTCGTTTCTCTGCTTCATAGAGAAACCAAAGTAATAAATATAGAGCCCATGCCAAGCTATTTTTGACTCCGCTTTGATCTCCTTAAACCTGTTTAAAATGTTGGTGCATTTAATTAGGGTGGGGTGGGGGAGACCTAGGCCTCCCCTTTTCCCCTCCCTATATAAAGTTTCTTTGTTTGTGTAGTGTATTTTAGATTCCCATAAATATTTAATAATTTCTTTATCAATTTTTTTAAGTGTTGCGTTTTTAATGTCTACTGTTTTTAGTTTATAATTAAGGTGCACATGCATGTAATTTTTTGCAACTTGTGCTCGTTCCATTAAGCATATTGGCATTGGTGCCCAGATTTGCAAATTTTTTTGTATACTTTCCCTGATTTGCTTTAAATTTTTTTGCATTTCGTCTTTCCCAAAATCTATACCTAACGTTTTTATATTGTCTTTAATTAGAGGAGTAGGCAGCCCATGTTTCTTACCTCTCCAGTTTCCTATTAATAAAATTTCTGTTTTTTCAGGATTTATCTTAGATCCCGAAACTTTACCAAATTTTTCAAATTCCTTTATTAGTTCATTATAGGATTTTCCATCTTGGATAAAGTTTGTACAATCATCAGCGTGTTGTATCATCTTCACTTCTTCTTTGATATTTGGAACTTTAATCCCTACTGTTTTTTGGTTGTTCTTAACTTTTATACTTAGTATTTCTATTGCTATTACGTATAACAGCATGAATAGTGGGCATCCCTGCCTCACCGATCTTTGAATTTCAAATTTATCCGTTTTTTCCCCATTTACCTGTACAATTGAGTTTATATCCTTGTACAGGATTTTGGTCCAATTTTGAAAGTTTTCTCCAAATCCAAATTGTTCTAGTGTCTTATATAAGTAGTTTTGCTCAAGTCTGTCAAAGGCTTTCTCCAAGTCAATTAATACCATAGCATTATTATTACCAGTCATATTTATGTGTTCTATAATAGTTTTAATGTTTAGAATGTTGTTTTGTATGTCCCTACCTTTTGGCCCGCTAGTTTGGTTTATATTTATGATTGGGTCATGACACTCTTTGACCCTTTCAGCTGATATTTTACTAATAATTTTATAGTCTATATTAAGGAGTGAAATGGGTCTCCAAGTTTTAATTTCATCCCTATTACCTTTTCCCTTATATATTAATGTTATTGTTATGACAGTTTTCTGTTATGTGGGTTGTGATTAGCTTGTCATAACCTTCTTCTCATTTCTTGCTATGAGAAGGAATTACTCGTAAGTTAAGTAACGTCAATATCCATGGAGAGAGAGAGAGAGAGAGAGAGAGAGAGAGAGAGAGAGAGAGAGAGAGAGAGAGAGAGAGAGAGAGAGAGAGAGAGAGAGAGAGAGAGAGAGAGAGAGAGAGAGAGAGAGAGAGAGAGAGAGAGAGAGAGAGAGAGAGAGAGAGAGAGAGAGAGAGAGAGAGAGAGAGAGAGAGAGAGAGAGAGAGAGAGAGAGAGAGAGAGAGAGAGAGAGAGTATTTATACGCATCTTGTGTCAGGTTTAAGGTATCGGAGAGGAAATATGGCCGTTCTCCTTTCAGGTAAGAATCAGTTTCTCCCGGTCAAAACCGGCTTAATTTGACGTCATTTGACATAAGGTAGAACTCAAATTTGTAGTTTATCTATATTCGTTTGGCATTAGTTAGGTCCAGATATGATAATTCCTTAATATTCTAAACCAGCAACATGTTTTAACATACTGAGCCAGCAGCCATGTCTGTCCGTCATTAGATAAGAACCATTTTGTAGCGACGACTGTCCATCATTAGATAAGAACCATTCTGTATTTACGTCAACACGGAAGTTCGTTCTACTTTTTTATTAACCGAATTAGACTTTTGCCAATGCCTGGTTTTACAGAATATATGTTTCACTGATAAAACTTAGGAGCTGACTGACCCAGTACGATTTCTTTGCTTTATAACCTAATTCCACACAATAATGTACATTCGTATAGCTAGTGATTTACGTTGCCAACTTATGATTTGCACATCAACTATTTTCCTTCAATTAATATATAATTGTGCTTTGGAAATAAACGAAATTAATCTTAACACACTTTAGAACTTACTTAATATAAATGAATAAAAGATTACTTTAATAGAAAAATAGTAATCTTATTAATTTTACTAAAAAATCAATTCCTAATAATACCCTCTGATTTATTTGAGCCGAGACCACAAGGCTCGAAAAGAAAAAATCAATTTCATTCATCAAAACAAGATAAAAGGTGAAAGATCAAAAATACAATGATAAAACAGTGCGAGACATTTTCGCAAAGTTTAAAAATACAATGTAAAAACTGCAAAATATATTGCAAAATACCAGGTAAAAAACAAAAAATACAATGAGAAAGTACATTGCAAAATACTCAAATTCAAAAGTACAGTACAATGCAAAATATCTTTTTTTTTTTACTTTTTTCTTTCGTTTTTTTTCTCTTCTTCTCTTTTATATTTATTTGCATAACATCAGCAGAACATATGTATGGGTGACTACGTTATTAGATTGGTTCAGCCAAGTGTAATGAAAGAATTCTTGTTGTTATGAATGCTAGTGAGCCGATATTGAGCTGATCTTCCTAGTTCCACAAAGAATTACCAGTAGCTTTGAAGTAAGAATGGATGCAATGAAGATGGCGGAAAAAATTAGTATTAATCAAGAGTTAGGAAACTGACAATATAATGTAGCAGCAGAGAGGGTGAACAGACCATACTTTTCCGACAAAAAATTGATTGAATCCTCAAAACAAAAAATAGGGCCTTCCTACGAAATCTCATATTTTAACCAAAAAAATAAGTCTCCATTTATCAAACGGAGACTTTACGATTTTTCAATCAATTTTGGTCGCAGCGATGTGGTCATTCACCCTCTCTGCTGCTACAAGTTAACAAAAATCATTTACGATTTCAACCAAATATTTGATCGAGTCCTATACGATATCGTGTCCGAGGATCATGTAAATTTATTGTTATAAATCCGTGCGGGGTCGACTGAGCGTTACTAAAGAAATTTTTAAATTGATTGAAGTCCATATCAGAACACCATGTCTGCCAAATATTTCGTAACGTATGTGTATCAACGCCGTTAAACACAGCAAGAATATTACAGTTATCTCTGATCACTTTTGGAATCTGAGTGTAGCGTTGAGTGACATATATCACATCAGTGTTTTTATGCCTGCCTCGGGAAAATATTCTAGCTGGGTTTTTTTGATTGTCTAACATCACATCGTCGTATACGACTAAATTGTTAATGCTCCCATCAAGGTCATCCACGGATGGTGCCTCGTCAATATCAGTTATAAAATCAATGGCGTTCTCACCCTTAATTTCTGATGCATTCTCGTTAAATTCCTTTAACACTTCATAGCATCGTTGATCATCTACGCTAGGAGCAACTAAATACAACTTATCCCACTTCATCCATCTCATTATTAAATTGAGCAACAATTGCGTCTTGCCGGATCCAGATGGTCCGATTATAATTGCGCGGATAGAGTTTGGTAGCGCTGCATGATGCTTAACTGGTTCTTTTGTTTTAGTCGCTGAAAAATCAATTATATCCATATCTCTATACATAAATTATGGATCTATATTGTGTGAAGTGTAAAACGCGTACTAGCACAAATGATGTGACGACGGTTACAACTAAAAATAACAGATCAGCACTAACTGGTAGATGTGCAACATGTGGTACAAAAAAATTTAGATTTATTTCTATGAAATCCGGAAATGTTTTTAAAAAAAACGAGGAGGTGATATCGCAGCCAAATTGGCAAAGCTCCCTGGAACCCCATGGGCAAAGTACCCCGGAGAAAAGCACCTTCCAGGATATAGCTACTGTGGCCCCGGAACATGATTAGATATCAGACTCGATGATCAAAATCAACCCAGATCCGGCGAGTATCCGATAAACGCTATTGATAAGGCGTGTCATGCTCATGATGTCGCATATAAAAGCAACGATTTGCAACACAGGCATCTCGCGGATGTGAAATTAATTCATGCGTTAAATGCTATTCCTGATAAATCCTTCAAAGATAAGTTGGCTTCGTGGTTGGTAAAATCAGCTATGAAAGGCAAATTGATCTTAGGTGCTGGTAATTAATAATATGGAATCTATTTATTATTCTCCGAGGGGGTACTGGAGGGGTAACGCTGCAATCAATAAACTCGCTAACGCCGCAAAAGTGAAAAAGGCTACTGCGGCTAATTGGTTATCCAAACAAGCTATATGGCAAATTTATCTACCGCGTCCTAAACAAATCAATTTCTCGCATTTTGATGTTACCGGATTCAATGAAGTTCATCAAGCTGATTTATTGCTTTTACCACATGACAACGGTTACAAATACGCGCTAACCGTAGTTGATATTGCGAGTCGATACAAACAAGCAGAACCGCTGAAAACAAAATCATCACCTGAAGTTGCTTCTGCATTTGAAAAGATTTATCGACGAGGCCCACTACGCTGGCCAAATCTGTTACAAGTTGATCCTGGCAAGGAATTTCAAGGCGCTGTTTTATCTGCGATGAAACATCACAATGTCACCATCAGACGAGGGCATACTGCGCTACATCGCGATCAGGCAATTGTTGAACGATTTAATCGGACTCTTGCTGAGCGGTTATTTGGATATCAATACGCGAAGGAGTTTATTCAGGATAAAAGATCCCGTGAATGGGTTAAGAGATTACCAGCTGTGATTACCGCGCTCAATAACGAGATTACTCGAACAATTAACATGAAACCTGTCAACGCGATTAAGAAAGCGTCTAAACCAGGAGAGCTTGAGGGTGGTAAAAAATGAGCTACCGATCCTATTTGGAGTGTCACTACGCATAAGATATCCGGTATAACACGATCTACTGGTAGACCTCCAATCTATAAACTGGATTCAACTGCTCCTCAGCGAGGATTTACTCGACAACAACTACAGGTAATTCCCGAGGATACTCAATTACCACCGCGTGGTCTTAACTAGCACCCCTTCGTCTGTTGCACTCAAGACAAGTCAGCATAACGTTATCTCTGATATGACCGAGACTGCTATTCTTTCTGTCTACGGTAAATTGGCTAGGATCTTTATCCGAATACTGCCAACGCATTATACAATTGCAACTCGCGCAGTGATTATTCTGTTGTTGCTTCAGCGTAATTATTAATTCAGCATTAATGTCAAATTCTCGTTGTTTTTTTTGTCTTGTTGTTTGTAACCGGAGAGTTTTTTATCAATAATTTTAACATCAACGATGCTAGCATCATCCATTGTTGTGTCATTATCATCCAGGACAACTCTTCGAAGTTGATTTATTCTTCGTACTCTGGATACTGCGAGATAGACTAAATTCGACCATTCGATGCGATTATCCACCATCCAAACAATTGTATCTGATATAGTTAATCCCTGTGAAGAATGTATTGTCGCTGCGTAACCTAACGTCCATGGGGATTTATCAGCACGCAATGCATCTTCAACGACGCTGATATCAACCAGCACAATATCATTTAATGCGAGAATCTGCTTTTCACTCTTCCCTGGAATATCAACTTCAATATTCTGCTTTCGTGCATCCGAAGGCCTATAACACAACGGTACTGGAAGTGTTGCAAATTTTTCTTGATGCAATTCAAATAACTTCATCTGAAGTGTGTCTCTGACTATTTTTCTACTTGCTACTATCAAATCGTTTGGTCTCCACTCCTCCCAAAAATCATTCATGGGAGTTTCTGAAATTATTTCACGCGCTATTTCGCATTGGATTCTATCCGGTTGTAATCTGATTAGCGCTTTGAACTCGCGTAATTGTTTATCAAGTGATCTATAATCAGTGGTAATTTCTTCATAATAGTCTACAAAATCCCTTAGCCATTCATGTGGGGATGCACCGATAAATGGTGGTGGTTGGCCGTGATCACCGCACATGACGACTTTTGTGTTTTTGTTTAACAACCACTCGAGAAATGTCTGTAATACTCTCAACGATACCGTGCATATTTCATCCCAGATTATGATTTCAGGAATGAATTTATCACCCATTCGATCAGGGGTCCATTCATCGCCTTTCCATCGAAAGAAGCTGTGATAAGTACAGGCATTTACCCATCGTTGTTTCATCTCTCTGGCGAGTCTGTGAGTAGGTGTTAGGACAATCATGTTTGATTTTGAAACACTAGCGTTTCTATGATATAATTCAATTGCACGAGTTGTCTTTCCTGACCAACCACAACCGTTTAAATAAACTGTCTTGTATCTACATACTGGATCAGATACCGGTGGTGCATTAGAAAATTCGGATTGAATCTCATCACATTTTAAGTACTTTTCATCCATGGTAACATCTGCCGATTCACAATACTCATGTAGCGTTTCCTTTTTAAATCTCCAACATCCCCAATTTGCCTCCGGATCTGTGAATTTAGCTACATCTGATTTGTATTTGTTGTGTATATACATAGAATCAGTGGCTACTCTAACTGCGGTATTAGGAAATCTATTTATCATCGAAAATAAATTGATAGAAGCATAAGCTAGCATAGAACTTCTCAAATGCGTATATTGTTTAATATATCCATCACAATAGGTAACAATTGTACCTAATCGTCTTACATCGGATAGGAAAGCGTCTTTACGATTTACAAGTTTACCCTGTTTCGTTAAATCCGTTACAATAAAATCGTATTCAGCGATGTCTATGATCAACCGCGAAGAATATTTTGCATTGTCGTATCTTCCACCCTGGGTAAATTTACCGATTATTCTTCGTCCAAAATCTTTTGCTTGTTCTTTTTTAATTTCAACTTCTTAGACCGATTCATGATTTGTTCTTCATTGAAATCTGGAAACTGTTTTCGCTGTTCGCTAATTATACGATCTAGATCGGGTTGTGGTAGCCAAACTTCTTTCTGAGCTCGATAGCATATAATAGCTTCGGAAACAATCAACGATATTAGCATACCACAATCAATCATATATCGTAGTAACACTATTGGCATCCAGGCCTTTTCAGATATATGTCTACCGAGCCAAAGATAACTACACGGATCTAACCCTGTAGCGAATTCGAATGATATCACACGAGCGAATCCAGTTAAATCAAAATCAGGCAATGGACCATTAATCGCAACACGAGTCATTTCATGCGTGGGGTGTCCAAATCGTTTAAAATAGTTACTACATTCTCCATACCCGAGAAAACTTCCAGGATAACACGCGGATATATCAATTGAAATCATACCGTCACGATGGTATTTTGTATTCCACAGTCCTCCATGACCAAATTCGACGCAACTCAATTTAACGTCCTCGAGAAAATCACTTCGTGTTGGACGCCATGAGTTTTTTCTCTTGCGAAGTGAGCTACCACTGATGGAATAGTAAAACTATCCGTTAATAGTTTTTCATGGGAACTCTCCGGTGAAAAATCACTAGCGATTTTTCTCATTCTGTTATCTAATTCTTCAACGCGATATAATTCACCATTTGGTCTTACAAATTGATCAAATCCTATTTCGGGATCTTCATCACTTCTAAGTAACCACACTGACACAGGATCATCTTTACACAACGCATGAATAGCATCAAATAATTTCTCTTCATAGAAAACATCCCCGACGAACTCCTTAGGGATATATCTCACGGTTCTATCTCGTGGAAATATTGTTACTGCAGGTGTCCACGCGTGTTCGTTATGATCAATAATTTTAATTGGAGCTCCTCGCGATTGATATTTCGGTTCGTATAATACTTCTCCGGTTATTGTCGTTGCTGATATTGGGAATTTTAATGATGCTTCTAATTTAGCTATATCAGAAATCTTTGCACCGTGATGTTTCACTGTCAGTTCCCATTCGGTTATTTTCCTACGTCGCAGATCAGTTAGTTTATTTCCTCGGGATGCATTTGTGAAGTGTTCCATTACCCGTGTTGCTACACAATTCAGTGAACTAGAATATTTCATAGGAGCTAGTTTTGCGATATCAGGTTTATCATTTAACGGATATATCCCATAAACAACTGCTGTTACAGGATAAAATCTCTCGTAGTATGGTTTGTCAATTCCAGTTAGAATTCCTGGTTTGGAATCTCTACTCACAATGACAGCTTTTTTATCCTTGAGGATCGGTTCAAATTTATCCCTGATAATCCGTTTGCCTTCGACTTCGATAATGAATTTTATTCTGAAAAAATACTTGTGTTGGGAATTGCTTTGCAATTTACCCTTGGATTTCCAGCCAAGATGTGAAATTATCTCAGCTGCTCTTTCATCGTTCATAGTAGCATCGATGTTGGGTACAGTGACATCTTCGTTAATAATTCGAAATGTCGACCAACAGTATACTGCACCGTCTCGGTAGAATTCATTAAAACACTCCCTGATTTTACCCAGTATAGTTCTATCACCGATTAGACGTTTTGGTGTATCAGAGACTCTATCGAGGTTGAATTTAGCATTTTTCCAAGGCTTAATTTTCGATAATCTTTGGAATTCTTTCATGGTATAATCAATGAATTTAGTATGTTTCCAAGGCTTAATTTTCGATAATCTCTTGAACTCCTTCATATTATAATTAAAACAAGTATTTAAATAGAAGAATTTATATATAATGAATCATTGCAAATGGCTTATGATTGGATCAATGACCCCGTGTAACAAATCATGTAGAGACGAATTCTGTGGGCATCATTTACAAAGCGTTCGCAACGGTTCCCTTGGCCCCCTCCCGTGTCTTCGATGTTGGGTGGGCTTCAGGGGGAAATCAAAATTATGCCTTAATTGTGGCGGCAAACGATACAGAGAATTAAAACGCTACTATGGCAAACGAATTAATGACCCGTTCAATGACAAAGTCATCAAAACCCCTCAAGATTATATCCAGAGGTTTATAATTAAAGCAGATATAAATTAGACAAATAGTATTATTACACAAATGAGCCAAGATTTCAGACCTCACCCAGTGCTCGTTAATTACGAAGCCTCCAGTGATGGTATTGTCAGGCACCGCAGACTAAAAAAAAAACGGTTGGATGGGTAAATAATATGGGATACTTGATGTTTACAGCCGGGAAGAAGAAATATCTCTGTCACAGAGCCATCTATGAAGCATTTTACGGATTAATCGAAGATGGCCTTGTGATTGATCTTATCAATAATAACAAGACTGATAATTGTCTTGGGAATCTTCAAGCCGTCTCGCAGCGCGATAATCTTTTAAAAAGCAACGCTGGTAGACACGCAAAACGCCCTAGGGGGGTCAAATCGTTTGATTTAGAAACCAAAGAAGAGAAAATATTTCAATCAATAAATGCGGCTGGAAAATATTTCGATATTTGTAGGACTTCAATTCCATTTGTTGCTGAAAATATAATTAAAACTACTCTGTCAAAGAACAATGGTCATAAAATAAAATTCGTATACACCTAAAACGATTTAAGGGAGATAAATCCTTTATGTATAAATCCAACAACTCAATACACTCTACTCACTAAGTTCCCTTGTATTATGTGTCGTCTGCTATTACCTGTAGGAGAGGCATAATGAGCAGCAGAGAGGGTGAATCCTACAACGTTTTTAGACAAAATTTGATTGAAATCCTAAAACGAGCCGTCTTATAATCTTATTTTAACCAAAAAAAGGTGAACCCTACAACGTTTTCAGACAAAAAATTGATTGAAATCTCCCTACGAAATCATTTTAACTAAAAAAATGAAAACGATTTTTTAATCAATTTTGGTCGCAACTTGTTGTCATCCACCCTCTCTGCTGCTATGGGTTAATAAAAATAATAAAATGATTTAAACCGAATATTTGATCGAGTCTTTAGGACGAAAATCATTTATGATTTCACAAACAGACTAATCGCTAACACCTCTTCTTGTAAATCAATCAGATTATTTGACTGGTCGGTGAGTTTGAAATTAATTCTGGTTAATGAATTATTATGGCATCGCATGTAGACAGGATTAATTGGGTTTTCAATAATTAGGAATCCTGGAGGAGCTGTTGGTGCAAACGAATAAAGAATATATCCCTGCTGAGCTTGATTTGATTGCTCTAGATTAATCTGATAGCTTCCTTCGATAACATCACACACTAAATTGAGCGCAATCACCGATGAAATATTCACGTTGAACGGAGCGATATGCCTACCGCCACCATCTGGATCATTATTATATTTGAGGAGGACAGTTGAATCTGATTTTTGTAGCGCTTTGATATCGGTTTTAACAATTCTTGCTAATTCATCAGCGTTGTATTTCGGAAACTTGAAATTACGCAGATTGTCTTCTGTGATATTGTAATCGGTTAGGAATCGTTGTTTATTGTCGCTGTTGTCATTAATTATTGTTTGAATAATTAGTTCATAGATATATT
Source organism: Unio delphinus (assembly GCA_029339505.1). Classification (NCBI taxonomy): domain Eukaryota; kingdom Metazoa; phylum Mollusca; class Bivalvia; order Unionida; family Unionidae; genus Unio; species Unio delphinus. Next base: position 11,189,771 of record JAQISU010000028.1, on the reverse strand, counting down.
CCATTTCCGATATAAGCTGATTTATTATTTCAACGTGTTTTTGCGATCTTGTTTTCCGTAGTTGTTCTAGTTGTGTGTCATATAATTGTTTAATCTCATTAAAATAACCACGGACGTCAGTTAGCGTAAATGAAATAGTAACAGATGAGTCGGTTGTTCTTTTAATGATAAAATCCCATTGCAATGTGTCTTTGTTGGTGAATATAAATCTATCGGCGATTTTTCCTTTTCTTATATCAGATAAATCATCTCGATAACTGGGATTGATTTCATGATATGATTGTACATCCGTGGTTAAGTCGGTGGTGGATTTTTCCGGTGGTTTTTCAGGCCATCCCAGTACGGTTCTAATAGAACTCTGATAGATATCTACGACGTATCCTTCTGTGCTTATCTCAATTGCGGATGATAGCGTCGGCTCATGAACTGTTATAGCGATTTTTGATTCTTTTCCAGTAATCGATTTTATTCTACGCGCGAATTCATTATTGATTTGTTCGATTTGGTATGATCCGGTTGGTATGGAAACAACGTTCCAGTCTGGGGTTCCGTCGGGTTTATTCTTATTTGCAAACACTAAAGAATTATTGGGTTGTTGACCACCAAATGATTTTGATCTGATATTAGGCCAACTGTAATACACTCGTAGTTTTGCTAGCGCTATCTCCTTCACTGGGACCGGAGAGGGGAAATTCACACTGAATTCTGGATTCGTTGATGTTATTGATATCATGCTTGTTTGTACTGGGTTCGTGTTCTCCACTATTCGTTGAAGTAATTCCTGCGGTGTTGTCATTGTTATTATACTCATGATTTATTTCTAATTTTGGTATCGAGGAATCATAAATACTGACCATCACTGAGAACTCACAATCTGGTAATGTTGATATTATTGAGATCATTTTGTTTTTTGGGTTCGTGTTTTCTGATTCCATCGGTGTTGTCATTGTTATTATACTCATGTTGTCGCTCTAATTTCGATATCGCGGAATCAAAAATACTGACCATCGCTGAGAATTCACTATCTGATATAATCGTATTATCGAGTGACGACGATATCATCAATGATAATTGCGAATATGCGGTTGATGCAATATGAAATTGAAGTAAGTAATTCTGCAGTTTACTCTGGCTGCATGATGATATCTTTTTTGCTATCCCGGTTGATATACCCCCGATTGTAGCCACCGTAGAAATGCAAATTGGAACTACGACCGGGGCAATCATTGTAACAGATGCTAGTATTATTCCGGCGCCAGTGAGAACGCTTGACACCGAGTATATAATAACATCAATTGCGGTGATTCTTCGTCGGTATTTTTTTATTTTTATTTGATACTCCTCAGTGAGGGTTTTGAGTCTATTCTGAAATTCTCTGACCTGATCATAGCGACATTGCGTTGATGAAATCATTGTTATTTTAAAAACGCTAGCGTTTTCAATTGTGAAATCCGAAGGATTTTCCTTTCAATTATCCTATTATTGACCTGGTTTTAGGATCTGATGAGGGGACACCGGATACAAATTCTATTATCCAGGGTAGTGACTCCCTAATCACAGACTCGTCGGAATTCTTTATAACAATCGTAAGCGGGATTGGTATAGCAGGTGGAGGTTTTGGTATTTTCTCTAGTATATACATCAATGTGTTAACACCGCTGATACCTGTGTTGCTGAATTCCAAATCAAATTTACGGTGATGTATTATTGTAAGTCGGTAGCAACCTGGTGCACCAGTATGTCTGTTGCCAACACGAAGATAATTTTCATTTCCCCGGATCCAATCAAAGGTTCCACTATCAACCGTGTACACGATGTTATTGACGCTTACACTATGTGGAATTTTTACCTTATTGATAGCCGCGATAATTTCAACGAGAGTCATAACTGCCACAGGTGGGGTTCCAAAAAACTTATTAACAATGTCATTGACTGGTTTTTGATTTTCTTTTAGTTTAAGAAGATCGTCGGAAATATCGAGATAATTTACCCTGATTTCGGTAGGATCTATTGTTTTTCCACTCTCCTCCTTGTTAGAAAAGAATGAAACCAGAAGTTCGTTGATTCTAATCCGTGCTTGGGTTTTAATATGGTTGTCGATGTTAGAAAATTTCGTCGTGATATCTTGGAGGCTACTGCCCTCAAAGAACTTATTAACCATTTCATTTGTGAGCTTTTGTTCGTCAATAGCTTTTTTAACTTCAGCGAGGGTTGGACCTGTCAACGATGTGGTTTCAGAACCAGGTGTTCTCCCTAAAAATCTATCCACGATGGTATTAAGTGTTGTTTGTCTCACCATAAACATATTAATATCTTTGAGAGTTATTATAGATGTAGCCGGGATACCAAAGAAATTATTAGCGATGTAGGCATTGTGAGTGTGCTTGCCGATAAACTCACTGATTTCAGCGAGAGTCATGCCTGCCACAAGCGGGGTTCCAAAAAACTTAACAATGACGTCGTTAGTGGGTTTTTGATCTTCTATTAGTTTAGAAATCTCGAGATAATTTGCCTTGATTTCATTTTCATTCATCATCCCTCCCGCGTCCTTGTTAAAAAAGAATAGCGATAGATAGTTTTTAATTTCAGCGAGAGTCATGCCAACCACAAGCGGTGTTCCAAAGAATTTATGTATGACATTTTTGCGAAAATTATTATAACCTCGTATAAGATCATTCAGCTCACGTTCGTTGGTAGCAATCGCGTCGGTGATCGTAGACACAAGTGCGCCTGGTTTAAGTCGTCCGTCGTTGGAATACAGCGCAATAGAGTTTTCAGCGGCGTCGCGCTGCCGTATCAAAATGTCATTCAATGACACATCACTGGATTTTAATTTACCTTGTTTGTCTTGAAATACAACTATTTCATTAGGATCAACATTTGTTAAGTTCAACGTCTCAGCGATTTCATCTTCAATTATTTTTTTATATCCTTGACAGAATCAGGTGGTGCAGTGCCATCGGGTATGGGTTTCAAAGATCTCCCCCAAATATCAATCATGTTATTGTAAAACTCTTTCTCTCTCTAAAAAGCGATTACTAGTGTATTCATTAACGACAACATGTGGTGGTTTTCCGCTTGGGTTACTCAAGGAGTTAGAAATAGCGTCAAGGACATTTAATACTTCGCTGCCGCATATTGGTGGGTCAATCATCGTTTGTGTTGGTAGCGTAGAATACCAAGTCTTCATTGGAAGGGTTTTTATATACCGCATAAACTCTTTTGGTGGGGCTAATCCATATGAATCAAAATAGACAATCCCACGTGGATCAATAGCGTATGCAACCCAGTGAGTTCCGGGTCCAGTGCTGTTATCTAAATTAATGATTCCGGTTTCAACGCTGTTTGGTTGATGTGGTAATTGATCTTTCATAAAGACACCTCTGAAGTTTTTAATCGCGAGTTTTTTAGCAGCATCCATTAAATCAAAATTGGACATGGGAACCATAGGTTCCTCAATTAATAAATCGTTCCTGGTAGTCTTAGACCCTTTCCGCTGTACCACGAATACGGGGTTCCTGGTAGTCTTAGACCCTTTCCCTTTTTTTTATATCCTTTCCCAGTTGCCTTCTTTAGTGCCATTCCTGCTGCAGTACCAACGGCTCCTAACGCTGCCGCTTTAGCCACCGCTGGGGCTGCTGCTGCAATCAATGCTGGAATCGCAGCTAACAACGGAAATATACCGCCTGTTTTAATCATATTTTTGATAGCAGCCGCAGAGAGAGTAATCTGAACACCTTTTTTGGCTGCAAGTGCATCATTGAAATGTTTCACCTGACGAGTTGTCAGCGATAGTTTATTTGCACCACCAGTCATTTGGTTGGGTTTCAACGTGATTGTGGTTCCACATTTTTTAGCTGATTCCGATTGCAATTTTTTTAATTGACCGGGAGTTAACGCAACACTAATAACACTATATGACATGTTATACATAATAGATTGATTCTAATTCAATGAAAAATCGAGAAAATCAATCAAAGATTTTCCACTGGTGCATCTATCACTCTCATTCTTCCACCAACATCTTCGAGTAGCATTGATTTATCACTGAGAATGACAGCAACCGCTCTATAATTCGGGATAAGGATAGGAGGTACCCCACCAACTGGTGGACCAGTCGGACGGGTTACACGGGCTCTAAAGTGTATATCAACGACAGATTGTCTTGTTAAATCAAGATGTTCAAGTGAAAAGTAATAAATCGGATAGAGGCTTTTAAAATCCAATTGCGATATTTGCAAACCAGTATCCACATTTTGATCACGTGCCATAAATGACAACAGGTTATGATAGACACGTGCAATATGATTCTGACCGTAATCAAGTTGTATATCCTCGGATGGTTCCTGCTGTCCGTTTATTCTCAGCGAGACTTCATTAACACCTAACTGATCAAATATCATATGGCTTCGTTCTTGATTACCAACTCGCGCATTATTCTGTAACGCTACGAATATATGACGTGGAGCTGAAACACCTTGTTTTGATGCCAGGTGCCATGTGAATGTACCATCAACACTGTCTTGTTTAATATCCGTAGTCACTGATAACCAACTCAACAATGATTTTCCTCCTTGGTCCATAAATGATAGTAGTCGCTGTTCTTCTGTGATTGATGGAGTTAATACTGGCATCCACAATGATAGTTTTGTTAAAATGACTTTACCGGGAGCAACCCCAGCATTACGCCAGATTGCATCATCATCAGTACCCTTTCGTACAAGCGCTACTGTGTGTTTAGCTCCATAAATAACTTTTCGGACGTTTCTACAGAATCCAAATATATGATGCAGTGGAATCGCACATGAAAATCGTCGACGCTGCCCATGCAACGTTGCTACACGTGTTGCAAATCCTAAATTGAGATTACCATTAAGGCCTCCGAGAATATCAAACGCAGCTCCGGGTCTAGTTCGACGTTCTGGATTAGCTGCTTCCTGTTGATCGGCTTCTGCATTATCTCTTGCTGTTAACACTTTAATGAATTGAAGGTGATCAGCGTTATCAGAGGTATCCTTTGCAAACATCATAGATGGACCCGCTGATCTTGTATAATCATCAGAATATCTCGCTAACCCTATGATTGTTGTGGCCACATCAACTTCACGTTCAATGGATTCAATTTCTTTTCCATCAATGAGATATCTAGCGCTTTCAAATAACGCCATTATGCCGTTATTAACAAAACCAACTCGGACATTTGCGTTATTGTCATATGGGGTATCAGCTGCAACATTTGTTACAAGTTCTCCTTCTACTTCAATAAATGCCTCACACGGTAGAAAATATTTACTGGTATCATGAACTTGAAGTTCAATTCGCGATCGGAGATCTGGTTGTACTGCGTGATAAGAATAAAATTGAAAATCGCGTACAGAATCATTCTTGCCAACTGGGGCATCCATATCAAATGCTGGATCAGGTGACCTTTTGAACATTTTATTCTATTTATCAGAGTCTAAATCACGATTTTTCATTTCATCGTCGTGTTTTTTTAAAGCCACTTCCTGCTATCATGTTTGCTATCATGTTATTTTGGTCCCCTTGATTTATCAAGGGAGTCACCATCGACGCTAATTTTTCGTCTACTGCGTTATTTATAATTCTACTAACACTTGCAGGCATTTCCGCTGTAGACGGTAACGGTTTCTTTTTTCGTCTCACTAATGATGTTATTTTATTCTTCGCAGCTGAAAACGCTTTTCCCGCAAGATCTCCAACAGCACCAATACCCTTATCACGAATAACATCAATTGCTTTCATTCCTAGTTGTTTAGCCAACGGCATCACTTTTGGAGCCATTCTCGCAAATAACCCTGCAATGGTATTGCCTAAACCATCTCCGTAGTATGCTCTATAAACCGGAAACCGTGAATTAACTACGTAGACGGGGGTTGGTTTATCATGATTGTAGTGTATGATCATTATTTGAAATCAGAAACAATTTTTCAATTGGAAACGCTAGCGTTTTTATTCAATCCCGGTGATTAATCACTGTGATAATCCTCCACTAACTCACCAATGAAATCTCGATATGTGCTGATATCTATGATACCACCCTGAAATAATCGTCTACAGATATCAGCTGCTTCATTAATTATTTCCGGTGAGTTATTTCCAGCTCGGAAACCTCCTACAAGAACTTCTAATCGTGATATATCATTGATAACACTACCAGGACATGTCGTGGTAGAGTCAAAGACATCCTTTGGATTTCCAATCGAATATCCCTTTCCGCTTGTTTCCTCAGTTGTACCAGTTGCGCCCTCACTATCATCAAGTAATTGCCTTTGTCGGCCTCGACTTTGTTGTTTTTGTATACCATAGCTATCAACTCCTAATTTAAAAGATCTATACTCAATTGTATCCTTTTTCAAATTACCAGTAATCACCTTATTCGTTTTATACAACCAATTAACCCATTCATCTCGGCTTATTCTACTGTTTTTATACTCGTCTTTTAAAAAATCCTTTCTAGAATCAAAGCTTTTGGCGGCAAAATCACCAAAAGTCGAATAATCGTTGATTTTTATTAATTTAGGTTTTTTGATTTCTATTATAGCTTCTTCGGTAAGTTTGTCTATAAAGGGAACACCTCTTGGGGTGACGACATCAACAGGTTGTGGTTCAGGTGTGGAAACTCTTTGAGTTTCAGGCGCAGAATCATCAATATCAGCTAATCGTTCATACTCGCGCTGAGTTTTTATATCACTGGATAACTGTTGTATCCCTGCGCGTGTTTGTCCGGTCTCTGCTGCTATCTTTTCAAGCGTATCAAGCAGCGGCGCCTTCTTTACTCGTTCTCGCTCAGGAATATCTCCGTATATCGCTGCTTCAGTTAACTTTTTCACATCTTTGGTCGCACTTGTTATCGGAGTAAACAGTTGTTCACTTGACACAGAAAAGTCAGTCTGCGCTTGTTGTCGTTGTTGCAGTTTATTCCGTACAGAGTCACGAATTGGTACAAATCTCCTGATTGCATCCAGTCGTTCACGAGCCAATCGGGTTGTTAATGCTTCATTGACCATTATTTAAAATCAGAAACAATTTTTCAATTGCAAAACAATTTTTCAATCCCGACCTAACACCATCGTGGAAGTGTTTTAACATCTCTATCATTGATGGGGAAAGTGTGGAAATCCTTATAAAAATAAATAATATCACACTTTCCCCACTTTTCCATTGATCAATCCGAAAAAGCCATCAATTTTTTATTCACTGATTTCAACAGTTTTAATCAAAAAATGCTAAAAAAAAATTAAAATCTCTATGAGGGACGGTCACAATCAAATAATGATAAATGGTTGGTCAATCAAAATTGTTCATTTTCTTGAATTAACGCCCGTAGGTTTCTAACTTTAGAATTAACCTCCTTTTTCAATTCGTATTCGTACCCCAATTCTTTTCGTATTCGTTCTACGATGGTATACAACGGAGCGAACACACTTACGTCACTGGAAAATGCGAGAGAGTCCTTAATAGAATTCTGAATTCTTTTGATGAGCGCATACTTCTTTGGTAGCATATACTTGTTAGTGCTAACTCCGTATTCTATATCCTGAAAATCAGACATGATTTGATCAGGATTTAACCCATCTGATAGTTAAATATCCCAACTTTTCAATTTTGAAATCTCGGATAAAATGCTATTCATGTTTTCAGAATTCATTATTCTATAACAATTATATATTTCTAAATGAAAAATATGACGCATCAGACATAACTAAATTGAACTTTTTGTCCCGTCCTTTTTGAAATAGCCGTCTTGGTTATTCCCTCTGCAACGAATCGTACTGAGGATATACAAATATCGAAGTGCCTACTGGCTTCATTCATTGATTGAAATATTTTTTCTTCGTTAGTTATCGTATTCAAAGATTTCACAGGTCTCGCTTTTTTCGAGTATTTCCCAGTCCCCCCTCGTTCGGAATTTTCACTTTGTGTGATAGCCTGCAGATTTGATAAAGAATTGTTTTTCGGATTAGAATCGATATGATCAATAACAAAATCATCCTCGATCAATCCATTGAAACATTCATACACGAAACGATGGCAGTAATATTTCTTCTTTCCAGCACCAAACATCAAATACCCCATACCATTATCCCACCCAACTGGTTTCTTCAGTCTGCGGTTTCTTACAACACCATCACTGGATGCTTCATAATTTGTGATCACAGGGTGTTGTCTGAATTCTTGGTTCATTCGTATACATAATACTATTGCTTGTCTAATTCATCGTTTGGTTTAATGATAAATCTTTCGATGTAGTCTTGAGGAGTTCTTATGATTTTATCCTTGATACTGACTTTGTCAGCGTCAAGAATACTGACTTTATCAGCGTCAAGAATACTGACTTTGTCAGCGTCAGGGTCAAAATTTCTGATTGATTGTCCATTTTTTATTCTTTTATCATAATATCGCTTCAACTCCCTGTATCGCTTACCACCGCAATTTAGACACAACTGAGATTTTCCCCTGACCCCAACTCCACATAGAATACAAGGTAACGGACCAAGGCTTCCACGACGAAAGCTTTGCATATGATACCCACAGAACTCATTTCTGCATGATTTGTTACACGGGGTTACTGATCCAATCATAAGCCACTTGCAGTGATTCATTATATAAAAATCTTTCATTTAAATGCTTGTTTTAATTATAGCATGAAGGAATTAAGGAAAACGCCTTCGAAAAATGCTGAATTCAATGCTGATAAGGAGTTTAAGAGATTATTAAAAATCAATCCTAGATTTAATCTCGATAAACCCAAAAAACGTAACAAACGTCCAAGAGACGGAAACATGAAAGAGTTTAAGAGATTATTAAAAATCAATCCTAGATTTAATCTCGATAAACCAAAAAAACGTAACAAACGTCCAATAGACGGAAACATGAAAGAGTTTAAGAGATTATTAAAAATCAATCCTAGATTTAATCTCGATAAACCAAAAAAACGTAACAAACGTCCAATAGACGGAAACATGAAAGAGTTTAAGAGATTATTAAAAATCAATCCTAGATTTAATCTCGATAGACCCAAAAAACGTAACAAAATCAATCCTAGATTTAATCTCGATAAACCCAAAAAACGTCCAATAGACGGAAACATGAAAGAGTTTAAGAGATTATTGAAAATTAGTCCTAGATTTAATCTCGATAAACCAAAAAAAAAACGTCCAAGAGATTACCCTGGAAAGATGCTCAATTCAATCTCGATATAGTTTCTAATACACCAAAGAATACAATTCTTGATAAAGCCATGATTAGTAAAATCAGAGACTGTTTTAATGAATTCAAGCGTGATGGAGCATCTTATTGTTGGTCAACATTTCGAATTGATGGTGTTGTTGATGCTACCATGACTGATGAAAAAGCAGCAGTGATAATTTCACGTGTTGGGGAAAAACGGCATTTTTTCCGAATCAAATTCATTATCGAAGTCGATGGCAAATGGATTATTAAGGATAAATTTGAACCAATCCTCAAGAATAAAAAAGCTGTCATTGTGAGTAGAGATTCCAAACCAGGGATTCTAACCGGCATTGATAAACCATACTACGAAAGATCTTATCCCGTAACAGCAATGGTTTATGGGATATATCCGTTCAATGATAAACCCGATATCGCAAAACTAGCTCCTATGAAATATTCGTCAGGGCTTAATTGTGTAGCAGAACGAATAATAGAACACTTCACAAATGCATCCCGAGGAAATAAACTAACTGATCTGCGACGTAGGAAAATAACCGAGTGGGAACTGACAGTGAAACAGCATGGTGCAAAGATTTCTGATATAGCTAAATTAGAAACATCATTAAGATTTCCAATAACAGTTATGACGATAACGGGAGAGGTTTTATACGAACCGAAATATAACAAAAATGGAGCACCAATACAGATTATTGATCATAACAAACACGCGTGGACACCTGCGGTAACAATATTTCCACGAGAACGAACCGTGAAATATATCCCTAAGGAGTTCGTCGGAGATGTTTTCTATGAAGAGAAATTATTCGATGCTATTCATGCGTTGTGTAAGGATGATCCTGTGTCAGTGTGGTTACTTAGAAGTGATGAAGAATTCGATCAATTTGTAAAACCAAATGGTGAATTATATCGCATTGAAGAATTAGATAACAGAATGAGAAAAATCGCTAGTGATTTTTCACCGGAGAATTCGCATGAAAAACTACTCACGGATAGTTTTACTATTCCATCAGTGGTAGCTCACTTCGCAAGAGAAAAAACTCATGGCGTCCAACACGAAGTGATTTTCTCGAGGACGTTAAATTGAGTTGCGTCGAATTTGGTCATGGAGGACTGTGGAATACGAAATACTCACGTGATGGTATGATTTCAATTGATATATCCGCGTGTTATCCCGGAAGTTTTCTCGGGTATGGGGAATGCGCTGAGTACTTCAAACGATTTGGACACCCCACGCATGAAATGACTCGTGTTGCGATTAATTGACCATTGCCTGATTTTGATTTAACCGGATTCGCTCGTGTGATATCATTTGAATTAGCTACAGGGTTACATCCGTGTAGTTATGTTTGGCTCGGTAGACACCTATCTGAAAAGGCCTGGATGCCAATAGTGCTATTGAGATATATGATTGATTGTGGTATGCTAATATCGTTGATTGTTTCCGAGGCTATTATATGCTATCGAGCTCAGAAAGAAGTTTGGCTACCACAACCCGATCTAGATAGAATAATCAACGAACTACGAAAACAGTTTCCAGATTTCAGTGAAGAAGAAATCATAAATTGGTCTAAGAAGTTATTTGAAATTAAAAAAGAACAAGCAAAAGATCTCGGAAGAAGAATAATCGGTAAATTTACCCAGGGTGGACGATACGATAACGCAAAATACTCTTCGCGGTTGATCATAGATGTCGCTGAATACGATTTTATTGTAGCGGATTTAATGAAACAAGGAAAACTTGTATCCCGTAAGGATGCTTTTCTATCCAATGGTGAGAAATTAGGTACGGTTGTTACCTACTGTGATGGATATAATTCCCAGTACACACATTTGAGAAGTTCAATGCTAGCCTATGCTTCTATTAATCTATTTTCGATGATAAATAGATTTCCTAATACCGCGGTTAGAGTGGCCACTGATTCGATGTATATACACAATAAGTACAAATCAGCTGTAGCGGCATTCACAGATCCCGAAGAAAATTGGGGGCGTTGGCGATTTAAAAAAGAGATGCTACATGAGTATTGTGAATCCGCAGACGTTGCCATGGATGATAAATATATTTGTTGTAACCGTATTGAAATTCAATCAGAACTTTCTAATGCACCACCGGTATCTGATCCAGTATGTAGATACAAGACAGTTTATTTAAACGGTTGTGGTGAGTCAGGAAAGACAACTCGTGCAATTGAATTATTTCGTCGTGGAAACGCTAGCGTTTCTAACATGATTGTGCTAACACCGACTCACAGACTCGCCAGAGAGATGATACAACGAGGGGTAAATGCTTGCACTTATCACAGTTTTTTTCGATGGAAAGGTGACAAATGGACTCCTGAGCGTATGGGTGATAAATTCATTCCTGAAATCATAATTTGGGATGAAATATGCACAGTGTCATTAGATGTATTAAAAAAATTTCTTGAGTGGTTGTTAAACAAAAACACAAAAGTCGTCATGTGCGGGGATCACGGCCAACCACCACCATTTGTCGGTGCATCTCCACATGAATGGCTAAAGGGTTTTGTAGACTACTATGAAGAAATCACCACTGATTATAGATCACTTGATGAACGATTACGCGAGTTCAAAGCGCTAATTAGATTACAACCGGATAGAATCCAATGCGAAATAGCGCGTGAAGTGATTTCAGAAACCCCAATGAATGATTTCTGGGAAGCGTGGAGACCAAACGATTTGATCATTGCAAGTAGAAAAATAGTCAGGGATACACTTCAGATGAAGTTATTTGAATTGCATAAAGAAAAATTTGCAACGCTTCCAGTACCCCTTTGTTATAGGCCATCGGATACACGAAAACAGAATATTGAAGTTGATATTCCAGGACAGAGTGAAAAACAAATTCTGGTATTAAATGATATTGTGCTGGTTGATATCAATGTCGTTGAAGATGCATTGCGTGCTAATAAATCCCCGTGGACGCTAGGATACGCAGCAACAATACACTCTTCACAGGGATTGACTATATCGAATACAATTGTTTGGATGGTGGATAATCACATCGAATGGTCAAATTTAGTCTATCTCGCAGTATCCAGAGTACGAAACATAAATCAACTTCGAAGAGTTGTTTTCGATGATAATGATACAACAATAAGTGATATTGATGTTAGCATCATTAATAAAAAACTCTCCGGTTACAAACAACAGGACAAAAAAAAACAACGAGAATTTGATATTGATGCTGAATTAATAATCACTTTGAAGAAACAACAGAATAATCACTGCGCGAGTTGCAATTGTATAATGCGTTGGCAGTATTCGGATAAGGATCCTCGCCAATTCACCGTAGACAGAAAAAATAACAATCTCGGTCATGTCAGAAATAATGTGATGTTGACTTGTCTTGAGTGCAATAGACGCAACGGTGCTAGTTAAGACCATGCGGTGGCAATTGAGTATCCTCGGGAATCACTTGTAGTTGTTGTCGAGTAAAAACCCGCTGATGGGCAGTTGAATCCAGTTTATAGACTGGAGGTCTACCAGTTGATCGTGTTATACTAGATATCTTATGCGTAGTGACGCTCCAAATAGGATCAGTAGCCCTTTTTCTACCCCCTTCAAGCTCTCCTGGTTCGTATAAGTACCTCACAATGACAATACTACCAAGAATTGGTTCTTTGAAATCTTTTTGTGGTTGTACGGGTATTGACTTCTTTTTAATCGCGTTGATAGGTTTCATGTTGATTGTTCTAGTAATCTCGTTATTCAGTGCAGTAATCACAGATGGTAATCTTTTAACCCATTCACGGGATCGCTTTTCTTGAATGAATTCTTTTGCGTATTGATATCCAAATAACCGCTCAGCAATTGTCCGATTAAATCGTTCTACAATGGCCTGATCGCGATGTAGCGCAGTATGCCCTCGTCGTATGGTGACATTATGATGTTTCATTGTAGATAACACTGCACCCTGAAATTCCTTGCCAGGATCAACCTGCAATAGATTTGGCCAGTGCAGAGGACCTCGTCGATAAATCCTTTCAAATGCAGAAGCGACTTTAGTGGCTGATTTTGTTTTTAATGGTTCTGCTTCTTTATATCGACTCGCAACATCAACTACGGTTAGCGCGTATTTGTAACCACGATCATGTGGCAGAAATAATATATCAGCCTGATGAACTTCATTAGGAGCGGTCACATCAAAATGCGAGAATTGAATTTGTTTAGGCGGTGGTAGATAAATTTGCCATAGTGCCTGTTTGGATAACCAATTAGCCGCAGTGGTTTTTTTCACTTTTGCAGCACTAGCGAGTTTATTGATTGCAGCGTTACCCCTCCAGTATCCCCTCGGAGAATAATAAATTGATTCCATATTATTAATTACCAGCACCTAACATCAATTTACTTTTCATAGCCGATTTTATCAAAAATGAAGACAATTTTTCTTTGAAGGATTTATCAGGAATAGCATTTAACGCATGAATTAATTTCACATCTGCTAGATGCCTGTGTTGCAGATTGCTGCTTTTATAAGCAACATCATGAAGGTGACAGGCCTTATCAATGGCGTTTATTGGTTCTTCACCGGGGTTGGGTTGATTTTGATTATTGAGTCTGATATCAAGTCTGGTTCCCGGTCCACAGTAGCTATATCCTGGAAGGTGCTTTTCTCCGGGGTACTTTGCCCATGGGGTTCCAGGGAGCTTTGCCAATTTGGCTGCGATATCACCTCCTCGTTTTTTTTAAAATCAGATCTCATAGACACAAATCTAAATTTCTTTGTACCACATTGCACGCATTTACCAGAAAGCGCTGATCGGTTATTTTTAGTTGTAACCGTCGTCACATCATCTGTGCCAGTACGCGTTTTACACTTCACACAATATAGATCCATAATTTATGTATAGAAATATGGATATAATTGATTTTTCAGCGACTAAAACAAGAGAACCAATTAAGCATCATGCAGCGCTACCAAACTCTATCCGGATGATTATAATCGGGCCATCTGGATCCGGTAAAACGCAATTGTTGCTCAATTTAATAATGAGATGGATGAAGTGGGATAAGTTGTATTTAATTGCCCCTAGCGTAGATGATCAACGATGTTATGAAGTGTTAAAGGATTTTAACGAGAATGCATCAGAAATTAAGGGTGAGAACGCCATTGATTTTATAACCGATATCGATGAAGCACCGAGCATTGATGATATTGATGGAGATATTAACAATTTAGTCGTATACGACGATATAATGTTGGATAAACAAAAAAATCCTGCTAGAATATTTTCCCGTGGGCGTCACAAAAACACTGACGTGATATATGTCACTCAACGCTACACTCAGGTTCCAAAAGTCATCAGAGATAACTGCAATATTCTTTCTGTATTCAACGGAGTTGATACTCATACTCTTAGAAATATTTGGCAGACATGGTGCTCTGATATGGACTTCAATCAATTTCGAGATTTCTTTAGTCATGCTCAGTCGACTCCGCACGGATTCGCAACAATAAATCTACATGATCCTCGGACACGATATCGTATCGGACTCGATCAAATATTCGGTTAAAATCGTAAAAGAATTATTAACCCAGAACTGAAAACTTTAGCAGCAGAGAGGGTGGATGACAACAAGTTGCGACCAAAATTGATTAAAAAATCGTTTTCATTTTTTTAGTTAAAATGATTTCGTAGGGAGATTTCAATCAATTTTTTGTCTGAAAACGTTGTAGGGTTCGCCTTTTTTTGGTTAAAATAAGATTATAAGACGGCTCGTTTTAGGATTTCAATCAAATTTTGTCTAAAAACGTTGTAGGATTCACCCTCTCTGCTGCTTAATGACATGTGCGCGCCCACGTGAATGTGGAGATTTATAACATCGAAATTACATGCTGTTTTAGAATCGGCTTGTGTGTTACGTATAATGTTTTCGCAACTTATTAAAACCAGATAAATAGATTGATAGATATTTATAATTATATTCAGTGCACACATCATACATGTAGACTGCTAATCAATCGTATTTCATTGGTACTGTACAATTACTATCTGCTACGTGTGAGTTGTATTTTATTTCCTTTTTCCTGTATGCATTTTTATATATACATTTAAATATAGTGAAAACGCTCTTATTGTATACATGTCAGGTTATATTCCCTTTATATTGATCGGTATTTCACTGACGCAGGTATGCGTGACTTTCAGTACAAACGTACCTGTTTTATGTTGATCGGTACACTGACGCAGGCATGCGTGACTGAAAAAACCCAGAATACTATTGACATATTTTAAACAACAGTTATATTATTTTTTTGTATGTACTTAGTAAATACTATGAAATTTCTGTGGATACAGTAAAATTGTCTATTTTAAAAATCTCTTATTGTTAAGTATAATCAGAAGATATATATATTAAAAAATCTCTACTCTGTATGACAGTTCCGTGGTGTAATGGTAGCGTGTTTGTCTTGTAAACATAGATCTATCAACTACGTGTTCGGTCCCCATAGCAGATACATTATTTGATGGCGAAACGAAAGAGGTTTTTCTATTAATTGGGGAGGGCGGACCTCCTCAACCAAACCAACATTGTAACTCATGCTCTCGCATTCACGGTAGCGTGGGTTGGTGTTTTTTCCAACTCATGCAACCATGAATTTGATTTCATGGGTTGCCATGTTGGTTTGGTTTGACCACGCCCACGCCACAAGAACATCCAATCAAACATATACCTTCTGAGAGATCTAATTCAGTGTTTGCTGAGTTAGACCACTCGCCGGAGATTATGTGTTTGTCAAAGTAAGTGGGTGTAAAATAAATGGTATAAATTGATGCAAAAAGCTCTGCATTCACATGAGGAACCCCATAGGGTAGAACAGAATGGGCTACCGGTCCTATAGAAACGGTGTTAGGGTCACAAGGTCAAATGAAATACAATCAAATAGGGCATCCAGAATGGATTGCCGGCCCAAAGAAAGACCCTAACAAAGACACAAAGGCCTGAATAAGGGACTCATGAATGAATAACCGCTCATAATTGATACCATTTATTTTGCATTTTTTTAATAATTAGAGATACAGTATACTATAAAAATATGGATATCAAAGATGTAAATGCTATAATTGCCGAAATCTCAAATTTGAAAAATAGAGGGGTATTATTATCTGAAGGTCTCGACTGTGACAGGATTACCTCGGAATATGAAGAAATTGAGTATCAGTCTAGTAAGGGTCGTTATGTTTTACCCAAGTTGTACAGACTCGTGAAAGGAATTCAAAAATCCATCTATGCTTGTTTGTACGGTAACGATATTGATGTATTTATAACGCTATTTAGCACCGTTGAAGCAATACGTCAAAAGCTCGGCCAAGAGTATCAAAAACGAGCTGAAATTGGTTCTAAAGTTCGTGATCTTAGAAAAATATTAAACGAGGAAAAACCAGTATCTTAACCACGTGAGCGTTACTATAAAAAATAGGCCTTCAGTAATTTTTCAGTAAAAAATTTTTTTTTTTTTATAGCGTTTTTTGTAACAGTCACATTGGATTTTCTCCTGAAAGGATACTCAACAGTTTGGGCTTGCTCATGCAGTTATGTGCGTACTGGATGATTTGGTTGTGGTAGCAGGTAATCACCGCGACGCCTCCATTTTCACGTAGTTGTTGTTGTTGCCGCGTCGTTAACAAAAATCGTTCATCGCCGTTCTCAGATATTACAATTTTGAAACCCCCAGCGATGTTATTTCTGAAACACTCGCGGATAGCGTCGTACAGTTTAATCTTGTCGGAGATGGATACGTTAGCTTGGTGGTACATTATTTAATAACTCAGCATTTAATTGTGATAGCTTCACATTTGAAAATTCAGTTCACAAACGATATATGGTAGGTGAATCGCTTACAACTAGATTAGCCCGAGAGCGGCTAGCAGCAATTAAAAAGTTTATACCGGTTCGAGACAGACTTCGCGAGAAACTTCAACAACGACAACAAGCGCAGACTGACTTTTCTGTGTCAAGTGAACAACTGTTTACTCCGATAACAAGTGCGACCAAAGATGTGAAAAAGTTAACTGAAGCAGCGATATACGGAGATATTCCTGAAAAAGAACGAGCAGCGAAGTAGCCGCTGCTTGATACACTTGAAAAGATAGCAACAGAGACCGAACAAACGCGCGCAGGGATACAACAGCTATCTAGTGATATAAAAACCCAACGAGAAATTGAAGAACGCGAAGAACAAGAAGGTGCAACTGCAGGAAGAGACTGTTCACCTGAAAGTATATTTACAGCCGAGGCATTAAATAAAATTAGAGAAAACCATACGTATTCCGAATTAGCTGATTTTGCTAGAGAAAATTTTCCAAAAGGTAAAAGAGAGAGGTTATTAAACGACGAGTATAAAGATTTTATAAAAAAACAAAGACACTTGGGCATCAAAAATATATTTAGTGAAACGCGGCGGGAATAAAATCAGACAGTTGCAACACCCTGGTTTTATTAAATTTCTAGCTGCTGTTAAAGGCGGTCTACAACCACCACCTTATACGGAGGATCCAATCCCGGAGGAAATAGACATAAGAGCAGAAGCCGGTTCTAAGAAAGCAAGTGGAAAAGGATATTCAATTAAAAATCCTTTGGATTTCAACGCAACCGTGACATGTCCTGGTAATATTCTCAGTGATATATCACGGTTAGAGGTTCTCATCGGAGGGAAACGAGCCGGAAATAACTCACCGGAAGTAATTAATGAAGCAGCTGATATCTGTAGACGATTATTTGCCGGTGGTATCATGGGCATTGATGTATATCGAGAACTCATTGCTGAATTAGTTGAAAATCGCAGAGATGCCCTACGTTATGATGAAAATCCAATGGATCTTAGCGATTGATCACTAATTGAAAAACTAATAGTTTTATAACAAGATGATTATACACTACAACCATGATAAACCCGTAAACATCTACGTGGTGAACTCACGATTGCCTGTTTATAGAGCATATTACGGAGATGGTTTCGGCAATACCATTGCGGGGTTATTTACAAGAATGGCTCCCAAGGTAGCGCCGTTAGCTAAACAATTATCAATGAAAGCCATTGATGCTATTCGTGATAAGGGAATTAGCGCTGTTGGAAATCTTGCAGGAAAGGCATTTTCTGCTGCGAAAGATAAAATAGCATCATTGGTGCGAAAGAAACCAACAGTGCTGCAATCAACTACAATGATGCCTGCAAAAATCAGCAAAGCAATAAATAGCGCAGTGGAAGAAAAACTAGCGTCGTTGGCTGCTTCGGTGACTCCGTCGCCATTGACGGCTTCACCGGTAACAGATAACGCCATCATGAACGCAATAGCGGGAAGTGGTTTGAAACGAAAACGAAAACGACGATGATTACAAAGAGTTTCGCAATTGAAAACACTAGTAATGTTATAAAATGTTTAAACGAACAGCTGATCCCGCGTTCGATATGGACGCCCCAGTGCGCAAAGACGATTCCGTCCGCGATTATCAATACTATTCCTATCATGCAATACAACCCGACCTACGATCGCGAGTTGAACTTCAAGTTCAAGATACCAGTAAATATTTTTTGCCATGTGAAGCATTTATCGAAGTAGAAGGAAAACTCGTAACAAACGATGCTGATCATAATGATCCACTATATGCAGATGATCCAAATATTAGAGTTGGTTTTGTTAATAATGGCATAATGGCGTTATTTGAAAGTGCAAGATATCTCATTGATGGAAAAGAAATTGAATCAATAGACCGTGAAGTTGATGTTGCAACAACAATAATCGGACTAGCAAGATACTCCGATGATTATACAAGATCGGCTGGTCCGTCTATGATGTTTGCAAAGGATACCTCTGATAACGCTGACCACCTTCAATACATTAAAGTGTTAACAGCAAGAGATAATGCAGAAGCCGATCAACAAGAAACAGCTAATCCAGAACGTCGAATTAGACCCGGAGCTGCGTTTGAAATTATAAAAGGCGTTAATGATAATTTCAATCTAGGGTTTGCAACACGAAAATTAGCATTGCAAGGACAGCAGAAATATTTTTCATGTACGATTCCACTCCATCACATATTTGGATTCTGCAGAAATGTCAGAAAAGTTATTTATGGAGCTAAACACACAATTGCGTTAGTGCGAAAAGGCGATGACAATGATGCAATTTGGCGTACTGGTGCCGCTGATGGTAAAGTTTGTTTTAACTAAATTAGCATTGTGGATGCCAGTAATGACCCCATCAATTACCACAGAAGGGCAGCTGCTCTCATTTATGGAAACAGGCGGCAAATCATTGCTAAGTTGGCTAACAACAACGACTGATGTCAAACAGGATGATGTTGATGGTACATTTACATGGCACTTGGCATCAAAACAAGGCGTTTCAGCTCCACGTGATATATTTATAGCGCTGCAGAATCGGAATCGATTACGCTCCCAAGAACGCAGTCATATGATATTTGATCGATTAGGGGTAAGTGAGGTTTCGCTGAGAATAAACGGACAACAGGAACCAACCGAGGATATACAACTTGATTACGGCAACAACCACATAGCGCGTGTGTATCATCGGATGCTGTCATATATGGGTCGTGATCAAAATGTTGATACTGGTTTACAAATATCGCAACTTGATTTTAAAAGCCTCTATCCGATTTATTACTTTTCGCTGGAACATCTTGATTTAATAAGGCAATCCGTTGTTGACATACATTTTCGAGCTCGTATAGCCCCTGGTGATGTTAATTATAGAGCGGTTGCTGTCATTCTCAGCGACAAATCAATGCTACTTGAAGGGGATGGCGGACGAATGAGAATTGTTGATGCACCAGTGGAAAATATGTAAACGATTCACAATTAGATCAATTGAAAGCATAAATGTGTTTTACAATAAAATGCCATATAGTGTTGTTGATGTCAAGCTGACTGATGGTCAGGTCAAGAAATTGCGATCAAAATCTGCTAAAGAATGTGGAACCACAATAACGTTGAAACCAGCGCAGATGTCCGGCGGTACACATAAAATATCAATAACGGATCGTCAAATAAAACATTTCAATGATGCAATGAAAAACAAGCGGGGGGTTCAAATTGAATTTTCAAAGGCTGCAATCGCCAACATGATAAAATCAGGTGGTATATTTCCATTGTTAGCTGCAATACCAGCATTGATTGCAGCGGCTGCCCCAGCGGTGGCGAAAGCGGCAGCGTTGGGGGCCGTTGGTACCGCGGCAGGGATGGCGTTGAAAAAGGCAACTGGGAAAGGATATAAAAAAAGGGAAAGGGTCTAAGACTACCAGGGACTCCATATTCATGGTACAGTGGAAAGTGTCTAAGACTACCAGGAACCCCATATTCATGGTACAGCGGAAAGGGTCTAAGACTACCAGGAACGGTTTATTAGTTGAAAGCCCAATTCTTCCTATGTCCAATTTTGATTTAATTGATGCTGCTAAAAAACTAGCGATAAAAAACTTCAGAGGGGTTTTTATGAGATATCAGTTGCCGAGAAAACCTAAACGCGTTGAAACCGGAATCATCAATCTTGATAAAAGCAGCGGATCGGGAACTCACTGGGTTGCATACGCGATCGATCCTCGTGGGATTGTTTATTTCGATTCATATGGGTTAGCTCCGCCAAGCGAGTTTATGCGGTATATAAATTCAAAGAATCAATCAGTTCCGATTTTTTATTCCACGCTGCCAACACAACAATTAAATGATCCACCGATATGCGGCCGTGAAGTATTAAATGTCCTCGCGTAGATTTCATCGTCAAAAAAACCACCTCATCTGGTTGTAAATGAATACACGAGTGGAAAATTACAAGGTAATTTTAGAGAACCTATAAATTGAAAACACAAGTTGCGCTAACAATAATGATTGATATTTGGGGACGATCTATGTCAATGTAGAAACCAACCGCGAAAACATCTGCGGGTTCTATCGAGGATGTAAAAAAAATAATTGAAGATGAAATCGCTGAGACGTTAAATTTAGCAAGTGTTGACCCGAACGAAATAGTTGTATTTCAAGATCGCCAGGGTAAATTGAAAACCAGTAATATATCCGTGAATGATATTTTGATACGACAACACGACGCCGCTGAAAACTCTATTGCGCTGTATTCAAGAGGTGGTAAATTGAAAACCATTAATATATCCGCTGATGACATTTTGATACGGCAGAGCGATGCCGCTGAAAACTCTATTGCACTGTATTCAAGCGGTGGTAAATTGAAAACCAGTAATATATCCGCTGATGACATTTTGATACGACAACACGACGCCACTGATTCCAAGGATGGACGACTTAAAACCAGTAATATATCCGGGGACGACATTTTGATACGGAAGAGCGCTGAAAACTCTATTGCGCTGTATTCCAACGATGGACAACTTAAACCAGGCGAACTTGTGTCTACGATCACCGACGCGATTGACGCCCACGACCGTAATCTGGATGAACATATACGAGGTTATAATAGTGTATACGGTCGATCATGGGGCCTTTGATTGGGTAAAAAACTCTAATGCTAAATTGAAAGTCAATATCGGGGAGGTGGGAAGCCCCATGGTATCTACAGGATGACGTTAATCTCTAACAAGCAATTTGATATCATCGTGAGCGGTAAAACCTACTTTGGTGGCACCGCGACAGTAATTATCGGGGGTGAAGAAGAATTTGAGATTGTCGCGGTTGATAACACCATTAGAAAAAAAATACTCTGGTGTTTAGAATTTATATGTGAAGCACACTACCCCCTGATCTACTACCCGGAAGATGATGAATAATTGAAGCGAGGGTTTAAGATAACAATGTCAATGACAAAGTCATCGATGACAGCGTTATCGCAATATCGATTCGACACCGTGAAAGAGTTTTCCGCGAACTTGAAATCACTTTCTGAGCGTTATCGTGAAAAAATAAAAAAATACCGCAGAAGAATTACCATCATCGATGTAACTGTGTACGGTGTGATGGCCAGCGCGGGAGTTATTTTGTCGACGGTGACCATGATGGCTCCGATTGCAGTTCCAATTGCCATCTCCGCGCAACAACAATTGCTGCAGTCGCCACCGCAATAACTAAAAAGTTATCATCGTGTTCTCAGAAAAAACTCAGTGATTATACAGCTCGGTACCGGGTGGTATTTGACGCGTACTCGAAATTATCCGAGTTGATCTCGCTGTCGATAGATACCGTAATTCGTTCATATCCGATGTTGAATTTTCCACGATGACCCAGTTGTATAACTCCGCCATGTTGAAATTGGAAATTGAAGACAGCGTTAACAATAATATCACTCGAACTACTTCAACGAATCGCGGAGAATACCACTCCGATACGAACAAGCATGATATCAATAACATCAACAAACCCTGAATTTAGTGTGAACTTCCCTTCTCCGATTCCAGTGTGTGAGATCGCGCTGGCAAAATTACGAGTATATCATAGCTGGCCTAATATCAGATCGGTTGCATTTGGCGGTCAGCAACCCAATAACGCACTGGTGTTCTCGTATAAGAATAAACCCGATGGTACTCCAGCGTGGGAAACTGTTTCGTTACCAACTGGTTCGTACCAAATTGAGCAAATCGATGCTGAAATTCAGCGTAGAATAAAATCAATCACTGGAAAAGAATCAAAAATAGCTATTAATCTTCATGAACCGACGCTCTCGTCGTCGATCGAAATAAGCACAGAGGGATACATTGTAGATATCTATAGCAGCTCGTTAAGAACAGTGTTAGGATGGCCTGAAAAACCACCCGGAGCCACCACCGACTTAACCACGGACGTACAATCATATCATGAAATCAATCCCAGTTATCGAGATAATTTATCTGATATAAGAAAAGGAAAAATCGCCGATAGATTTATATTTACCAACAAAGACACATTGCAATGGGATTTTATCATTAAAAGAACAGCCGACTCATCTGTTACTATTTCATTTACGCTAACTGACATCACTGGTTTTTTTAATGAAATTAAACAGTTACATAAAACACAACTAGAACAACTACGGAAAACAAAATCGCAAAAACACGTTGAAATAATAAATCAACTTATATCTGACATGGAATATATCTATGAACTAATTATTCAAACAATAATTAATGACAACAGCGACAGTAAACAACGATTCCTAACCGATTACAATATCGCAGAAGACAATCTGCGTAATTTCAAGTTTCCCAAATACAACGCTGATGAACTAACAAGAATTGTTAGAACCGATATCAAGGCGTTACAAAAACTAGATTCAACTATCATCAAGTATAATAATAACCCAGATGGCGGTGGTAGGCATATTGCACCGCATAATGTAAATATTTCAGCGGTGATTGCGCTCAATTTAGTATGTGATGCAATTGAAGGAAGCTATCAAATTAATCTAGAGCAATCAAATCAAGCCCAACAAGGATATATTCTTTATTCGTTTGCACCAACAGCACCTCCAGGATGGTTAATTATTGAGGATCCAACTAATCCTGTCTATATGAGATGCCATAATAATTCGCTGACGAGAATTAATTTCCGACTCACTGACCAATCAAATAATTTAATTGATCTACAAGAGGAGGTGTTAGCGATTAGTCTGTTTGTGAGATCATAAGGACTCGATCAAATATTCGGTTGAAATCGTAAATGATTTTTGTTAACTTGTAGCAGCAGAGAGGGTGAATGACCACATCGTTGCGACCAAAATTGATTGAAAAATCGTAAAGCCTCCGTTTGATAAATGGAGACATTTTTTTTTGGTTAAAATATGAGATTTCGTAGGAAGGCTCTATTTTTTGTTTTGAGGATTCAATCAATTTTTCGTCGGAAAAGTATGGTCTGTTCACCCTCTCTGCTGCTAATGTTGTTCTAGCCTTAATAACCATGACGTATGTTCACTTACAATCAAATTTTGACCTGTGCGTGTATGAAACATGTATCGACCTTGAATTAACCTAAGAACAATAAGTGAAAATATCATTTAATCGTTTGGTACGGTATAGTCTAGTGCAGCTTGGAAACGTTATCTGTGACGAGTGAAAGAGAATGTATTGCCATTATCGTTTCAAACAAATTTGACTCAGATGCTGGCCGCATATAGACCAATAGCTGCTCATGTTGTGAGAGCTATGCATTACGTGAACTCGGATTCGAGTAATCGCTCGGACACTTTGACTATTTTATATCATTTCAACATACATTTACGAGAACATCAATTGATGTTGCAAAACCAGTGAAGGAAAATCACCTCTTCTAACTGGCAGGCATTAGAACCGTTCCTATATGGCGAATGCGCCAAGACACAGTACCATAAGGTACATAATTCATACAATGGTATGACATTGTGAGATAAAAACCTCTAAAACATCGTAGAACCCAATTGGCTGACAAAAAAAACAAACATCTGAAGTCAATATGTTTGAGATGGCTAGGCGGAATTTACAATTCTCCCTCAGATAGGTAAATACGGTAATGTTGAATGTGCTAGCAGCGAATAATGTATAGGGTGGTTTCAGATTTCAGTACGAACAGGGTTTTTGATAGCTTAGGCGAAGGATACAAGAAACATCAGTTGTTTCATTCAAGCTCTAGGCAGAACATTACAACTGTGAGGAATTTTATTGTAGTAGATATAAGCATTAATTATGTTACTACATAAGAAATACAGCAAAAATTAGATCAGTTCTTTAGGAATATATTTTAACGCATTAACCTTATACTATTTGTATTATAAGAAACAAATTAATATAGAGCAAAAACATACCTGTGTGTGAATTACCACAGTCCAGAAATATTCTTCCTATGAATGAATTGTATATTAAAGAAATAGTAAACAATACACGTATTGTCTGTAATAATGAAAGAGTTCAAATTGTAAAAAATTCAAGTCACTGTCAATGCGGCTGTCGTTGACTCTGGGTCTGGCGGAGATGTTGCTGTTATGTCCACGGAAAGTTCTGTTTAAGGCATGGATAGGTGTATTTCAGTCTAAATTGCAGGGAGCTTGATTTCGGCTCTGGACTAGGTATATGTACATTCGACATGTGGGATGTTTCAAGCGATACTACAAGAAGAATTCTCATCGGCGATAAGCATGGTATGCTGGTAAACGTCTTAGTTGTACTTGTTTTTATTCCCATGGTGTGATGATATTGGTGCTGATGTCGTAAAACTGACCCTTCGTGTGGGCGAAAAAAATACGAAAATCACAGAAGAGTTGTTCTGTCATTCCTGAGTTCACGTAGTGTAGCTGGCGGCGTGATGTCTCATGATAGCAAAGATGTTGGTGCGAGTCTCTCCCATGGATCATAGTTATACGTGCGACAACTTTATTCATGATGTAATCTCCACCAACTTTTATGAGATTTTTTGTTGGAATGTCAACTCAGGATGATAGGAAGAAAAGAAAAATGAGTTCCTAGATAAAGGATGTCACATGATGATGGAATGTCTAGGGAATCAGTTACGGAATCGTATGAGACTCTTGCTGGTACGGGAAACCTTATTTATGATGTTAGTCCACTAATGTCGTTTTTTTTAAGAATCTTCTCCATAACGTTCATGAAATAATTCTCTCAAAAGAAATAGTCACTCATAACGGTGTAGATACGGCTACATCTTGGGGACATTGGCTCTACGAGAGGGTCCAGAGATCTGTAATATTCTCCATCCACTTGTTATGTAGAAAAAAGTTGTTGTTGTCATAACAAGGGAGAAGAGAGAGAAGAAAGAGAAGAGATGTCGCCAGCTACATCTGAAATGAGATCGCCAGCTACATCTGAAATGAGATTCGCCGCCGCGATGATAAACAGCTACATCTGAAATGATAAGGCGAAGATCTATTTCCTCGTCGATAGGAATTGACCTGACCCTTTAATGCGTGGTCTATTTATACGCATCTTGTGTCAGGTTTAAGGTATCGGAGAGGAAATATGGCCGTTCTCCTTTCAGGTAAGAATCAGTTTCTCCCGGTCAAAACCGACTTAATTTGACATCATTTGACATAAGGTAGAACTCAAATTTGTAGTTTACCTATATTCGTTTGGCATTAGTTGGGTTCAAATATGATAATTCCTTAATATTCTAAACCAGCAACATGTTTTAACATACTGAGCCAGCAGCCATGTCTGTCCGTCATTAGATAAGAACCATTTTGTAGCGACGACTGTCCATCATTAGATAAGAACCATTCTGTATTTACGTCAGCACGGAAGTTCGTTCTACTTTTTTATTAACCGAATTAGACTTTTGCCAATATCTGGTTTTACAGAATATATGTTTCACTGATAAAACTTTGGAGCTGACTGACCCAGTACGATTTTTTTGCTTTATAACCTAATTCCACACAATAATGTACATTCGTATAGCTAGTGATTTACGTTGCCAACTTATGCTTTGCACATCAACTATTTTCCTTCAATTAATATATAATTGTGCTTTGGAAATAAATGAAATTAATCTTAACACACTTTAGAACTTACTTAATATAAATGAATAAAACATTACTTTAATACAATTTAAAGAAAATAGTAATCTTATTAATATTACTAAAAAATCAATTCCTAATATTATCATTCCCTCCTTCATGGTGTTAGACATGTTTATATTTCTTAGTGCAATGTTATTATATAACCATTCTAAAACTGGCGACAACTCCCCGCAAAATTTTTGATAAAATTCTGCTGAGAGTCCATCTCTCCCTGGTGATTTTTTTTTGGATAATTTCCCTATTGTCGATATGATTTCGTCTTGCGAGATAAATTCCTCACATTTGTTTCTATGTTCTGAGGTAATTTTTTTCACAATTCGTCTCTCGTAAGTATGTTTCTATATCTTCGTCTGCTATCTTCTGTGAAGTATATAAGTCCTTATAGTAACTCCGTATGTAATCTAGTATTTGAGTTTTGTCCTTCAGTATCTCCTTTCCAGTATTTAAAGTTTCCAGTGTTCTTCCCCACCCCCTTCTTGATTCCTCCCTTTTATATATCCCTTCTGCATTTTCATATAGTTTAGTAAATATACCTGCTTTAATTTCCCTCCCTTTATAATGTTCTTTTTTTTAAATTTGCTAATCTTAATACTAGTGTTTCTTTTGTGCTCTGGGTTGTTGTTGTGTTTATTAAATTTTCTAAAGCTTCTATTTCTAATTTAAATTTCCTAATCCTTATTTTTGAATGATATATCGCCATCTTCTGAAAGTTTACTTTTAGTTTATACCACTCTTCTATAATATCTATATTCCCATTATTTTTAAAATCTTCTATTTCCCTTTTAATATCTCTTATAAATTCCTCATTTTGTAATATTTTATTATTTATTTTCCATGATCCCCTTCCCCATTTAGTTCTTTTTTTTAATTCCTACTTACGCAGTGCATATGTAATCCAAATCCTACTCAAAAATAAATATTGCAAATATCCGGTCATAAATGCATTGCAGTAAATGTGGGAATTTCTGCATCCAGTAATCCTATTTCAAATGAAAATCGCAACAATGTAATGTTTAGTTCTGAAATTGACATTTTAGGGTAAACGTGTACTCTAGGACTACTGTGTACCGTATCTAACAATGTGGCATCCCATTGTATTGATCATTCTGTTTTGAAAAATGATATTGCCGTTATAAAATGTTCTGTTTATTCGGATGGAAGCTTTTCCTTTGACTTTCAGTTGGTTAAAATGTACAAATACGTTTTATAAACTTTATTTTATGCACAAGAAATGAAAAGTACACCATCTGTCAGAATGAACGAAATTATTCGATCTTCTCTCTATCGGAATAATTTCCACTGAAATATAAACTGTGACAAAAGATTTTCAAATGGATAATGATTTAATACTAAATTATTAAAACTCGTTGAATACTGTCCAGCCAGATATTATTGAACTCGTTTCATAAATTCAATATATCCGTTCCCATTTGAGAACACACACACACACACACATATATATATATATATATATGTATATATATATATATATATATATATATATATATATATATATATATATATATATATAGGTTTACAAAACTGAACGTAACAATGCCAATTGAAAGGCAGTATATATTAATCAAAGGAAACCAATCAGGTACAAAAATTAGTAAAGTTCAACATTTAAAAAAAATATAGAGATGATAATGAAGAGACATAACAATGAATTGGGTGTAATATGTTTACAACGTCTAGGTCATGGGTTAATTATCAAAGAATTCAGAAACAGACTATAAGCCGGGAAATTTATTGAGAATCCCATTCTAGCGGCAAGTTTGCAGCATGGGTAGTGGTGACTTTATGGCCGTTGTAAATCTTTATGATATTCGGATGGGATAGACACTGGCACATTATGAAGAACTTTGACAACGGGTTACCAGAGTGTAAATTGGACAACTTCCAATTCGTTGAAGGGGGCCCAATTGGCCGAGTGGTTTAAAACTCTCTTCGTTACGGTTTACTGCCATCTCACCTCTGTCTGTGTTGGTTCGAGTCTCAGATTAGGCCATAAAAGGGACTTATTGTGATACCCTTGCATACTTTGATTCTTAAGATGATATATTGAAACTTAAGATTATAATGTCTAGCACACCAAACTCAATTCCGATTGGAGGTTGGTTCCTAATGATCAGACATCGCCCCTCCCAACCGCCTGTCAAAGATGTTTACGATACCATTTTGACGATCCTTTGTTCCCAACAAGAAATCGTCACTTACCCGTGAAAAAGGTTACGTCACTTACTTTGGCAAAATAAACCGCGCATCTCTAGTTTATGGCTATGTCAAATAATTCGCTGGACACCTCAGACATTTTGCCGGCGAGAAATTATAGCCTTATAGAGTTGAGAAGTCTACATAGTCACAATCACAAAAAATGGCAAGGACCAAGCAAACTGCTAGGAAATCCACCAGAGGGAGAAATTACCCTGGTAAGATGTAAGTGCGGTTTGCTTGCAACAAAATAGAGACAAATAGATGGAAAACAAAATACTAAAGGATACATAACTAAAGAAGAAAATCATCAAGGAGAAAAGTAAGTTGAGCTCAGACATAACACACGAACAGCACGAGAAAAAATGGCTTCACCTAGAAGAACAATGACTGAACTGCAGAAATATTTCAGAACGAAGAGGGTAGAACTAGAAGATGGAGATTACATTGAGTGTAGATATAAAGAAGGGACACAACAAGTAATATTTCCAGATCTTAACGGTGCAGCGCTACCAGGAACAACATCTGTACTGGTACATCTAAAAATCATAGATGAGGAAATAATACAAAAAAATTACTCCATAAACTACACAAAAAAGAGGGAACACACCAGCACTGAAATATGGAGAAACCACTATATATGGTCACAGAGCAATAATCCAAAGTCCGAAACCAATTATGAGAAAGATAAAGAAACAGACGGGAGAATTGCATATAAATGGAGTACCAATGGAAGTACCAATTGAAACTGTAGTATCATGGGATGAGGAAACATTCGGAATGAAGGTGGAAAAATTTCGTTTAGGGAAAGTACCGGGTTTCAATATCTTTAATGAAACAAGAATACTAGAGATAGAAAGAACCAAACTCAGGACATAAAAAGAATATGTTTCCTACGTGGGTTTTTGATCACAACATGGTACAAGGGCTGTATCTACTACAGGAAATGTAGCAAGTGCGGGACAGCAGGACATACACCCAAAAAGTGTACGATGGAAGAGACTAGAGATGAAACCAAAAATGGACAAGAAATAGAATAAACAACAAAAGAAAAGAGGAACATTAAAGAAACAAGACCAATCCTGAACAAACAAACTATAAACTCTCAAGTAATAAACAACAAGACAATAAAAGGAAGAGAACAACAAGTAAATGTACAGGATCAAGAGTACATGAAATCCCAAATGCCCAGCAAACCACAACCAAGGCCAAGAAAATCACAACTAAAGACAAAGGACAATACTACAAAAGAAACAGAACAACAAGTGAATGTACATGAAACACCAAAGGCCCAGCAAACCATAACCAAGGATAAAGATGAGACTCAAAAGAAAGAACAACAAAAACAACAAACAATAATACAACTGGAAAAGAAACAAATAACAGATAAAGATGAGACTCAAAAGAAAGAACAACCAAAACAACAAGCAACAATACAACCGGATAAAGAAGAAATACAACAACAACAAACAACCAAACAACTGAAAAAGAAACGGGAACTGAACAGAAAAAAGAAACAGAGAAGAAAACACAAATAAACCACAGGAACTAGAGAAACAACAAATAGTACAAACGGCTGCAAAAGAACAACCCTTAAGAGTCATAGAAGATACAATAGATATGGACATATAGAAGAATTATATAATTACGATGAGCAAATGGGCATAGAAGAGAAGTCATTAAGCGAAAGAAAAAGAGAAGACCAAGAAAAATGAGATTATTTGTATAATGACGAAACGATAGTGAAGGAAAAGTCAGCAGAGGAAATCTATTTAGAAGGAAGGAAACAAAGAAGGACAGAAAAGAGAAGAAGAGACAGGAAAGAACAAATGGAAAGACAAAAAGAACTGTATTTTGACGAATGACTGATGTAAATTTTGAATATATATATATATATATATATATATATATATATATATATATATATATATATATATATATATATATATATATATATATATATATATATATATATATTTGATTACAAACATATAATGGAAAAAACCCAAATAATATAGCAAACACTTATATCAAAAAAAAGGAGAGCCTTTCCTTTAAATGGTCTGAGAAGATCAGAGGAAAGAAGACCTCTCCAAAAAAAAAAAGAAATTATAGCCTCAAGGTTTAACATACCCATGCTAACATCTGGATTCTTCTATGTCGTGACAACACGTCAGCACTTAGTAGGCATTAACTGTCACGCCATCGCCATACATTTTGAATCTCTGCATCGAATTTTAATGAATTTGATTCAGGACTTTAAATTACTAGATTTTGTGTCTGTTATTATTGGATTTTGTTTCGATTTAATTCGTAAAAACGTAAGGTGTTTTTGCTCAATTTAACTTTGAATTTTAGGGATATAAATTATTTGTTACCTTTTAAAGAGTATGTTGTTTTTTGTTCTTTTATGTGACTCAAAATAAGCGCATAGACACGTAACATGATTCTCCTCCACGACTGCTCTAAACCTTATTAACAATAATAGCTAATAATTCTAAATGTTTCAGGCATGCCATTATCATCCTCTGATATTAATTAAACAAAACCTTACATTCCATCTGAATGAAGACTCTTAATGTGCATAAATATTTTACTTAAAGATGGAAAATAACCTAACAATATCCTCCATCATTCATAACATCAAAAGGGATAACTGTAATAATGACCAGTCATAAGGTTCCCTTATAACTATGATCATCACGAAACAAATTCTGTTTTTGCCATGGAACTTCTCCATGGCATGTTTCAAGAAAACAAAGAGGACGAGCTTTGAATTTATGTCATCATTCATGATGTACAGTCTCTTGTAGTAGCTACTGTACCCATTGCAGCAAGAAATAAATATACCGAAACAAAGTTTTAAACAGATGCCCATATCTGCATATTATTCATTAGCATTACTGCCGTTACTGCAGGTAAGGAATGCCATTGACGTCCCTTGGAAGAACACCTTTTTTATTTTATCACTTTATATGTGCATTCCAACTCATTGGATCAGACATTCGATGGGTATCAATACATAAAAACAAACATATATGTTAAAACGCACATTCTAGACGTAACATATTAATCTTCCTTAAGATACTAACAATGTGTAGATCTCATATTATTGAAACTTTCTGGAGATGTGAGTGTACTTTATAAATAAATGAACCCTTCAGCTCTGGAGATAACATGTAATTTTTTTACACTTGTAACGTGGAAGATTAGTCTAAGTTGTTGGGCCATCAAATTTGAAGAACAAGGTAAACAATACGAGTGGTACCATTTAATGCAACTGTAATAAATGTCAAATTCCCAAAGTTCTTAACTAAATGTACAAGGCTTGATGTAGTTGGACATAAATAAAAATGAAACAATTAAAAAGCAACGAAACCGTATTCGTTAAGTATGGAACCATTATAAAGGGAAACGTTGTAACGTATCTCCGGTGGATTCTTAATATTAATTAGTTTAGCCTTAACACAGTCATTGCGAGGACGGCTTTGTCCAAATCATAGTGAAAATTCTACCACAATCCCCTAAAAACATTTCATCATCATCATCATCATCATCATCATCATCATCATCATCATCATCAGTCTCTTGAGCTGTTGAACATCTAACCAGTGCCCTCCACTTGTCTCGATCATGTGCCAATGCCTGTGTCTCTGCAAAACCTTTCCTTGTCCATTCTGTGATGTTGTCACTCCACCTTTTTCTTTGTCTACCTCTCATTCTATCACATTGGACACTACCCTGCAGTACTGTTGTGGATAGAATGTTGGTTCTATTGACATGGCCATACCATTTCAGCTTTCTCTTGTTGACAGTAGTGAGGAGGTCTTCATAATGGCTTACTTTGTGCCTGATGGTGTTACGTACTTCTTCCTTTGTGATGTGATCCATCTAAGAGATGCCAAGGATGGTTCTGTAGCATCTCATTTCAAGTGTCTGGATTCTTCGTTGTAATTTTGCTGTCAGGGTCCAGGCCTCACACGAATACAGAAAAAGTGAGATGACTAGTGCTATCAATAGTATGATTTTAGGTTTCAGACAGATATTCTTGTCTCTCCAGATGGGTCTTAGCTTTGAAATAGCTGCCACTGTTTGTGTTGCTCGTGAC
Source organism: Unio delphinus (assembly GCA_029339505.1). Classification (NCBI taxonomy): domain Eukaryota; kingdom Metazoa; phylum Mollusca; class Bivalvia; order Unionida; family Unionidae; genus Unio; species Unio delphinus. The sequence goes on along the minus strand of JAQISU010000028.1, from coordinate 11,156,750 downwards.
AACATTTCTGCTATTGATCCCTCTTCCGTGATTATATAACCAAGATATCTGTATTGGCTCACTGTTTCCAGTTCTTGTCCTCCGACTTTAATCTTGGTTGAGATTTTTTTGCCACTACTTGTCATCAGCTTTGTCTTCTCGGCACTCATCTCCATGTTGAATCTGTAAGATGTTTCACTCAGGTTCTTCACCAGGGTGGCCAGCTCATTTTCACTGCATGCCAGTCCATGAATGTCGTCTGCAAAGCGGAGGTTGGTGATGTTACACCACGTTGCTGAGTGTCCCACATTGGTTTTCCAGGGCATCGCTCAGGATGCGCTCTAAGTAGATGTTGAACAGTGTGGGTGACAGGAGACAGCCTTGCCGTACTCCAATTGTTGTCTTGAACCAGTCCCCCACAGAATATTAAGCAATTTAAAAAAAATATGGTTACGCTACTCTTTCAAACATACGCAGTGGATTTATTGTATTTTTGCTCCGATATTTAGTATAATGAGTTCTGGTCGTGTCATACAAAAAAAATCAAAATAGTATCAAGAAGTAATACAAATGTTTAATACTTCTGTGGTCTTGAATTATAAAGATGTAGAAAAGCCCGCTTGACATTTGAAAACTTAAATACTTTTAGCATCAATGAACAGCGATTTTCAATTATTTAAATAAAATCTGAATTTCATAAAATGTCGGCACTACATCTGTCGTAACATATTCATATGTCAATTTACACTTTCAAACGATTCTGTTTGGTATTATATATTGATCGGTATATTTAGGAATGGCTTTGCCTTCCATGCCATTACAAGGGAACTAAAGACACTGATATAATGAAAATATGATTGTTGTAAATACGTGTGAACGCACAGATTACTTTTTTTGATGAAAACAAAACCATACAAGGTTCTAGGTGTAGAAAATCGCATGGCGGTATGTATGGTCACACCAATAAACAGCAAGATACCGGTATTCCGATGTGTCGTTGCACCCTTATCACTTAGTGTATGTCAGGTGTTGATATCTACCTAGCGTCAGATAAAATACCAATCATTGAAGCCTGGGAGAGTAATCAGAAGGTACATGCATTTATCGGGTTTGGTTACTGATAGAATGGTGCCTGGCATAAATATGCATTTGCAGATGAAATGATTAGTTTCTGAACAGTGTGCAGTAACTAATAAACAAAATCTAATAAACAAAATAAACAAATTAAGGCAAACGTCGGTGTATTCCCTGTCATGGATAATCAAGGATGTGCTACAGGAAGGAAACCTGCAAGTGAAAAGGATGTAAGTACAATAAATATACACATATCTGTTTAGTCGGCCCTCTATTCTCAGTACACCTGTTGTTTACATGTATATTGTTATATCTTTGTGTGTCTGTGTGTCTACAGGTTAGCCTATTAAGACTAAACCTCTATCGTTTATTTTTCATTCGTAGTGTAATCGTCATTAAGTTGTTCATGACTTTATTGATTTATATTTTGTATTGTCAATATTTGTCTCATCTCACTTTGATTACTCTCTAAGAGGTGTAAACTCACAAATCATGGCGCGAAGTAAAGAAAAACGTCCTTGTGTTTTTCTTTTTGTCTTGCAACACATGTTTTGCATATGTTCCATTACCGTTTTATGGGAACTGAGTAACAATAACTGACGAAAACTAGTATGAATATATTAATTCACTAATGTGGAGACTATCAATTCTAGTAATACAATTTAAAGGATGTTAGTTGATTGTTAAAACACAAACGTATTAGAATATAAAAACATCTTCACATTCTTACTTTCGTGAAGGGTATCATTACCCTGCTACTGTTCTCTTTCGCCTCCTTTTTATATTTCGCATTTCCACTATTTTACCATTCCCATTTTGTCTCATTTCCATGGTACCTATCTCACTTAGTCTGCATCGTTCTGTGCCCGCATATAATGTTCTTTATTGTTGTCCGCTCCTGGGTTTCTCATGCCCCATTCATAGGTTTCCCATGGTGCCCGTTCCAAATTACTTACTTTTATATTGTCTGATTTATACCCCCAAACTGCATGTATACATGAATATAGACAGCCGGAATAAGATGAAAAGTGTCGTTATTCATTTTGTCAATTGTGAGCCTGATCAAACACCCTGTAACAGACTATATAATATTGTTGTGTAGCACATGCGGTCACGTGATCACTAAAGACGTTTCACCCAGTAAAACATGACACTCATGGTTTTGTTGTCTAATGCCTAACCCAGATATTGCACCAGTATTAATTCTCACATCACTTCCTAAATAGTCATCTTAAATGTAAAATCAGCATTAGTTCTCCCATCACTTCCTAAATAGTCATCTTAGATGTAAAATCAGTATTAATTAACCAGTATTAATTCTCCCATCACTTCCTAAATAGTCATCTTACATGTAAAATCAGTATCAATTAATCAGTATTAATTCTCCCATCACTTCCTAAATAGTCATCTTACATGTAAAATCAGTATTAATTAACCAGTATTAATTCTCTCATCACTTCCTAAATAGTCATCTTAGATGTAAAATCAGCATTAGTTCTCCCATCACTTCCTAAATAGTCATCTTACATGTAAAATCAATATTAATTAACCAGTATTAATTCTCCCATCACTTCCTAAATAGTCATCTTAGATGTAAAATCAGTATTAGTTCTCCCATCACTTCCTAAATAGTCATCTTAGATGTAAAATCAGTATTAATTAACCAGTATTAATTCTCCCATCACTTCCTAAATAGTCATCTTAGATGTAAAATCAGTATTAATTAACCAGTATTAATTCTCCCATCACTTCCTAAATAGTCATCTTAGATGTAAAATCATTTTCTCCCCTTGACTAAGTTCAATAACTATAGTCAACAATATTAAAGGAATTTGTGCGATTCATGAAAAAGAGAAAAGTTGTGTATTGAATCATAATTCCATTATCCCTTTCCATAGTCCTAATACTTACTGCTATTTGTGATGGCGCTATATAGGTATCGATCATTCACTCTTACCGTTTCTGCGTCGTTTGGAATTTTGCGTTCAGTTGTTCGTTTGCATTTGACCGAAATAACTGCATACTCGAGTTTAGGTAGGCAGTGTATTGGAGAACGAGATTGCTTGTCGTACCTAATAATTACTTAATTAATAATTGATTTGTTTCATTATGTAATGAAATATATCACAAGCAAGTATTTAATGTCGCACCCCTGTGTTGCACAAGCAGACATCTTTAGACCAGTAATACCTTAGTTCGGCGTCAAAGTTTGTTAAAACGTTAACCTAAAAAAAAATCTCTCCTCCAAAAAGTAAATCATCATTTTCAATACTTTGGAGAAGAGTCATTAGTTATCAAAGAATTCCACCGGTTTGGAGTATACACCATGTTATACCGTACCATACTCAATAATTTAATCTAAAACGCTGCTTATAAAAATAATTGTATTAAAAAGATATTTCAGATTATGAGTACTGACACGTGTTCATTACGTTGAATTATATTTATTATGCTGAATTGTAAGTATAAATTTGTGGTACATTCGTGCGATAATTGCACTAATATAGATCCCTGCTATACAGTATAGTTATAAGACAGGTACAAAACGTGTAATGTCATACACAGAACGGATTAAACAATTACAAAAAACAATCTACATCAAATAATCGTTACTATTTCATTTGCAACTGACAATCAGCCATATTGCACTGACAAAGATGTTTGCCTCCTATTGCACAAAGAATGATAATACGTATGCATAAGCATGATACTACAGTACGTTTGATACAGAATCACCTCTCTATTAACAGTGAGTAGGATGTTATATTCTTTCAGTAATAGAAATGTACTTTAAATGCATTAAAATGTATATTAATCTTCGAATTAGACATATTACACCAGACACGATCAGATTTGTCTTACCATAATTGTTACGTATATTTGATATAAGTCATTTATATATTTTTTTATTGTTTGTTTGTTAGATTCAAATTTGGCATTTTAAGTTTAAGATTCGTTCATTGGGGGTGGGGTGGGGGTGACATGTACTTTACAAAATAAACACCAGGTGTTGACCTCATTTCTGATCTGGCTTCAGAGTTGTGAACAAGCTTTTAAAATGATTGGTTGGTTCCAAGGACATTAAGGAGCTTTGTAAAAACATCTTTCTATTTTAGTTGGGTGATTTGTTCTAAAAGATTCTAGAAGACCGGTTTCTTGTTTACGTAAAAACAGGTATATAAATTATGTTTTGAGAGCGAACTAATTAGAAGAATTGGGGCTGCTAGAATATTAAGTTGTGTCCTTTTGAGTTACCTTGTATTGGAAGTTATTTCAATTCGTTTGGATCCAAGAGGATTTATTTTGTTATTTATCTGGAAAATAATTGTGCTCATAGAATTTTATTACCAAGAACTGACTTCATCAAGTGACATCGTCTTCCATCCTGGATACTTAGCTGGGATTCGATCTTGGAATTATTTGGACATTTTATTACCAGAACGTTTGCAATTTCTCTAGTGGATACTATTTTGAGTTATTTTTTGGATTAATTTTGCAATTGATTCTTAAAACCGTAAGTTTATGTTTCTTTTCTGGATAATATTTGTGCTCAATAAATTGTTTATTAAGTTTTTACAAGCTTGTTATTTTCACTGTTTCTATGTTACTGTTTATTCGAGCCTAAGCACGTAACAGTAAATAGAAAACGAACAGCAAGAGCGAAAGTGGCGACAAATGAAAAGATTTATTTAATCCATGTTCTCTTAGAAGTCACATAGAATGTGATTGTATAGTGAGGACCGAAATGGAGCTTAAGAGTTTGTGCTGATTGCGCTGACTGACGAATGTTTTAATGACACTTTTACGATGGTTCAAATTATAATTCATATTGTGAGTTGAATAGCAGCCAAGCTCGACGATCATGCACAGTGATTACAAATTAGATGCATCCCAGTGCTTTTATCTGGCCAGTATTGCCAACTAGAAACATTAAGAACGAATGTTGTAGAGCAGTTACAAAAAAAACGTCTTTCACGGTTGCGGCGACACTAGAAGCGCATACGCCAAGTAAAGCGTTGTGCACGGATGCACAGTTGCAGGTATCTCATGCTACTGTGGCGCATGCGACGTAACATACCTTCTTAGCGCAAGACAATAACAGTACAAAACATGTAAAGAATGTACCAGATAGAGAAATGGAAGGTACAGGTCATGTTGTGAGATAACGTTTCCTGTGTTTTCGACCCCAACTTTGTTTGCTTGCACAACTATTCAGCCCATCGAACGCACATTGAATTTGCTCCCAATTGCCACTGTAATAAGTAGTATACATGATGAATGTACTGGGCCAAGGTTGCAAACGCATCCCTGTATCACAGATCAGTTGTCGGATAAATAAAAACCAGACTAAAGCATGACATATGAGAAAAAACAGTAGCTGCCCAACTAGTTCAATGATATATAAGTCCTATTTCAAGGTATGTGGCCACATCATTGATTGGAATAGAGAGGATAAGGGAATGCGTCCCTTTGCGGACAAGCACAAGGCGTCCTCGACATGTGGAAGGATGTTTTTAGTGAGAAATGGAAGTGTCTTTAAAGGGCACACGATAAACAGATATCACGGCCCAATCAAAAGGAAATTCAAAGAGCACAAATAAAAACGAGAGAGAGAGAAAAAACAATGAGTTGTATAAACTTTCCAAACTGTCAAAAAATATGGAGACTATTTCATGTACATTATCTAACAGCAACAGAGCCGCGACACCCATCAAAGCCTACACAGATAAAAAGACAACCAGCGGCTTTGAGTTGGAATCCAATATTGAGTTTGCGAGGCCGGAACGTTTCTAGCAGTTATCATTCAAGGTCTCGATACGACGCTTTTGAGCGTCAGTCAGACTGATATGTGAGAAATTATATTAGCAAATCCCTATTCAATGAGGTCTCCACTCGCCAAAGCTAAGCAGACTATTATAGCTGCCGGTGGCAGCATGATGATTGATGCCTTTAGGACAAATAAGTTTAACTTGTATTGTTGGTGGTAACGTTTGCCACAGTAAAGTAATGTCGCCGAGATTATAGGTTTTAATTTTATGATGACTAACTATGCATCAATAGATGATACCAACGGCATATGTACGATTGGCAACAAGTGGTTACCCGTCTTGTCTGAAAGAATGACGGAGTGTTACATAATAGATTTGGTAGCACCAGTGTAACTTGCCGCCTAGACGTAAAATTATCAAACTCGTAATTTACGGTGTTCCTGAAGGACACAAACCTGTCTAAATCTGAACAGTGGAGAGTGCAAATGCCACGATGATAAGGCTCTTGCAAGCAAAACTATAAAATGAAGCATGCAGCGGAAAATGAGATATCAGTATATTCGTTATTCGTTGGAAAGATTCAATGCAGGAGATAAAGTGTATGTATTCTTTCCTTAGCAAAAGATTGGCTGTGTTTCCCATGTGTTCGAGGCGCTGGCGTTGATTCGATAGTTAAAACAAAGTGCCTGAAGTCACGACCAAAGTGAACTATGCGATAAACAGACATCCATAGAACATAACATTGTGATTGTACGCATCGTTTCGGTACTCAGATTGTAATTGGAGAATGAAGTTTGCCTCACATATTATATGATGCCGTGGTGCACGAGCGATACCATGGCGGACGAAATTAACATCTATGAATGTCAAATTAAAGGGCTCTTTGCTGCGGTATCTCGCCCAGAACGATGTGTATCATATTAGATGGATAATTATGTTTACGTTTCAGTGATTGAAATGTCTTGTTAATAATCTGCTTTATAATGTGTTTAATCATTATGAACCATTGCATCGTCTTAAAACGTTCATGGCCATTTATGATCTGTTAATTAAATTATTCCTATTATTTAAAATTCATCATATATGTTTTTATTTCTTTTCAAAATGTGGGTCGCATTGCTCGGAGGCGTGGGGAGTGTAGAGAAGTTTTCCATCGTCTTAAGTCGATCATTTTGAGGCGTATCTCTGTAATAAGAATGGATTGGCCAAGTTAGCAATAGGCTCGTCTGGGCAACGTGACAATTCACGTGATAACAGTGTATAGAAAGACCGGTGGTGCGCTGAGTCGTGTTGCTAATGTGTATGGTTCTCAGAGAAAGAAGACGAAAGAAAGATCAAATAAAAAAAATACGTGTGTGGTATTCATTGTAATAAATTTTCTAGAGGTCAAGTGCCTCAAGAATGCATTCCATGACTCTAGCAATATTTATTGTATTTATCTTCATCGCGAGCTATAGGCTCGAGATGATTTATAAGGCACAGATAGCAATGTCTGAGTTATGCACGCCCTCTTTAACGTCACATGATATTATAAAATAAATGTTAAAATATAGAGAATAGATAACGTTTTCACAATATGCAATCTATAGCTTTTAATATGGAACTTTTACAGTTGAATGAACATACATACTCCCACTTCTTACACTGCTGGTCCAAACATACATACATACATACATACATACATACATACATACATACATACATACATACATACTTGTTGGTAAGGATTCATATCTGGTCCTCTGATATCATGCAGAGAACGTCCGCCAAATGTCTTCTGTCCCTGAAGGCGGTTGCTAATTGTGTAATCGATACCTACAAAAGACAAACATGACCTCAATCACTGAGAGTCTCATGCAAATTCGCAATACAGTTTTAAACGTCTTGTATATGTCCATTTGTCAGCCTGATTCCCTGACTCTATTTCTACCTAATACATCCGTTGATTTTTCAAACATGGTACTTTTTTGATGACATTAAGGTGTTTTTGTTGGTTCCTTTCTTTGTCCTGTTGCATAAGGTATCCTTCAAGAATTAACTATTTGTTTCAAAAAGATTCACTACAATTCCAATACATTAAAGATCAGATTGCAGTAATACAAAACGTTCTTATGGTGATATGATGGAAGGAAAACTTAACGTAAGTGACATTTACACAACTCTTTTAACGCTAAATATGAAATGTATAATTAATATAATTGTTAATATAAAGCAGCATAACCGGTCACATCAATTAATCACGTACTCATGATCAATAAATGACGTACTGTACTGAACCCATACATGGTCAATATTTATTTCGTCATTTATGTAGATATGATATGATTTTGAGTGAACACTTACCTAATATAAGACCGCACTTGACCACACCGGCCTCTCTAATTGCATTAGTGACGTCGTTTACACTTTCGAAACTATCCCTATTGGCATAAAATTTCCCTGGATTAGGCAATATACGAACATGGCCTACGGGCCGAGACATGGTATACCTTTCCTGAAATATTAAATAAATACAATGTGAAATCGTTTGCACGAATTACTGGTTTGTATCTGAAAGCGAACATGAATAAAATAAACAAATTTATACTGCAATATGTTCATCACACGCATTTTCACGAGAACATTTTAGTTTTAAGTACTTTTGAAAGTATATATGTTCTGTATACCGGTACAGACACGGTATGCCCTCGACATTCATGGCATATTATGGAATTTGTGATTCTCCATGTGAATGTTGTGTTGTCCGGCTGCACGAAGAGGACCTTTCTACTATTGCATGTAATTTTAATCATGTAACCAATCAGCGTATTTTACAAATGTTCTTAATACAATTATTCGTGTCAAAAATCATCCATCTTCTATAATTTTACACGATGTCCGATGTTAGGAATAAGCACCAATACTAATCAGATGCAATTTAATCAGAGTTGTACAATGGCCATCGACTGTATATGAGAAATCTTGCAAGTATGTTAATGTGAGTCGATATTTCTTTCCAGTTTTTCCCGTGTTCCTCCTTCAACAGGTAAACTGACCGACATGTAGGGACTCTCATGCTTTGAAAAGTGCTGTTAAACCCTTAAAGGTAACATCAACAGCAACATTTACAATACAAAGCTCAGATGTCAACATCCATCTTTTCCGCATCTTTAAATGCATTCCAAATGCATATGGATATTAAGGGATGGAATCCTCATGATGGATACATATCACTTGCTACGGAAAGATCTGATATGGTTATTGTTACTAAAAACATATATATTTCTAATTTCGAAAAAAGGGAATACACATAAAATGCATACCTTTATGGGTGTATAGCAAAATGTTCACATCCTCTGGATAGTTAGTATAGTTGATTCAAAAGTCGGTTTTATACATGCAAAAGAGATAACAGGGTGTTATGTTATATCACAACCATGGAATGTGCCAATATGCATGTTTATAAAACTCCAAGGCCACATACCTGGTCAATAAACGCATTAGATGTTATATCACAACCATGGAATGTGCCAATATGCATGTTTATAAAACTCCAAGGCCACATACCTGGTCAATAAACGCATTAGATGTTTCTTTGTACTGTACTGTGATAAAATTACCCGTCTATCGTGTGTTCGGGGATTATACTGCTTATCATTTGGCACTTAAAAATATAAATTTATTTATGACCACCTTCTATTGTTTGTAGTTCGAAATCCATAAGAAAATACTACATCGAGGAAACATGGTGTGCAAACATATTTCGAAGCGTACACTTTTTAGTAGTTAAGTGTCTGTCGTTGTACTATTACAATTAGTATGAGAAAAAGTAGATGAAATGACGGCGTAGATTGAGATCATCAGTTTAAGGTTCCTTCCGTGTATACTATATTGATTATTGATTATAAACCCTTTTTTTCAACTGCAGCACGAATAACGTATGTGGCTAGCTCTAAAACAGTTAGAGTATACTTATAAATCCTCACAGATAATTATCTGTTCCTCTTTTTTGAAGTTTGAATTATACAAGGAAATAATGAGATAAACAGGATCAGATATAACTGATGGAAAAGACAATATATCAATGTAAAGGTTAACGATTATGCACCTAAACACCAACAATTTACATAACTGTGCAACTCAGAAACAAGCTTCGAAGATATCCTAATGACATGGAACGACCAGTATATCTTTCTGGTATATTGAAGTAGTTATGGTGGAAATAACGTATTTACGTCGAGTATTGCATTGGTACAAGAAGAACTCCACAAATACGTACAGTGTATTATCAGAATTGCAAAAACGACAAGCAGGAAGACAACTATTTATGAAACATTGTGTTTTCCTCTTAGACAGAAACGAAAAGATATACACGAAGCCATATCATTTGATTGAGAACCACGATTATAAATGTTCCGCTGAATACAAAAAGCTTGACATTGAATGATATTTGCTTCAGAGAAGCTGTTACTGACAATCACGGGTTATTTACTTATTCATTTAGAAAGGTTAATTGTGAATATTGATGTACAAAATAATAATAAATATCTTGAGACACTCAATAATGAAAACGATATCAAACTGGTTAATAAATGAGATAATGGTGAGACATAATTGTATCTACAACGAAACATAATTTATCATGGTTTTTGGCATTTTAAGTGTAAGATTCGTTCATTGGGTGGTGGGGTGGTGGTGACCTGTACTTTACAAAATAAACACCAGGTGTTGACCTTATTTCTGACCTGGCTTCAGAGTTGTAAACAAGCTTTCAAAATGATTGGTTGGTTCCAAGGACATTATGGAGCTTTGTATAAACATCTTTCTATTTTAGTTGGGTCATACGGTGAGTACGTTTTTTCTTAAACGTAAATTTGTTCTAAAAGATTCTAGTAGATCACGTGACCACTTTCTTGTTTACGTAAAAAGTAGGTATATAAATTATGTTTTGAGAGCGAACAAATTAGAAGAACTGGGGCTGTTAGAATATTAAGTTGTGTCGTTTTAAGTTACCTTGTATATGAAATTATTTCAATTCGTTTGGATTCAAGAGGATTTATTTTGTTATTTATCTGAAAAAGAATTGTGCTCATAGAATTTTGTTACCAAGAACTGACTTCATCAAGTGACATCGTCTTCCATCTTGGATACTTAACTGGGATTCGAATTTGGAATTATTTGGACATTTTATTACTAGGACTTTTGCAATTTCTCTAGTGGATAATATTTTGAATTACTTTTGGATTAATTTTGGAATTGACTCTTAAAACCGTAAGTTTATTTTTCTTTTCTCGATAATATTTGTGCTCAATACATTGTTTATTAAGTTATTACAAGCTTGTTTTTCTCACTCTTTCTATGTTACTGTTTATTCGAGCTTAAGCACGTAATATAATGCATATTCAGAAAAAAGCTGTTTTCAGTTAGATGAAAATAGGTTTGAGAAGGAGAGAAATAAATTTCTTAAAATTAGAGAAGAGTTCTTAACCTTTGGGTGCATAAGGTAGAAATGCATATTTTCTATTCCTAGAGTAATCGGCAATCTTTTTTTTCAGCCTGTGGAATTTTGTACTCATTGTTGGGATAAATTGAATTTCACCAGATGTTTAAGGGGATGTATTCATATTAACCTTGTCTTTTAGAAAAACAGGACCATGTGATGATATACAATTAAATGCTTAAACCAATCAAAAACACGAACGCAAAGTGGTTCTGAAATCAAAATGTGATGAAATATTACAAATGTCAATATCAATCAAAACCAGAATATTACTTTTGTACTGTAACGGGATAGCATACGAGGTAAATCCTTTCATCTATTTGTTTACATTACGAGTGATACATTTAAAAAACTGCTTGTTGAAAGAGTGGTTGGTGGTTACATTAAATACATTTATTTATTTATGGAGGTAACTCAGTGATTAGCGTGCGTGTAAGAGGAATTGAAAAGAAAATACATTTTAGAGGTATAGTCTGTAAGAAAAATGGAGAAGAGAATACATCGTAGCGGTATAGTCGGTGACAAAAATGGAGAAGAGAATACATCGTAGGAGTATAGTCTGCGACAAAAATGGAGAGCAGAATACATCGTAGGGGTAAAGTCTGTGACAAAAATGAAGTAGGGAATACATCGTAGGGGTATAGTGTCACAGAATTTAAAAAAAACCAACTTTTGTTATGCCTGAGAAATATTTGACTATTTTTGTAGTGCATGCGTACAACGCTTTCTAGGGTGAACATGTGTTTCTCCAGACAAGCGACTGAACCATCATATGTCTCTCCGTAAACTACTTGCGGCTACGGACATAATAATCACGACATGCACGGGTATTTTACCCTGAATAGTACTCACTGTCCTATGCATTTAAGCAAGATTAATGTATAACCGACACTGGTAACTTTGGATCTGTTGCGGAGAGCACACGTGGTGTGGTATTTCTATAGGCATATGGGTTTGTGTTAAATTTATATTTTATATGATATGCGAAGTTTATTGAGTTTGTATTGTCATATCGTGCAATGATTCATTTATTATAACGAGATTTGAAACTTTGTGAACTGTGAATTTCAAATTGCTATTAAGAGTTTAATGTATTAGTAATTTCAAGAACTCATTATTATTACCAGTTTGGTTTTATTGTAGCTAACGAGTCTAACGAGGCTAACGAGTATATCGAGGGTAACAAGTCTAACGAGTCTAACGGGTGTAACGAGACTGATGAGTTTAGCTAACGAGTAGAGTAATCTAGATGTCTATATGTATGTACGTATGTTTGTACATGTGGTGGAGTCACGACTGTAGACGTAGCTAATACGGGTGCTGTATGCTCTCTGTACATGTGTATATGTATGACTGACTGTACATGTAGTGGATCCATGAAGGTGCGAGCGACCGATACCAGAGTGAGCCAACCCTAGGTACGTGGTGAAACTGTGCAGTTTATCCGTGTATAAATCGTGCGACTGAACAAGGGTCAAGAAGCATAAGTTTATTCCAATTGTTGTTTCAATTGGTTTATTTGTATTTACATTAGATTATTTTGAATCTTAGTTGAATTCCTGGAGATTTGTGAATCTTACTGACAGTGTAGAACATTTGAAACGTATTTGAAAACTTGAGATTGTTTGAATCTCAATCCTAGTCTATACATGAAATTATGTGAATATCTTAGTGTGTGCTATTTTTGTAAACTGAAGTTTCTTAAAGCTGTATAATATTATTAATATTATTGATCTCTTTTCAATGTGTGAATGTTAGTATAGAGCGATTGTATCAATTGTATGTTGAGAGCGTGTGAGAATCATTGTACTTTTACATCATACATTTTTCTTTACTAATTAAGTTAATACATTTTCATCTTTCACACATTGTGTTTGAGTTACTCATTTAATCCAAAACCAACTCAGTTTCAATTCTGCGACATATATAGTATATGATAAAAACTGAGGAGAAAATTCATCGTAGGGGTATACTATGTGATAAAAATGGAGGAGAATATATCATAGGGGTACAGTCAGTGAATAAAATGGAGAAGAGAATACATCGTAGGGGTATAGCTCTAATAAAAATGGAGAAGAGAATACATCGTAAGGGTATAGTCTGTAATAAAAATGGAGAAGAGAATACATCGTAGGGGTAGAGCTTGTAAGAGAAATGGAGGAAAGAATACATCGTAGAGGTATTGTCTGTGACACAAATGGAGAAGAGAATATAGAGTAAGGGTAGAGTTTGTAAGAGAAATGGAGAAGACAATGCATCGTAGAGGTATAGTCTGTGACAAAAATAGAGAACATAATGCATCATAGGGGTAGAGCTTGTATGAACCATTAAGGAGAGAATACCTGGTAGGTGTATAGTCTGTAAAGGGGATGGCAGAGAAAATATATTATAGGGGTAGAGCTTGTAAGAAAAAAAGAGAAGAAAATACATCGTAGGGGTATAGTCTGTAAGAAACATTAAGGAGAGAATACATCGTAAGGGTATATGGTCTAATACGTCGTAGGGGTATATAGTCTGTAAGAAAAATGGAGGAGGGAATACATTGTAGGGGTAGACCTTGTAAGAGAAATAGAGGAAAGAATACATCGTAGCGGTATAGTCTGTGACACAAATGGAGAAGAGAATACAGCGTAAGGGTAGAGCTTGTAAGAGAAATGGAGGAAAGAATACATCGTAGAAGTATAGTCTGACACAAATGAAGAAGAGAATTCATGGTAGGGGTAGGTAAGAAACATTAAGGAGAGAATACATGGTAGGGATATTGTATGTAAAGGGGATGGCGGAGAAAATACATTATAGGGGAAGAGCTTGTAAGAAAGATGGAGAAGAGAATACATTGTAGGGGTGTATAGTCTGTAAGAAAAATGGAGAAGACAATACATCGTATGGGTATAGTCAGTAAGAGAAATGGAGAAGAGAATACATCGTAGGGGTAGAGCTTGTAAAATAAATGGAGGAGAGAATACATCGTAGAGGTATAGTCTGTGACAAAAATGGAGAAGAGATTACATTGTAAGGGTAGAGCTTGTAAGACAAATTAAGGAGAGAATACATCGTGGAGGTAAGAGTCTGTAAAGGGTATGGCGGAGAGAATACATTATAGCGGTAGAGTTTGTATGGTTCACGTTGTTAAGACAACCCTCGTGTACATAGAAAACCTGGTGTGAGGAGACCGACTTTGGTTGTGCAAGATTATGGCTTGAAACGACACTAGAGGGAAAAAAAGCGGCTACCTTCAAACAGACGAAGTAATTGGTAAAACCGGAAGAGGTTGTTTATTCACGCCCTTAATATCATCATCTAAAATAAGCACGAGCGTATTCCTTATAGTTTCTGAGGAGTCTATGTTAGATGTTATGACATAGCAGCCATACCTTAGACGTTAGTTATAATCGCTCTGGCTGAATATAATCTGTATTACAAAATAGTAAATATTTATGTTCGTCCCAAACTACTTCAAAACGTTAATTCTACAAAAGTCCGTTATATATGGAAACAAGCACTGAGTGAAGATAAGTTGATACAATAAAAATAGATGTCTTCAAAAAGAAAATATGTATCTATTGAAATAATTTGTTTCACATTTACTTTTTACAACTTATAGTCGATTGCATGGTCTGTGACGCTTTGAAAAGCAATATGAGTGGTTGAATTGGTTGCTAAGATAAACTGTTATTTTAGATTAAATGACAATAACATTCAAGTGTAATACGTCCTTTTTGAAAATCTTAAATATTTAATGGATTCAAAGCTGACTCAACACTTGGAACGTATGCAAATTTACAGTATGCTGTAAACAGGAATTACATGGTGCCGAACTGATATAGTCGTCAGCCAAACTTCAGAAGTTAAAGTGTTTTATTTTAAATTGGGATCACTTCGAGTTAGGAACCGCTCCGGTAGACTAAGTGGATGGAGTGTCCGCTTCAGTCAGGAAGGTCTTGGGTTCAGACCCGCTTGGCGCTTGTAAAGAAAAGAGGTTAGTATTTTGACTTGTCCGCCTGGTATCAGGATAATATGACTGGATGGGACATAATGAGATATGTATGTGGCATTATGCCGCAACGCTAGACATCATTATATGCTGCAACACTGCAGATATCGAAGCGGTATGACCCAAAATGAGATAAAATATACCTTACACAAATCACACACACATTCCATTTAAGAATTAAAGATATTGTGAACTACATCCGAAAAATACATACATTTAAAATCTGAAAAAATGAAGATATTTACCATATGGAAGATTTTGTTTGTTTGTTTGATTAGGATTTTTAACATAGTTTCAGTCATATTGCTACGATGTCTGCAGTGAGGCAGTATATAGTGATGTCTACCACTGGGGCATCATGCCGCAGACATGTAGCATGATGTCCCACCCAGTCACATTATTCTGACACCAGGTCGACCAGTCCTAACACTAACCTCCTAATGCTGAGCGTCAAGCGAGGCAGCTGTTAGTACCATTGTTGTAAGTCTTTGGTATGACTCAGCTGGAGATCGAACCCACAACCTCCCGCTTCCGCGGCGGACGCTCTAACCACTAGGCCACTGGAGTGCTCCATATGGAAGAAGTACTAATTTCCTAAACGGAACAGACTGATGGAGATCTACTCCAGCAGAATGGACAATATTGTTACTTACACCAACACATGTTAGCACAATTTATTATGAATGTTTCTTAGTATAACGTACAATCAAAATATTCATTCGATTCTTTTACATGGTCTTGACAGCAAACAAATAAAGTGGGTAAAAGTTGTGGAGCTATTTTGTTAAAGTATTAGCATACATACCTGTCAAAATTAGTTGACGCAAGATTACTTAGCAGCATTGTTGCAGAGTGGTTGTAATCTAGCTGTCAAGTCATCATCTAGCAGTCATGGACATTCTATCTGAATGGTCCTAGAGGACAATTGTCTCTACAAAATGCAAATTTTCAATTTAATTCAAGTATCACACAATTTCTATTATTTCAGGCAAACAGTCAGATGCCATTTTACCGTATTGACGATCATTACACAAATCTGCAAGATGTCACAAAAGCAATTAAAGAAGCCGGTTTGCATGACTGTGGACTTATATTTGGTAAGGACTTTGTTCTTAATGTATATATCTATCTTTAAAAAAAAAAGAAAACTGGTTTTGTAGTTTAGTCTTAGAGTTCCCAACGTTCTCACGTCAAATAAACTCAAACACCTATAAACTCTAATGTTTCACTAAATATGCTACACTTTAATCCGAATGGTCCCTAAAGAAGATTCAAATTTTGTTTAACCTCAATAAATCAACTGGAAAATGTTAAAGGCCAATAATGTTACGTCTCCTCTCTGCCATGCTCTCTGTCTCGGCTGGCACACACACACACACACACACACACACACAGACACATACAGACACATACACTATATATATATATATATATATATATATATATATATATATATATATATATATATATATATATATATATATATATATATATAGCATATGGCACGCAAATTAAATCTCAGTATAGCTATGTTCCTGTTCTACAAGCATAAAGGTAACATGCAATCCTGCAGCAATCAATCGGGCATCTCCTTGCTGTGAATAGTCGGCAAAACAATCGCCGGTGATATATTGTCTTTTTCAGTGACCACCTGTTTTGGAATAATTTATAAATATTCAATGCAATTATTGGTTCCAACCTTTTCAAGTGTAACGCTTAAAAATTTCATATTGTTCGGCGGTTATAAAGTTATTTATCTTGACAAAATTAAGACTATCCTGAGTAAAGTACTCTTCCAAATAACGACGGTTCACTTTTTCAATCGAGTTATTGCAAAAATTTACTTCTAGTACATTTACTATTCTCTGTTACTTTTGACTACCCATTTTATTGTTGTTTTGTAACAATATTCCACCGACGTCTGTCTACAGTTCAATAATGCTTTGAATCCAAATGATCGGCTTGTATTCCTTAAATGACTAGGACACTAAATGTAGATGCGGCTTTAGCTTCAGCTCCATTAACCAGTCTGGCTTTACCCAGTGGGGTCGCTAGGGGGGGGGGGGTGAGGGGGTGCGGACCGCACCGGGTGACACTATCTTAGGGGTGACACCAAAAGGGAAATTTTAAATAAAGTAAGTCTAATGTAAAAATAACTTTAACTTAACGTTGTTACAGTTCTTAAATTCTATTACCTTCTGACCTTCAATTAATTTGTTTTTGTTCTTGTCATTTTTATACTGTGGACTTATTTTAAGAAAAAGAAATCCATGGTGGAAGTCTGGAGGGGTGACACCATGAGTTTATCGCACTGGGTGACACCAAGCCTAGCGACGCCGCTGGCTTCACCGCAACCAATACACTTAAAAGCGATTACATTTAAATATGGCTCCAGACATAAAGGAGAACATTGCGCCGCAGAGAATTATTGAATGGAGTTTGGCAAAATGAACAATCTGTGAATCAGATATCTCATAAAAAATAACAACTATTATTAGATTCATTTAATGTATCACATATTTGTATGTATGTATGTATGTATGTATGTATGTATGTATGTATGTATGTATGTATGTATGTATGTATGCATGCATGCATTATGTATGTATGTATGGTAGACCGGAATCCTTTAACCTTACTTTATATTGCCATGCATGTTGTAATATCATGAGCATGAAATGTATTATCTATGTTGGTTAAAGTCACGTTTGCTTCTCCCCTCTAGGTATTGATTTCACGCTGAGTAACAGCAATCAAGGACAGAAGACATTTGGCGGTCGTTCCCTTCACGACACAAACGGACCGGAAAAGAATCCCTACCAGCGGGTAATGTTGACCAATACAAGGGTGATATGCACATCAGCGCATGGAAATGCAATTAAATTTATTTGTTCAGATGATGATGGAATACAAAAGATGAATAAGTATATGAAAGAATATCTTGTTGGTTTTAAGTTACGTAATGTTATTAAATTGACTGGACATTGAGGCACATGGTGATCATATTATTATATTGATTTTCGCCATCGTCCTAATTTTATGATGCTGACAATATGGTGATGGTGGAGGGAGGGCTACATATTAAGATCGCGGTATTATGAAATGTTTCGAATAACACTTAAATTAATATGCGACAGATTATCTCCATGTATGACCATTCGTCTGCTCATCATCTGTTGACAAAAATGAATCACCTTGCCTGATGTAAATATGTTTACATTAAACAATGTCCTAAAGAACTGCATGTCACTGCTTTTGCCCAATTTTTATGTAACTATTGCATACATATATCCGCCTTCCTACGACATAGTTCTAGTTTTATAGAATGGGATACATTATGGCCAACCATAGTTTGTATCCGTACAGAAAAAATGTATAACCAAGACAATAAATAGGTATTAATAGGGAAACATATTTGTTTGTTAATTGTAGTTGTGCTCTGTTTAAATAAATGCAGTGAAAGACATTATAATTTAATGTAGCTCTCCACAGAGAAATGTTTTACATAAACACCTTCTTAAATCAAAATGTAAGAGTTACTCTTAACTTTATTCTCCAGACGATATGTATTCTTGGCGAAACACTCGAGAAGTTCGACGATGACGGAAAAATACCAGCGTTTGGCTTTGGTGATGCAACAACCCAGGATCATTCCATTTTTCCACTGAAGAAAGAGGCACGTGACATGTGCGCGTTTCGATCTTAATTGTTTTATAGCAATTGTCTATTGTCTATTTTCATTAAGTTTTTGAAATGCATGGTGTCTTTCGTCGTAAATGGTATATTTCTTCTTCTCATTTGATTCAGTTATAGCATTAGTTACAACTTTCTTCCTTTCAAAATTTAAACCACCGCATAATAAGAATTACAACTCCGGCATAATCACGAACAGATTAAAACCTTAATATACGGAGGTTGTTATTATATTTTGGCTTAATCACCTTAATTGGAAATTAGGAGATTATTATGAAAAACATACCAAATTCAAACCAGGGAAATATTAAAATGTAATGTCAGGAACTTCTGCTAGTTCTTTTCACTTTTAATTCACCTCGTACTGATTAAGCAATGACCAATGTGATTAAGCAATGATCAATGTGATTCAGACGTTTTCAGATATTTAGTTTCTATTATTATTATTAGTATAATTTTTATTATTATTCGTAGTAGTAGTAGTATCTTAATTTTGTCAATAATATAATGGTAATACAAATACTGTCATAATGTTTAAAATTTTGCCAATAGTGAAACGTTTATAGTTAACAACATTCAGGACAGGTGTAAAAGCAAATGTAAATCTCAAAATAAATTCAGTTAATGTCGATTATGTGAATGGAAACGTCGTAAAAACATAAGCAAGCACGATGAAATGGCGTAAATACCAAAAGATAAACGAACAAACAAATGAAACAAACAAAGCAAAGTTTAAAATAATGGACAACTTACGCCTTTATAATTTCGTAATCCTGATGCAATCTGTGGTAATGTTTTGCAACAAGGATTCATGCTAGTATATATAACATTATCTACTAACAACAACTAAAAAATATTGTAACCGTTATTTCTCAAAATGTAATCAGGTAACGAACTGACTGACAACTGTTCTGTTGAAAACCACTATAAATACATCAGAAAGAACGCATTATAAAAATATTTTCAATATTTATTTACTGACATGATTTCAAAAAATGCACATATTTTTATTCTTTGAGTTCTACTGAAATATTGAACACTCGTCAATATTAAATCAATATATATTAATATATATATATATTACATTATTTTAAAATAATGTACAGTATATGTAATATATATGTAATATAATATTTATTTAACTGTTTATCTATCTATCCATCTATCTATCTATCTATCTATCTATCTATCTATCTATCTATCTATCTATCTATCTATCTATCTGTCTGTCTGTCCGTATATATATATATATATATATATATATATATCCAGTGAGAACTGTAATCTTTCCACTATCCAAAGCAGAGAGAATGTCACTAAACACTTTCAGAAGAGTAGTTTCCGTACTGTGTCAAGGGCGATATGCAGACTGTATATTGCTAAAAGACTGAATTCAAATGAGATACAAGTTGAGTATGAAGAACCTTTTCTAAGATTTTTTATATGAATGAGAGATTAGAAACTGGGCGGTACTTCTTTAAATCGTTATGGTCCAAAGTTGGTTTCTTCAGCAGTGCCTTTACTATGTCAGTTTTGAAAAATGATGGGAATTCCCCCGATGAGAGAGAGAGAGAGAGAGAGAGAGAGAGAGAGAGAGAGAGAGAGAGAGAGAGAGAGAGAGAGAGAGAGAGAGAGAGATTAATAACATCAGTTAGTGAAGGCAATATTGGGTCTAAGCACTCAAGCAGAAGTGATGTCGGAATTGGATCAAGTTCACGAGACTTTGGTGCACTTTTCATCACGATTGTCCGTACTAAATCAATAGAAACAGGTTCAAGTGCTCCTAACGGTTGTCGCTGAAATTCTGCATCATAACTGTATGTTGACGAATCAGTTGAAATTGTGCTGTCAAGCGAATCTCTAATGGTTTGTACTTGGTCATGGAAGAAATTTGCAAATTGGTCTCGTAGGTCTAGTGGAGACAAGGTTGTTGGAAGTGGTGTACATTTGTTCCTTGACATTAGTTTGTTAGTTATATCGAAGAGCTCTTTGCAGCTGGAACTCTCCGTGATCTTAGTACTGTAGTGGGATGATTTGGCATATTGGACTATGTTTGTGACGTTCTTCTTAGCGGCTTCTTAGATTTGTTTATGAATAGTGAGTCTGGTAGAAAGCCAGATCCTCTCTGCTTTTCGGCGATGTCTTTTAGCAGCGCGAAGCTGGTCCCTAACACCGCTATACCATGGAGAACATGTTTTTATTGATACTCTGCATTTGGTGGCTGTTGCATGTTTTTCAAGCAATGAACGCAGGCAGTTATCAAGTTGTTCCGCTGTTGGATGTAAGAAAGCTGTTAGGTTTTCTTGGATGTCATGCATGAATTTGGTTCTATTTATCATGCGGAGGTTTCTCTTAG
Organism: Unio delphinus; assembly: GCA_029339505.1. Taxonomy (NCBI): domain Eukaryota; kingdom Metazoa; phylum Mollusca; class Bivalvia; order Unionida; family Unionidae; genus Unio; species Unio delphinus. The sequence goes on along the minus strand of JAQISU010000028.1, from coordinate 11,135,406 downwards.
TAGCAAATCTAGGTGGAGGGTTAGGGACTGATACGTCGAGATGGAATACAATGCAGAGGTGATCCGATGCAAGTTCGTGGGATACAAGGGTGGATTGCAGAATATTATCATCAGGTCTATAAAGAAACCAGTCTAAAATGTGACCAAGTTTATGAGTAGGTTGGTTAACTGACTGTTTATATATATATATATATATATATATATATATATATATATATATATATACATACATATATATATATATATATATATATATATATATATATATATATATATATATATATATATATATATATATATATATATATATATATATATATATATATTATAGGGTGAGTGCGATGGGTTTAAGGAGGTGTTAGACATCTACAATAAAATAACACCTACATTGCAATTATCCGGACCAACCAATTTCGTCCCAATCATAGAAAAGGCGGTGGAGATAGTTCAACAGAAAAGAAAGGTATCTTCATGCCATCTATATTAGAATAACTTTAGCAGATTTCTTTAAGTTGAACGTGTCAGATATTTGTCTTCAATAATTCATTTATTAATTGTATAAATACGAGTATTTATTAAAATGTGACACACAAATATACATATTTATGGGTGTGTAAATCATATTCTAGAAATATTTAAATAAAACTAATTTCAGGTTTTAGAATACTGAAGAATATGAGTGTATACAATAATTACTGTTAGGAGGTCGTTCTTAGGACTCAACGTATTTGTTGCAAAGACACCTTAAAATGCTTAACACATTTTGTATATCCAGATCATGAAACAATGAAGGTAATACTATTTGATAGATTAACTAGACGTTATTTTTATTTTAATTATTAATTATCACCATTGTCTACGCCATCTACCCTCTTATATCTGGATCTTTAATAATAATAATAATAATAATAATAATAATAATAATAATGATAATAATAATACTACTAATAATACTACTAATACTACTACTAATACTACTAATAATAACAATAACGATGCTAATAATAATAATACTAATAATAATATAAATAATAAAAATAATAGTAATATAATAATAATAATAATAATGAGAAGAAGAAGAAGAAGAAGAAGAAGAAGAAGAAGAAGAAGAAGAAGAAGTAGAAGAAGAAGAAGAAGAATAACAATATGAAGACTTAGAAGAATAATGGTTACTAGAAAATATCAGTTGATGTTCAAATGCATTCGTAGTATAAACAGTAGTAACAGAAGCAGTGGCTGAGTATTATCAGTTGTCGTAGTGGAACTAGTATTAGTAATAGTAGTCGTAGTAATAGTATGTATGTTTTTATTGTTTTATTAAGCATTATTAGCAACACCATGATACTTCTCATATGTCATAGTTTTAATGAACTGACTCATTCCTGGCACAACCTGTAAGAAAGTTATAATATTATTGTATTCTTCTACTTAATGGTTTTCAATTAGATCAGCATTATGTTGTACAGTTTATTTGTTTAAATACTTGCTAAATTTCAACAATTTTGAGCATGCCTTCCTAACGGGGAATATTTATGAGGGATTTAGCTTCTTGCTATTGAATTAGACCATATATAATTGTTATTAAATATACTTATGTTTTTACATTTTAAGTATCACATTCTAGTGATAGTAGCTGACGGACAGGTCACAGAAGAGGAACCAAACAATGAAGCTATAGTTGCAGCTTCAAAGTGGCCGCTGTCCATTATTCTAGTAGGAGTGGGGGATGGCCCCTGGGATACAATGAAGGAATTTGATGATGGATTACCTAAGCGCATATTCGACAACTTCCAGTTTGTAGACTTTCATAAAACTGTAACAGATGCAAGGAACCCAGAGGCTGCACTTGCTGTTCAAGCGTTAATGGAGATTCCGGAACAATACAAAATTATGAAGAATCATGAAATATTGAAAAAGAAATAGCACGTAAATAATAAAACATGTCTGGATGATAGCATAATTAAAAATTATTTATCATTTCTGTATGCAATCACATGGTTTAAATTTGTGGAATAAAATATGCCAGTGTGTCTAGAAATAAAAAAAATTAAAATTGAAATATTAAGATACTTAACAAACTTTAACTTGGTAATTTGTAAAGTGGTTATGTAATCTACATTTGCTTTAGATGAATGATACCGTTTTCATTTAATGTCCATGGTCCACACCTATTGCATCTTCTCTCAAACACACAATTGTTACGCCACACATCTATTATTAGCTCTTATTGAATCAAAACTACTACTATTTGTAGTAGTAACAATTGAGTAATAAACGTCCAATACACACATAATTAAAGATAGCGCCCGATATCGAACGGTAAGATTAGCTAATGTTAATATTATTTTTTAAATTGTCTCATAATTTCTAATACTTTAGAAAACTGTGTCACTTAAATGTTCTTACAAGAAAATAGGTAAACAAAACGACGTTTCAGATATTGTGGTCTGAGTTTACATCAATTCAAAGCTAAAAGACCTGATACAAATCTTTTATTATATCTTCGAGTATAACTGCAATGTTGACTAGTAACAACACACACATTCAATAATAGTTTAGTTACCATTTTCCAACGATTATTTCCCTCTTCATATCAGATAAAACGTTCCACATACTGATTAGACTTCTGACAATGCCACTGTGTCGTCATCAACATAGCCGTATGTTATCCAACTAGGTAACCCACTTTATTCAAAACAATACGTATTGCAACTCATCATCGAATTTTAAGCTCAAATAAATGGATCACTTTTACATCATATATTTCCAACTATTCTGTATTTATTAAAACGTTTTGTCTGACTTTTTTTTTGTATTTGAAAATGTATATTGGCATAAAAAAACCACAATATAATGTGTTGACTGAAAATTTCTTTGATTTTGTGATATAATAATTTAGAAAAAAAAATTGCGGTGAAAAGGCACCATTGTTTTACACGACAACTGACTGGATAGATATAGCATATTAAAAAAGCGTTTGTGCTCTACATCTATTGAATTATCGTCGCCTTTGATCCCCGGAGAGTTAGAATATGGCTGTCGGCACAGTAGGAATTGTGTATCTTTAAGGTATAAAATTATGACAAAACAGTCGAATTATTTGGAATTTTGAGGTCAATTTTAGGGGCCATTTTAAGGGAAATTTTGGGGGCCATTTTGAGGGAAATTTTGGGGCTATTTTGAGGGAAATTTTGGGGGCCATTTTTTGTGATTAGTGTCATATATTTCTCAAAACAATCATAAATAACACCCACCAAATAACTTGGATCGTTATACTGGACTCAGAACAAATTTGGAACAAAAGTCATTACTTTAAATCAACATTATCAAGGTTAAAATACAATACTATTTAATTTATTTCATAATCCACGTTAATGGTCTATACAAAAGAATGTACATTTCCCTGTGATAAAGTGTACGACAGAAAGAAAGCTCTTAACTGTTTTATAGTATTGGCCATAAGGAATATCTTTATGACTATAATTACGGATTAGTTGTCCGACATTATTGCCGCCATTATTAAGCACGACCTTTTGTATTTATGTCAAATTGTGGCGGGTCCATGATTAACATACTTTGCAGAAACAAACGAAAACAACACAAAAGCAAAATATGCCTAGGTAGCATTATCATGGACTGTATTACGCATGCCTTCATTGCATTTGCTCATAAAACACTGTCTAACTGGGACGAATGTTTAAAGAGACCACCTGGTCGTACAATACGAATAGTTATAGTGAGCATATACTCTCAATGGATAAATTGATGCTGATGCTGATTTGCAAAACGAGAACAATAATGTAAAATCATTAGCTCACCATTTTGGTAATTGTTATCAGTGTTCTGGTAACCTATTTAATTTTCCATGTTCAGTGTCTTTCACAAACACAAATAATTTTTTCTCTATGTTTTTAGACCCACAATAAAATATTTAATAATTTTGCATAACATTTCTGCTTTACATAAGATACTTTTTGATTCTTCAAATATTAAGGCAAAACGCTTGACATAATAAGTTTTAAAACTGTACTACGCATTCTATCTTGGAATTTAAGATTTATGAATCGTCAGAATATCAAGATATTTGTTATAAGGGCGATTATGTTCTTAATCTATGTTAATTAATACAGATTTTAGTCTGAGTAAGTAACAATAATAATGTATATGAATGTCTTAGCAATGAATATCGTCAAAACACATAAACATACATCACTGAAATAATTGTAAATAAATAATGCATGCTAATTTTATGAGATGTTAGGCTGGGATGTTCTATAGATCGATCTCATAAACACATGCTGGGAACTCAGGAAGATAGTAAGAAGACAAAGGATGAGTTCCCAGATAAAGAATGTCACCCGATGATGGAAATGCCTTGAGCTTACTGAAAAAGCTCAGATACTGTGCAAGAGGTTAAGAAAACCATCAGTCATTTGCACTGCGTAAAAGCACCAGAATCAGATGCCATACCTGCTGATACGTACAAAGATGAAGACCCGTACTGCTGAAAAATCTAAATGACCGTTTCCGTGCAATATGGAATGAAGAAAAAGGGGTCCCACCACAGAGGGAGACATGTTCTTGTGTCCTCCTAAATCGCCTTATTAATCATCTTGAGAAGGGTCTACTTCCAGAAAGTAAATATGTGGTTTCTGCGCAGCTGTAAGAAAGTCTACATGATATTCGTTGCACGACAACTCCAGGCAATAGGCCAGGAGCAACTCAGAGACCTAATTACAATCTGTGTTGATCCTACCAAAGCGTTTGACTAAGTCAGCAGAGATGGACTTTGGAAGATCATGACAGAATTCGGCTGCCCGTATACGTTCATTACAGTCGCTTGTCAGTTCCATAAATGCATGATGGCAATCGTCATGGAAGACTCAGATGCTGTCCCATTCTCAAATGATTTCAAACAATGCACCCTATCTTCCGTACGATGTTCCATGCCATATTCACAGAGGCGATCGAAAACTGTAATGATATAAACTGCAGACACCGTACTTAGGAAGCTGTGTAACCTCAGGAGACTTCAGGAATTCGAAAATCTGAAAGAAGCAGTTAACAGGGATTTCGGTGCTGATGACTGCGTCCTCACCGACAGCTCTGACATAAACATAATGACCAGCATGGACATACTTGTTGGGGAAGGAGACAACTACGAGCTGAGAATCAGAACCAAAAAGAAGCCTGAAGTCATGTATCAATCTGCCCTTGAGAAATCATATTGTGAGCCGAGCATCACTGTAAAAGGTAGGAAACTCCAAACTGTCTTACGCGCAGGAAACATTGACATTGCGATCAACAGCGGAGTTGCCAATGCCAACCTAGCAATGGGAAGACTACTTGGAAAGAGATGGCAAAATTTATGATACCGAGGTTTTCACAATAATAGGCAATTCCATTATCTTTACCTTGTAGTTGGTTCAGATTAGATGGTTGTGAAGTATCGTTCGTGATTCCCGAGGACCGTATTCCAAAACAGCTGCTCTACTGCTAGCACTGCGAAGGAAAGCGCGCTGTAAATTAAGTGCTTCAAGGACACACTGAAGGTGTTTTTTTTCCTTAAAACCAGTATATCAACAGTGCCGCATGATAGACCTTAGCATTTAAACAGCTGCTCTCTGGTTAACTCTGCTAATGAAAGCACGCTGTATGAAGTTAAAAGGAGTGCTCCAATGACTTGATGAAGGTTGTCTTGAGAAACTAGCTTATCCACAGTGAATCGTGAGAGACCTTTACTCACGACCTTCACTCCTGACACAGCTTGATCGTTTATGGTGCCCGCACTGCAGAATACTAGAAAAATAGGGTCAACGTGAAACGACCGATCTGCAAACACCTCCACTTTTATACCTTCCGTTGTTAACTCCACGTGCGCGTGAGACTATCATGCCAACATTAGCCTTACTAATCAACACCGTACACACCGCATGACAACAGAAAACTGAAGCTGTGCTCATGTTTACTACCGACGGGCATACATTCATACATATGTATACGTACGTACGTATGTATGTAGGTAGGTAGGCATGTATTGTATGTATGTACTTAAAGATGTCGCCACTTGGGGACGTACGTATGTAAATATACAAGTAAATGAATGGAGTATTATCGAATTTGCATGTAAGTACTTTAAATTACGAAGAATTCGAAAATGTGACACGGATGAATCATCCTAAATAATCCCTTTAAAATGGGCATGATTTCATATGAAATGAAAATGACCAATATTTAATACCTGTGTCAAATAGTATACAAGTAGTCTGAAAAAGATCGTAGATTCACTTCGGGCCATTTTATCTTTGCAACGTCATACATTTCAAAACATTACATTACAAAATAAAAATTTAGTGATACTCAGGTGTTGTAAAATCCTGTGACAGACATCTGTGAGTCCCTTTTTCAATGGGATTTAATATATTGTTGCTCGGAGAAAGAATAAACTTATAAAGTCTGGCCCTAGTGCAAAGCATACGAGACAACCTTATTGGAGCCCGCGCTTTCAAGCATTGTAATTGTGTTTCCTTGGGGACCCATGCTCATCGCTTGCTGCCTTGGACCACCACACGATGCCTTGGGTCCAGCACATCTTTGGACCGGGTCTGAAACTTTCGGCTTGTTAAATAGTCCATGATTAAATCTATTTACAATGTATGATATTTATCCATAGTCAGATAAAACACGAGACTATAGAAGCCTCGGACTGTCGGCTGAGAGGATTTGTTTCAATCGGATTTAGTGACGAGTATAATGGTACAAAGCATACTTATACATTTCCAGATCATGTGATAAAAAATCTCCGTTAAGTCAGGAATGAAAGCTCAAAATGTAACATATGCATGTAATACAGACATCTATTCTCAGTCTACTTTTTATCTTTTTGTGTCTGTATATTTGTCTGTCACTCCATTGGTCTCTTAGTAAATGATGTATGGTTTTAGTTTCATTCACAGTATGATCGTCTATTATATTTGCATAATCTCTCTCTCTCTCTCTCTCTCTCTCTCTCTCTCTCTCTCTCTCTCTCGTAATTAACATCTAAAAAGGTTTCCTTTTATTAAGGTTGGGGTGGGGTGCTCCAATAGTATTTATATTATTACAGAAGACCTAACCTGGCTCGTTTTTGTCAAAAATTGAAGTAGTGATAGAGAGATGCAAAGCTCCGACCCACAATCAGCAGTGACGACAGTTAAGTTAATGAATACACAAAATGTGAATTCAAATAACAACAATTTAATATAATTCAATAACAGTCATGATGCCCCAGTGCTATACATCATTATAAACTGCCTCACTGCAGACATCGTAGCGGTATGACTGATTTTTGTTTAAAGCTACGTTAAAAATCTTAATCAAACAACAATTCAATGACAATCATCACTCACATAAAATTCTAATTGATACCGGATCACTTGCCTTTCAATCGACCAAGTGATAGCCTATTTCATCATCTGACTTAGTGTGATATAATATCCTACTGTCCTGTGTTCCTACTCATCTGTATGATCTTCATCTGGGCTGATAATACAATTCTATCCAGAGAGTATAACATCTGCATCCGTTCTTCCCTTTCTTTTATCTCCCAGCGAATAGGACCAACTGCACTGAGATAATTTCCTCTGTCTCCAACATTTCATCTAGTCCTTAAATGCTTCCTCTATTAACACATAAAGACATTAGCAAAGACATTAGACATGCTATCTAACTCTCACTAAATAACAATATTATCAGATAAGCCATCACTTTCTTTGATCACGCATTCGTGCCTCTGGAAATGCACATGCTCTCTGATATGTTTACACGGTATGTGTAGACGCATTTCTGTACTTTACACGTCAACAAAGTGTACACAGATATCCACATACCCGTGCGCTGATATATCCTTACACATGATACTCCTACTAAATATACACAAAATGTCAAATCTCTATTAACTAATGTTGCAAAACTTAGGATGTATTATTATTATTATTATTATTATTATTATTATTAGTAGTAGTAGTAGTAGTAGTATAGCCATTATACACTCTTTTACCTGTGACTATTTGATTTTAACTACATTAAATGTATCACGGTAAGTATGGTATAACAAAACTAGAGAGAGCTTTATACCACGTTGGCCAGATAAATGTCATAAATATTCTAACAATAATCCTTGCTTGGTGACCTTTTCAAATAGCTTTGATTCAAGACTTTCTATTAAATTGGCAATTATCTTTGGCGAAAATGAAATGACACCCACGGGAGTGTTGTAATTTGTAAAAGTTTATCAGGAAGGAATTTGTGAGGACTGATGAAGGAAAATAAAATCATTTGTCAAATCACAGTTTGTAAATTAAGGAGGAAAAAGGAGGTATTTTTTCATAAATTAAACAAGATGGAGTGCTGCAGTTTAATACAGGCAACAATGACCTCGGACTACAACCTCCGCGACTCTATGTGTGTGTGTGTGTGTGTGTGTGTGTGTGTGTGTGAGTGAGTGACGGAGAACGTCTCTCGTTTGCCACTAGCAAACGAATCATCACTTTCGGACTACTCGCGTCCATTTTGGGGTTTTCTATCTTTACAATTGTCTTGCTAGGGCTGGTATACGTATCACCCTGTCAACCATCACGTATAAAGGTCTTATGACATTATGTCACATATTTAACGTAAACACAACCTGGAATATACATAATGGTAAAAATAGCCTGAATATATCATTTCTATTATTAGATATTCTAATCTTCCAACTCGGTTATTCTCACATTGTTTATCATGCATTTATTTATTTCGACTAGTTTTCTTTCATTCAGTTCGTCTTTATGCATTTATCAATATTACTACTACTACTACTACTACTACTACTACTACTACTACTACTACCAATAATAATAATCGTACCTGCATGCAGTTATCTAGGAAAGCTGTTGATAAGGGGTGGTAGGAATTGGATAAAAACAACGTTTAACTTGTTTTAGTTAATATGTATATTTATTATATACATGCTGCAAAATTATGCGACTTTATTCACATCAGGGAACTTACATAACATACCGATTGTTCTGAACGAATTATTTGGTTTGCGATGCATCATCTATTGGGGCTTAATGTCCTGATCACTGCCATTTCACATCTCTCCTCAAAGGTTCGAGTCTCTAGCTCTGCTAATGGCTGTATGTGAGGTTTTCCAGTAGCATCCCATGGGTCGGTAGTTCTTACGTTTTTTTCCGGGTTCTTCCTCCACTGTCTACCATGTATAGCCAACTGTGTCATGAAAAATGGCGTTAAATTCACAATAATCACTGCAATACGCCTAGGTAATATGTGTAAACGCACTATTCTTTGTATCGACATGACATTTTTGTTCATTCGTGTTGTGAAGGTAAATTTACTTCCCGGTCTGGCAGATTACATTACATGGCAGTGCTCAATGCCGTTATATTCTCTCCATTTCTAAACACCTCTCGGTATAATAGCTCTCAAAATTCAATACAGGTATACTCTACTCTAATTATATAGGCAAAGCGATGATTTATTTTAACTGAGTGACATTTGAATAATGTGATCAATTGAATAACACAATAGTGTTTTCAATCGTCACTATGTAAGTTTTTCTTAAGGAGAAAAAAGATTAGTACAGCAAGGATGGGATATAATCTAGATTCGGTCTACATGATTAATTTGATTTCGAAAAGCAAAGAGATCAGATAATTTCCCAGTGTAACATACTTACGTTACATTTCCTTATAGATTACGAAAATCGTCAAACTGATGGAAAGACATCAAAATGTACTAAACTGAAGAAAAGAAACTCACACACACATGTATATATATATATATATATATATATATATATATATATATATATATATATATATATATATATATATATATATATATATATATATAATCGAACATGTATTTAGTTCGTGCGTAGGGATTCATTTATGTAAGCATACACGTAATACACGGAATTTTACAGATGTAAATCTAGACATTAAACTCCAGAAAAGGTTATTGCTTTGCTATTTATTTCTACGAGGCAGTCACAAAGTCTGATTATAATATCGCAATACAAGTGTTATATTGAAACACAGGATAGGGATAGAATTATAAAATTGAAATATGAGCCTTATGAAAATGACACATGTGAATCGCATTTAACGTTCTTGAATGACTAACATGAAAATGATAAAAGAGATAAATCATTAATTCTAACGTGTCACACTTTTCAATGTGGACTGAGAAAGCATTATGATACGCCATTTGCTTTCATATAATTTTGTTTTAGCCATGTCATAACCAAAAAATGAAAGTACAGATATAAGGTATAATATTTTATTAAATATGTTTTGATACCCGAGTCTACATGAGTCTATGGGGGTCATTCGAGCTCATTTGCATTTAACATCGGTTTAAAGTAGTTGTGAACACTTGGATTAATTAGTCTAAATTTCGTGACTATGTTAAGTGTATCACTAATTTCTGAATTATCTGGAAAAGGCCATCAAAATTTGAGGAAATAAATGCTATTTGATATTATCTGCCATTAGTTTTGGCAAATGAAAAATACCTCATATTTGTGTTACGTTTTTTAATAAAACTATTGATAATGACATCTGATTGGTTACAGTGACGGAAGACTATTCTAATAAAACTATGGATAACAACATCTGATTGGTTAGAGTGAATGTAGACTATTCTCCTAAAACTATGCAAAATGACATCTGATTGGTTAGAAATCATGAAGATGATTCACTAAAATATGGATAGTGAAATCTGATTCGAGAGCGATGAAGACTATTCTCCAAAAGCAATGGTTAATGACACTTGACTACAGTGAAGGCTGACTATTCTCCTAAAACCTCGATGGTGACGTCTGATTGATAAGATTGATGGATGACTTTGATGTTAGTTTAAATATACTTTTGGTCATAGAAGTCGGACCACGAATGGTTTGCATATGAAATTACAGTGACCATGCTATTCAAAAGTTTCAGTAAGTATAGAATAACCTAAAACACATCGCATAAAACATATAGCTACTATGTTTGTATGTTTGATTAGGTTTTTAAACGTAGCTCGAACAATTTTTCAGTTATATAACTACGATGTCTGCTGTGAGGCAGTTTAGAGTGATGTTTAGCACTGATGCATCATGCCGCAGACATGTAGCATGATGTCCGACCCAGTCACGTTATCCTGATATCAGGCAGACCAGCCATAACTTCTTAATGCTGAGCTGATAGTACCATATATGTAAATCTAAGATTTGACTCGGTAGGGAATTGAACTGACGACCTCCCGTTTCCGTGGCGGACGTTTTAACCACTAGGCCACCTGAGCTGTTCATATAGCTAATATGACTAACTTGACTGAAAAAAAAACTGTATCAATAGGACATGCATACAATTAAAATTTCATCGTGTGACTTTTACATGACGGAGATGTAGTTTACATTAGCTTATTTATGCGAATTCCATTAAAGAAATTTCATGTTTAAATTAAACTCGTATTGACGGATATAATCCTATGCATGTAGAGCATACTTGAAACATTATAGTTTACATTGTGATTTTCAAATAGCGAATGTATGGTCTACCATATATACACTCAATAAATGCAACGAGTATGTTTTTAAAATGCAAATGATAAGAAAATGAGCAATATACCCGTCGATCTTGTTTGTGTAGAATTTTAAAAACAAATGAGTCGTGTTTTGCCTTTATATAGTTTGTTATTGGCGTTGTTCCAAATTTCCATGAATTCCCTTTTGTAAGTCACATGTTACTACTTACCTAGCGTAAGACAATACTAGTCTGTACAAGCCTAAAATAAAATTATGAGGACACTTGAATTCAACAACGGTTTGATGTGACGAGCGTTTTGGATACATAGATTAACATTGGTGTAGGTTTAGTGCTGTATAAAAGACGTTTGTGTGTCTATCTGCATGGGTTTATTAACCGCATGAAGTGGTACATGCCACAGTTATCTATTTAAGACCCTTGTGCTGAACATTTATAAACAGAATGAAATAATTCATAAACAATAATCTAAACCAGGCAAGTGTTGATGTGTTGCTATTCCTGGAAAATCAATAGTGGACGGTGTATTGCGTTGAAGAAAGTGCTGACCTGTGACAACTGTAGGTATCATATCGTACATTCTTAAGGTGTATCTTTATACATATATATATATATATATATATATATATATATATATATATATATATATATATATATATATATATATGCATGCATGTTTTATTGATTGTATTTTAACGGCGCACCATATCTTTTAGGTTATTTAGCATCAAATAGTAGGTTATATGTATATATAAAAAAGTGTAAAAAAGTAAACCTTTAGTATCGACCAGCGATAAAAAAACTAAGTAGTAACAAGGTAAGATGGTCAGGGTAAAATATAATTCTTACCGATCAACGGAGGATGAAAATGATGTATTGTAATGAAGGCGGATGAATGTATCTTGAGAATATGTGACAGTATTTAAAATACATAAAAATGCTCAAGGTTATTGCATAAAAGGTATAGTTTAAAATAAAGGTTTACTTCCTTCAGGAAATCTAAAATACAAGTGATATGTTGTTATCAAAATGTTACTTCATGTCATGCACATTAAAATATTTATCAAGATTGCAAGTCAAAATGTCATAAAGTGCTTAACAGTCAATGGTTCATTGCAAGTAACGCATTCTGATGTTACATTCAATTGTATACTTTTGATATCCACTGAAACAGATAATATGATTTGCTCTGCACAGGAAGATTGTAATTCGATATTCAGATATGAAATAGGACAAAAAGCACGAAAACAGATTAAGGCCGTAACAACGAAATAAACCTTGTATACAGTACACGCTGTACACCCTGTAGCAAAGATCCACATCGACCCTTAAACGGCCAGCTTTCCTATGCAATATACATAAGTCTTTCTTCTGGTCTGTCTGTCTCTCTTTATCTCTCTCTCTCTCTCTCTCTCTCTCTCTCTCTCTCTCTCTCTCTCTCTCTCTCTCTCTCTCTCTCTCTATATATATATATATATATATATATATGGAGAGAGATAGCAAACAGGAAGATGAAAAGAGACCGAAGCATTCATACTGGAAAGGAATATTATGCATGACTCATTTCGTACAAAGACGACAGTTTCATGGTTCCATACTAACAAATGTAGAGCAGAAATAAAACAGTTCCGTATTTTACATTGCGGAACATGGTGTTATGTTTTGCAAGATATTTAATTTGCAGATAATACCCCTACTATCTCTATCCCCCACCCAAAAAATCTCAATAAACAAACAACGGAATCAGTAGTAGTATAAGAATGAAGGTATTTATTACTGTGGTATAATACACGATAAAACATATGAAACCGGATCAGCGAGATTTTAAAACTTCCCGTTATTTTACTTCACCTATTTTCATTTTGACTAATTCCCATTTGGTCTACATGTCATATTTTCTATTGCGTATTTATCATTCATGCCATTCCCATGTTTGGACATTTACAGTTTGTATATTTGTGTTGTTCCCTATATACATTGTTGTCTATCCCGATGTTGTTTAAAACACATATTGCCTGTTTCATTCTTATCCGCATCCAGCCTACCTTGCCCATTCCCTTGTTACCTATCTTCCAATTAGTTCCCATCCAACCTACTAAATATGTAATAATTTTCCAGATAGGTCGAGACAATACTAGGACACAATTTTATTGCAAGATAAATTACTGGAATTGCTTAAAGTTACGTGGAACCTTATCCTTATATGTCCAATATTTCAGTTCTCCACAATATCTGGCTACTGTTTACGACTAATCTTTGTTGGGAACTCCAGTCTGTTATGAATATTGTTTTTCCTTTGTACAATTGACCAAGTGAGATAAGAATTAACAATGATGTGTGTTTAAATCCCGTGAGTGGGGCGGGTTGTTTTACTTATAGGTGTGAACAATAGATGTTAAGAGAATTTTGCAGACAAGATGGTTTTTTTGTACAAGTTCGCTTTATGTTGTAATTGCATTGAATTTCGAGTCGACGAGTCATTGTTCCTGACCTGAATCAATTGTGTCAAGATGCTAACATTGCTTGTGTCTTTACCGACGATACGAAATGTGCTTAAAAACAAAGTTGGCTTTTTGACAAATTAATGTTTACACACCAGCTATATTGCATCCAACAACATGTAATTAAAGAGCGAATGTTAAATTGCAACTTTTCTATTGGCCTTTTTGCGTTTTCTAGCCATTATGTTCTTTCGTCCTCCAGATTATCTGTTGTTATTTGATTTTATCAACTTTGAATTGGTGAAGAGAAAGATGGCGCACTGCGATTAATGAATCGGACTTTGTATGTACCTGAAGGTACTGGTTCTAGTACTAGGTGAGTTACTTTATTGTCTGCTGCGAAAAGGAATTTGTCTCTTGTTGCCTTGCAGACTTTTCGCCACCGACTATTATATTCAACAATATTTCGTTTCCTTGCGGTCTTTCCTTACCGTTGTTCATTGTAATGAAATGCTATCCACCTTGTCATTAATGCGGTCTTGGATGAAATTAAATTATTCGGATTTCACTTCATCCATTGGGAAACATATTGCACTCATGGTCCAAATAACCCAGTTTCATTGCTTGGATAATTACGATATTTATAATAATAGTTTCGAATTGAATTTGAGATGCCAGTTATTATTGACAAGATCTCATATAGTTGATATATTCAAAGCTACAAATCCTCAGTCAGTAGGGTTATGGGTCAAGTTTATAATTGCCTCCAATTTCATATTAATATAACGCGTAGATTTTGTTAAAGATCTCCAAACATTAAGGTTTTCGGGTGGGATATGATAACATGTCGCAAAGTTACGATACCTACCTAAGTGAATTATTTACTTTGGGTGGGTTTTATATACATTTAGAATGCAGTGTATATTGATCGGATGTAAAACGGGTTTGATTTCTTGTGGGGTCTTTCGTTATTTGATTTATTCATATCTTTTGCCAATCACTTAATCAATTTCTTTGCTTTTAATGAGCTGTCTTTGAAAGCTATGGACTCCACAACGACCGTGTTTATTGCTTCCTTAATTTAACTCACGTTTAAGTACGAATGCTATTTTATATCAATATCAGCAAAGTCTCAGATGTGTATCGAGTTCATCCTTCTGTGCACTTATTTAATAGATGCATAGATCCAAACCACCCAAAGCATTCTTAGATACTGTAGTACTGGTTAAAATAGTAACATGGTTTAACTGCTTTGGTCAAAGTCCTAATCATGTATCGTATATCTTAAAATGATTTCCATAACTTATGGCTCCTAAAAAGATTTTCATATATTCTTACTGTACTATTTTGATGCATTCCTTCTGAATTGTTTTCATACATTTCTAATGTACGATCATTAAATGGTGTTTATGCTGAAGCTTAGTGTCCACTATAACTATGTGAAGACATCAACTCACTTTTTTCTCACACTCTCTTCTATTTCACCTGTCCTTATTTTTGTACTCACATGTAATATGTCCTGTCTATACTAATCGGGGCAAAAAGAGGATGTGTATGAGATATAACGTGTAATATTATTGTTTTGTCCTGATTTAATACCCCAAAAATATTACACATTTTGAAATGTAGATGCATAGGTTAGCGCTGGACGACACATGAACAGAGCATAGGCTTTATATTTGCCCAGGGAGACTTTAAGCTGCTATTCGTGATGCCTAACAAGTTTAATGTAAAACAAACAAAGAAAAAAAACCAAAATCAAAATAAACCACAACAGCGTATAATACCGGGATTGCTGGGTTCGAACAAATGTGCTTTTTGATGAGTGCTGTTTAAGCGTTATTGAAAATTTGAGCAATCTGTTTTGCGAGAAGGAAAACGAGAAGGAAGGCCATGTTACTTGAAGGCTTTGCAGAGATGTGACATTGGACTCATAAACTGGTAAACATATTTACATTGTGTTTGAGTAAATATGTGTATTTAGGCAATTTATCTTCCTGGTACGGCATATTATTCAGTGCATAGCAATACAAAATTGGGTTAAGGGTCCAGGATTCGTAACATACTATACAAAAATAAATTCAATACAGACACTCGACTGTTACTTAGATATACGCGACTCTGTGGTTATGTCTCAGGGACAAACAAATCTCATTTATTAAAAAATAGTGGTGTTTGCAAGCTGTTACTGTTGGCCGTTGAACGGGAAAACTATTAATCATGACGCTGTTTTTATCGGGTATTGTGGAGATTTTGGGATACATGATTACATCTGTAAAGACGGTAAGTTAGTTAACTTTTCCTCATCAGTAAATATGTCTCTAGAAATAAAACGGATCATTATATATTTACCCATATTATAACATAAATTAGCAATAATTACAAACAACGCTCTGTTTTTCTTTTTGAGGCAATCGGAAAGTAAAATATTAGAGAGATAAACTTTTTTGTTTGAAGACATTTCTCACTTTTGACATGAATGAGATTGATATGCGCATGATAAGAATACATCGTTCAGAGGTACACGTGTAAAACATGACTATATTGTATGTAACGTTATAATTCTGTTCATATGGAAATGCGTTATGGATTTTAATATGTAACTACAGATATGTGACGTCATATGTGATATATTTGTGAAATATTAAATAATTTCACACATTTTATATAAGCATGATATTAATTGCATGCACACATTTATCAGAAATACTTGTAAAATGATATGGCCTTTTCTGTTAAACTAACATAGACTTAACTAACAATTCAAATGTGACACATGCGCGAAACAAGATTTACTTATTGCGCACATAGTGGAAAATAGGGACAAACACACACCCCACCCCCTATGTATATATATCTGGCACAATAATTGATGACTAAACTTCAGAACGGTTTTGCAATGTTTCGAGCTTAATGAAAGCTCTTCGTCAGTGAGGTAATAGATGCAATGCAAGCACTTAACGAAACATTACGAAACATTAAATATTTGCCACACCATGATAAGTCAGTAAATCGGGATAATTTGGAGCCTCTTCATCAATGATTGCAAATATACCAGATGAATACTTCATTTTAGTAATGACTTATCTTTACCGTGTCGTTATGTGTAAGCAGGAAAGTGCAAAAAAGTAAAACAAGAAACACCTTTGTTCTACTAAATTTTATTTTGCAACACAACTAGTTTGGACTACAGTTTATAAAAGTCCAAAAATGTATACACATATGCGTTTTGTTTTGTTGATGCCAACACTGATCCTTTTTATGCTCAACTCCTAAATTAACAGTATCAAATATTTGAACAAATTCAACATATTGTTCTTGTTGTGTGTACAAATTAAATTTCAAATGTTTAGTTCGTGCTCGCTTCACAAGGAATTGTACTTCAAAAAATTATTCGATTTCATCGTTTGGTATCCCCAACGATTTTTTATGTCTCAGCACTTGCGCTTCAATTCTTATCCAAAATGTGTCCGTGTCTCGCTCTAGTTCGCTATGTGTAGCTGCATCGTTGTAGTGTATATACATACAAATACACACATGTATGTATTCCATTGATGGCATATAAGACTGTGTCACCGTTATACATTATGTTATGTTTGTTTACATACTACATTAGGAGCAACTGTATCACAATCATTACAATTCTAAAAGTTGAAAATAAGTCTGTATTCGTAGAAATCAGATATCGTACAAAACTGGTTTAGATGAAATTTTACAGCCATGCATTACAGACTGAAGTCAGATCAGTCTTAAAATAGATATACATATAGCATTATGTCCTATCTAGTCACATTATCTTGACACTAGTATTTGGTGTAACTGAGACGGGGTTCCAACACATGACCTCCCGCACCCAAGGCTGACACTCTAACCACTATGCCACCGGAGCAGCCTTGCTTTTGATGAAAAGGTAACTCGAAATACTACAGGTGTTCAATTTATTAAAAATTCAGTCATGGTTTTCCAAGTGTGTACAACAGGTTTTAATGTTTTATATTTAGATTAACGTTCTTCGGTAGAAAATTGCTATATTGCAGATGAAAGTTCGGTTTGTGCAAGTAAGTGGACATTTTGTTTACTTCTATTTCAGAAATATGAGCCTGCGCAGAGAACCATCTGACCTCTTTCATGGCACCAATGAGAAGGAAGTTAAAACGACGGATCCAACAACGAACACTTTTAAAACAATTCCTGATAATTTCAAAAATCTGAATGATGTCAGTAAAGCCATACAAGACGCCGGTGTTAAAAACTGCGGGCTTATATTCGGTAAATTGTTGTGCTTAATGAACATATTTGACTCAGCTTCTCTTTCTAGCACTGATTTTCTGGCTGACATGCTTTCTTATACACTCACACTGAGTCGTCTAAATCGAAATTTCTTTCTATGAAATATACTTGGAGTTTCCATTTATCGCGTAGCGTCGAGTTTTAAAGGTCATATATGTATGCATTCCAAATTTACAATGTAAGATGCGAGATCCATACAGAGATAAACGCGTTAAGCGACAAAATTGTGATTAGTCCGTCAAGAGACTCCCACTGCTCAACCATACGGTTTATAATATATCACACACAGCATCCAGTGACAAGTCATCATCATCATTCTATTAAGCTAGGGGGGTAGTTGAGGCACTGTGCTGCTGAACACCTGACAAGTTCCAAGCACATATATCGATGTTTGTGTCTCCGGAAAACGTTTCCTGTCCATTCTGTGATGTTGTCAGTCCACATTTTTCTCTTTATACTTCTCCCTCTGCCACCCTGGACGCTGACCTGCATTGCTGTTGTGGATAGACTGTTGGCTCTAGTGACAAGGCCATACCATTTTAGCATTTTCGTTTTGACGGTGGTGAGGAGGTCTTCATATTGGCCTACTTTGTACCTGTTAGTGTTACGCAGTTCTTCATTTGTGATGTTTTCCATGTAAGAGATGCCAAGGATGGTTCTGTAGCATCTTATTTCAGGTGCCTGGTTTCTTCTTTGTAATTCTGCTGTCATGGTGCAGGCCTCACATGAATACAATACGATTCAGATAGCTAGTGCTCTTAATAGTCTGATATTAGATTTCAGACAGATATTCTTAAATTTACAGATGGGCCTTAGTTTTGCCATAGCTGCCATTGTTTGTGCTGCTCGTGACAAAATGTTTGCTCTTGATTACTCTTTGGTGATTATGAAACCAAGATATTTGAACTGTCTCACTGTTTTCAGTTTCTGTCTTCTGAATTTAATCTTGGCTGATATTTGTCTATCACTATTTGTAATCAACTTTGTCTTCTATGCGCTTATCTCCATGTCAACTCTGGAAGATTTTTCATCCAGGTTCGCCACTAAGGTGTCAAGCTCATTTTCACTGTTTGCCAGCCCAACAATGTCGTATGCAAAGCGGATTTTGTTTTATTGAACACAAGGTGTCAAGATTTTGCATATTCCCCTACATCACCACCTGACCTGATGTATGGGGCATTATCTTAAATTATTTTGCGTCCTGATCTCTACATGCGGAGGTTGGTGATGTTACTCCATTCAATGCTGACTGTCCCACCGTGGTTTTCCTTGGCTTCACTTATGATGCGTTCTAAGTAGATGTTGAAAAACGTGGGTGACAGGAGACAGCCTTGACGTACTCCAACTGTTGTCTGGAACCAGTCCCCCACATACCATTGAGCAATTACTGCAATGATTGACAAGTAGGAGCCAATTTACATGTATTTATTATATCTTTTCTAAATTTAGCACATGTGCTGTAGTATACGTAATCGCACCTGAATAATACATTGAACAATCACTCCACATTATTATTTGACTACGTATTTTTTGTGTATCTTAATGCTCTTAAATTTTTTAAGAACTCACTGACATGTGTATATCTCCTGCAATATACACAGCAGGACTACGTACCAGGCAAGACCCCTTTTGTATGGTGAATGAGTATATAATGTGTTTGGCCCTATGCTTGTGTATCGATTATAAATCGATGCATACACAAGGCAAATACTAAGTATGTCAAGTCAATACTAGGCGGTAGGCAATGGAGTGACAGTTCTTGTTTCTGTAGTGTTTAACTCCTTTTTTTGAGCACACGATAGGCTATACATGGTTGCCAGTATTTATGGTGCAGGAAGAACCCGGAAAAACAAGCAGAAAGAACCATCGACACACAAGTAGCAACTAGCAAGCTTTCTCACATACATTGGCAGAACCTTTTACTTGAATCCACTCAGATAGAGGTGAGATGGCAATGATCCGTTACGAAGAGCGCTTTAGACCACCCGGCCACTTGGGGCCCCATGGAGAGACAGATAAACACACAAACTGACATATAGAAACGGACGATTTCAAAATATAACCTACAATTTTGTAAACACATGGGTATAAACGTGTGTCTCGGAAAAAGTGATTATATTTGCATGAAGTCATGTTTGTCTCTTCTAGGTATCGACTACACAATTAGCAATCGCATGCAGGGACAAAAGACATTTGATGGACGATCTTTGCATGACATCAGTGGGCCGCAAATGAATCCATATCAACAGGTATGAAAAAAAAATAAAGAGGCAGTAGAGACCTACGAAAACTAGCTGCTAAGAGGTTCAAGTTTCTGTGACTACTATGGGAACATTTAGAACGTAACATTTGGTTTGGGTAGGATGGGAGTTTATGGAAATTTAGCATTATGCATTATTGTTTGGGACTGTGTGTCCGCATCTGATAATATAAAATTCGAGGTTTTAACCCCTTAAGGGATTTTACCATTAGTGGTTTGTAGAGTCCCATGTGAATTTAAATTGTTCCGTTATATTAACAAATTACTAGTGTTAAAGAAAGTCTGGCAGACCTCCATCAGCAGCTAATGACGAATTCACATAGGGGGTTTTACACAGCGCTTTTGTAAATATTAATCGAACGCTATAAAATAATAAGGACACAATTCCAACAGAAGGCCGTGCAGTCTCATATTTTCTGTAACATTAATTGTAGCAGAGGCTTATACACGGCTACTGTTAAAATCCTCTTCGGGGCTATACCGTACACGATTGGCTTACTTTAATTCCAATAAGGGTCCTTACAGTCGAAGCACTGACCTGAAAGTCATAAAGACTCTGTAGGGACACGAATGCAATGTTAAGTTCTTATAGATTCTATTCCGACTAAAACCTAATGGCAGATTTGCAAAAGAAATGTTGACCTTAAATAAAATTACACATGTAATTGAAGACTCCTCATTGAGAAATATGTTGTCATAGGACTCTCTGAAATATGTTTTTGTATCAGTCTTTTTATCTATCTAGAGCGTCAGGTCTAATAATAGTGCTAAATGAATAAAGCCGTGCTTATATATATATATATATATATATATATATATATATATATATATTAGATATTCTTAGAGTTGGTGATTTGATCCAGAATTATTTCACTTTTCGCACATCCGTCTCACAGCAATCTTTTGCATTTTAGTTTTCAATAACAGTCCTAACAGTTTGTACCCATTTGCTATTCTAAAAAGCCTAAAAGGCAGAAGGATATACAACATACATTACATTTAGCCATTTCGTTAATTAGTTAATACTTTCCAGTTCAATTGTCTTGAAGTGTCCCTAACACTATTGTCTTTGCGTTTCAAACCAAACGGGAATTTATGTACTAACACAAACGTTCACGTTTGCATGGACGTGTCTTCTTTGATTTGTTACTTTTACAGGAGTAGGAAAAACTGTTATTTGTTGGAAATCTTTGCACGAACTTTTGTTCATATGTATTTGCCAGGTGATATGCATTCTTGGAGAAACACTTGAAGTGCTAGATGAAGACAGAAAAATACCAGCGTTTGGTTTTGGTGACGTAAATACCAAGGATAGAGATATATTCCCGTTGAAAGACGGGGTAAGTGATGTATATATTAGTTTAGATATCACTAGTCCACTTGGTGTGAAGTGTAAATTTGTATATAGTCCATGCTACTCCACTTAGAAAATGGTGTATATGTCTTTTAGGCCAAACTACTACACTTGGTATGTGGTGTATGCTTGCGTTTAGACCACACTACTCCACTTGGCAAATGATATATACTTGCTTTCATTCCACACTATTTCAAGTGGTAAGTATTGCGCACATACCTTTATACTGCACAACCACATTTTTTAAAATGATATTCATCACGTTATAAAACGCACAAAGACGACGATTTAATATATCACATTATCTAAGATAAAATAATCCAAAGCAGACTCCAGAAAGACTATGCAAAATACACCCCGTACAGTGTACTTGTATTCAGGGTACGTGCTACATATATTCTGAGTCATATCGTCAGTCTTTTAAAGAGTGTGGCACAGGGTATTATTAAATGCAGTGGAAAACTATGGCATTAAGCAAATCAAATGGCATAGATACATGTTTGTTAGGTAACGTGAC
The DNA here is from genome assembly GCA_029339505.1 of Unio delphinus. Lineage (NCBI taxonomy): Eukaryota > Metazoa > Mollusca > Bivalvia > Unionida > Unionidae > Unio > Unio delphinus. Next base: position 11,112,971 of record JAQISU010000028.1, on the reverse strand, counting down.
TCAAATACTCATGGATGCAAATGAGTTCTCAAATCTGGGAAAATGAACAAAAATTATTTGATTCATTAGCGATTTTTAAACCCTGATTATATTATTTGTAGATATTTTCTCTTATTTTGCATATCGCTTGAACAACGTTTTATTCAAAGCATATTAAATGGGCATATCGAAAAATGATCGGATTTGGAAAATGAGATAAAAATGTACCAAAACTTAAATGTTCGTGCGATACATCACATCGATATATGGGAATTATTTTATAACCAAATGGATCTCTCAGACATCATATTGAATCTATGGCGCACGGCGTATTGATATAAATTTTAGGAAGTTTAAACATGTATTCTTAGAATATAGCCTGAATAAAATGTATTTAGCAGACAACGACAACGACAATCCAACGTTTGTAGAATATGCGCTCAGATTCCCCAAACGACTTGAAAATTTACAGTTTGAAGCAGCCAACAGTTTGTTAATTACCAATGTTTGATAGCAGAAAATGACATTATTGTGAAGCTGGAATACAAGCTCTCCCACGGCGGAACAAACTTTTCTTTACATCTTAATCATCTATATCAACCTTCAAAAACAAGTTAATGAGCGCAGCATTTCTGATCATAATTATTTAGCATTTGGTAAAAGATAATCTTTTGTGGTACTGAGTGACTCAATTGTTGTTTATTTAGATACAATCTTGTTACCAGTCTTTCCTGATCTTATGGATTTACTCAAGGAAACGACCATCATTTCGTTTTTAATTACAGGTCATTAATAGCCAAAGAAATGAACTCTATCTCATATTATTTATTATTAATGAATATAAATGTTTATAGTTATTAACAATTTTTGGGAAAATAGCTTTACATGGCAGAAAAATGTAAAACTGGTTTGCTACAAAATGAAATGCAGAAATTGAATATCAGCACAAAATGATTCACTAAGATGATTAATCGTTCCATTTTGACCACACTTACAATTTTATATACAAAGCCACGCCAAGAACTAAATATTCGCTCTTATCTTTCATTGATTTTTTATGTTGTTGCAGAACATTTTGTCTGCATACTAATTAATTCATAATTTGTGTTTATAATTTGGCGGAAACTGTAATGAAATATTATTGAAACATTCAAGAAAGAAAATAGAATGTTTAAAGGATAGAAAAATTGATGGTAACACATATTTCGAATAGTTTAATGTATTGAAATATTATTTTACTTTTCATCAAATATGTATTTTTACTCTTTTCCAGATATTTTGCGACGGATTTAATGAAGTACTGGATTTCTACAATAAAATAACACCTACAGTGCAACTTAGCGGGCCTACAAATTTCGTCCCGCTCATAAAAGAGGCAATCAATATTGTTAAAAAGACTAAAAAGGTTATTTGTATTCATTAATTGTTAAATTAAATATAGCACACTAAACGCCATTATTCTATTGTGCTATCGATATTACCGCATCATACTTTAAACGCATGTTTATTTACGTCAGCTACCTTTGATATTATACAAACTTGTAATATGTCAACCCGGCACGCCATTGATGTTGTCTGAATCCGTCCGAAAGGAAAGGGGTCATCTTACAGCTTTATGCTGTTTCGAATTCAGTACGGATATATTGTCCCTAGCGGCATATATATATATATATATATATATATATATATATATATATATATATATATATATATATATATATATATATATATATATATGAGCATAGAGAGATTTATGTAATAGACACATCAGGTTTCCTGATACTAAATTTTCAGAGTTGTAACAAGTATATCCGACTGGGCATGTGTAGTGGATATTTATTTGAATAGGTTCGTGAAGCATTGCACTAACTGGCAATCATCCTTTATCGCGTAACGTACTCGAGTTTTAATTTGTGTTGGATTCTGGGATATTTGACGTGTCTAGTGAATAGACACTCATCAGGCGAAGCAATATGAAATGTTACCAAACTTTAGTTCTTATATCTTTCTAGTACCACATCCTAGTGATCGTAGCTGACGGGCAGGTCACCAACGAGAAAATCAACCAAGATGCCATAGTGGAAGCTTCACAGTGGCCGTTGTCCATCGTGGTCATAGGAGTCGGAGATGGTCCGTGGGAGGCGATGAAAGAATTTGACGACGGGTTACCAGCGCGCCAATTCGACAACTTTCAGTTCGTGAACTTTTACGAAACTGTCACCGGGGCACATAACGCCTATGCAGCGCTTGCTTTAAATGCATTAATGGAGATCCCAGAGCAGTACCAGTTTATCCTAGATCATGCACTATTGAGGAAGTAAAAGACCACAAAATCCATGGATTATATATATATATATATATATATATATATATATATATATATATATATATATATATATATATATATATATATATATATATAGCACGAATTAAACTGTATATATAGTTGTATATATATATATGTATATATATATATACATATATATATACATATATATATATATATATATATATATATATATATATATATATATATATATATATATATATGTATATATATATATAAATATATTATTTCAAGATAAATACTTAGAAAAGGTAATTAATAAATGTAAAGCTTATTACCGCTAGATGAAATATATAAAATATGCTTCAAAGAATGAGGTGTTGCTATTAGTAGTTTGTACACACTATATAGGACATCAGTAATTTCTTTTCACAGGTCAAATTCGATAAAACTCTTTATTGTCGTATCCCTCCTTCATACTAAATCTATTTTTCACATCAGCATACTATCTGCCTCTTCCTACGACACACTTACATTTTCCCCAACCATTAACCAACTTTGTCTGAGGATATTAATATTCGCCAAACTTGTGTTCAGTTTGGCAGAGCCATAGCGGTATCAGTAAATTGTAATATTGGTAGTCTGATAACTCAGCTATTTAGAGTCTTGGTCAGATTGTTCCTTTGTTGCCTAATCATAGGATGTTACTTGCTGCCGCATTATTACCTTTCTATATTTTTCATCTATGTTGTCAAGCAACCAGCATGATTCAACGAAGTTCTTTAAGACAAGTGGGGCACTTTATTTTAAAGGTCCTATCAATACACTGCTTAAATAAATAAATATATAAATAAATAAATAAACAATAGATATTGCAACCAGTGTTATCAATATCAATGACAGTTTAATTTGTGCTAACTAATATCGTTGACGTTTTATATCACCATGCGTCGTTTGGATATTCATGTTTTAAATCGTGTCTATCATTGTGTTATGTACGTGCTCCACCATGCTGAGAAAAGTTGTAAAATCTTGATCACTTTGCTCTGAATCGTTTGTTCCCTTCGAGTACCCTTTTCTTGACTATAGTTTTCTTTCATGTAGTCTAGTCACATGTTTGTATCAGACTCAGGAACACCTTTGGTTTCAACATTTGTACTAATGGTAAGATTCAATCTCGTTATTGAGAAATCACGTGATGTTTGTATAAATTCTTTTGGATCATATCCACCACGCCACTTGGTAACACAAGTATTACAATCGGCACCAGAAGGACAGTCTAATTATACTTTGAAATCTATTATGTATTGTTGAAATTTCAACCTTGTATTATTCGTGCCGCAGCCTAGCTCTACTAAAGTGGATAACTGTTACGGTATTAACTTTGCTAAACTTTATGTTACTGTACATAACAGACCTCGAAACATATGTTTTATAACTAGCTTATATACCAATTATATAAAATATTATGTTGTGATTCTTTTCGAACATTGACTTCACTAACTGATATTATTAATACATCTCTCTCATTAAACAAATTCCTATCATGTTTCAAATTTCCCATTGTAAAGTCTTTGCTGAAGAAATCAACACTCGACCATAACGATTCACAGATCTACCGCCAAAGGTCCAATCTCTCACTCATATATAAAAAAAAAACTTAACAAAAGTTGACCTAACCAACCTTGTATCTCATCTGAATACAACCAGTCTTTTTAGCAATGTACATTTTGTATATCGCCCTTGCCACAGTACTGAAACTACTATTTCGAAAGTAGCTAATGACATTCTCTCTGCTTTGGATAGCGGACAGATTACATTCATCAACATCCTTCATTTGTATGAAGCATTTGACATAATAGACCATGGTATATTAATTCACTGTCCCCATCATGCACGTGGCATTCACAGTGCAGTCTAATTGTGGTTTACGTACAAAATTGTCAACATAACAGACAATCGGCCCGCAAATGGAATACGCTATCGTGCGGTTGATCTATGATGTGGTGGTCCACATTGTTCTGTTCCTGGGCCTATTCTCTTGATTATATAAACGCAGCCACTTTCAAGTGGTATATATCATCGTCCAGTGTCTCAACCATTGTACATTAATAACAAATCCAGCCTCTCAAATGACGTTGATGCTACCGTCCGACTGGTAGAGAGGTGCATTTCGGATGTAAAATCATGAATGACATGTAACATGCTGCAGGTTAATGCTAATAAACCTGAGGCCATTCTGATCACAACACAAAGACTTTTTCATTCAAATCCTTTACCTGAAACAATAAAGATCTGAAGCATCAACACAGCCAGTACAAAACCTATGTGTTACTCTAGACAGTACTCTCACATTGCACCAACATGTCATGAATATATGCAAGGCAGCATATATTCTGGTGAGCCGCATCAGCTCAATTTGCAACTATCTTTCAGATGATGCAACTAAAACACTTGTATATTCATTAGTAGTGTCAAGACTGGACTAGTGTAACTCAATTTTGTCTGGTTCATCTCAATATCTACTCGAGAGACATCAAAAAGATAAAAAGATATTTGCTTGGATCATCCTTAGAGTACAATGATCAGAACACATCTCCCCGCTGCTCTGTACCCTAACTTCGTTATCTATCCAGTCGATCCAAAATTAAACACAAAATGTGTTGTCTGTGCTACGTTTTACTGACAGACTCCAGTCCAACATACATTTTTGATTTCACCCATGTATATACACCATCAAGATACTTACGCTCCTCTCTTGACAATCGTATTCTCATTATTCCCACTACACAAATGAAGTCATATGGACAATGTTCTTTTGCATACCAGGGACCAGCAACGTGGAACGAATTGCTCATTGGAATTAGACACACAGGCAACGATCCGTTTCATTTGTGCTCTTAAAACTAACCTATTTCGACTAAAAAAACAAACTTAAAGATCTAATACTAAAAGATTGTTTTAGCATTTTTAATGTTTTCTAATTTAGGGATCTTCGTTTTGTGTTTTGGTTTTTGCAGTCATATCATTATAATTTCATGATGGTTTTTTTTAGGGTAATCATATAATTATGTATATTGCAAATCGTTTAAAGATTTTAAAGATTAGGAACTATAATAAGTCCTCATTATTATTATTATTATTATTATTATTATTATTACGCTATGTGTGTGTAATAATGTGTTGTAGACTATGTTTTTCTTATAACGTCATTTGGGTGGCCTAATATGTTATGAACTGTTTAGCTTTATCGGCGCAATATGGATATATGAATCAACTGCATTATCTATTGTATTCAGAAAGCACATATATGGTTTCTGCGCAGCTGTAAGAAAGTCTACATGATATTCGTTGCACGACAACTCCAGGCAACAGGCAGGAGCAACTCAGAGACCTAATTACAATCTGTGTTGATCCTATCAAAAGCGTTTGACTAAGTCAGCAGAGATGGACTTTGGAAGATCATGACAGAATTTGGCTGTCCGTATACGTTCATGACAGTCAGTTGTCAGTTACATAAATGCATGATGGCAATCGTCATGGAAGACTCAGATGCCGTCCCATTCTCAAATGGTTTCAAACAAAGCACGCTATCTTCCGCACGATGTTCCATGCCATATTCACAGATGCGATAGAAAACTGTGATAATATAAACTGCAGACACCGTACTTAGGAAGCTGTGTAACCTAAGGAGACTTCAGGAATTCGAAAATCTGAAATAAGCAGTTAACAAGGATTTCGGTGCTGATGACTGCGTCCTGACCGACAGCTCAGACATAAACATAATGACCAGCATGGACATACTTGCTGGGGAAGGAGACAAGCTCGGGCGGACAATCATAACCAAAAGAAGCCTGAAATCATATATCAATCTGCCCTTGAGAAATCATATTGTGAGCCGAGCATCAATGTAAAGGGAAGGAAACTCTAAACTGTCGACAGCGTGGGCAACAACTTTTTAAGCGCAGGAAACATTGACATTGCGATCAACAGCAGAGTTGCCAATGTCACCCTAGCAATGGGAAGTCTACTTAGAAAGAGAAGGCAAAATTTCTGATACCGAGGTTCTCACAATAATAGGCAATTCCATTGTCTTTAACTTGCAGCTGGTTCAGATTAGATTGGAGTGACGCATCGTTCGTGATTCCGGAGGACCGTATTCCAAAACAGCTGCTCTACTGCTAGCACTGCGAGGGAAAGCACGCTGTAAATTAAGTGCTTCAAGGACACATTGAAGGTGTTTTTTCCTTAAAACAAGTAAATCAACAGTGCCGCAGACCTTTGCATTTAAACAGCTGCTCTCTGGTTAACTCTGCTAATGAAAGCACACTGTATGAAGTTAAAAGGAGTGCTCCAATGACTCAATGAAGGTTGTCTTGAGAAACTAGCTTATCCACAGTGAATCGTGAGAGACCTTTGCTCACAATCGTCACTCCTGACACAGCTAGATCGTATATGGTGCCCGCACTGGAGAATACTTGAAAAATAAAGTCAACGTGAAACGACCGATCTGCCAACACCTCCACTTTTATACCAACCGTTAGTAATTCCATGTGCGGTGAGACTATTATGCCAACATCAGCCTTTCTAATCAGCCCCGTGCACTCCACATGACAACAGAAAACTGAAGCTGTGCTCATGTTCACCACCGAAGGACATACATTCATATATAAGTATACGTACGTACGTACGTACGTATGTATGTATGTATCTATGTATGTATGTATGTATGTATGTATGTATGTATGTATGTATGTAGGTAGGTAGGTAGGTAGGTAGGTAGGTAGGTAGGTAGGTATTGTAGGTATGTACTTAAAGTTGTCGCTACTTGGGGATGTACGTATGTAAATATACAAGTAAATGAATGGAGTATTCTCGAATTTGCATGTAAGTACTTGAAATTACGAAGAATTCAAAAAATGCGACACGGATGAATCATCCTTATAATCGCTTTAAAATGGACATGAGCTCATATGAAATGAAAATGGCCAATATTTAATACCTGTGTCAAATAGTATACAAGTATTCTGAAAAAGATCGTACATTCACTTTGGGCCATTTTATGTTTGCAACGTCATACATTTTAAAACATTACATTACAAAACAAAAAATTAGTGATACTCAGGTGTTGTAGTATTTCTTGCGTCCGATAAACTACGAGTCTATAAAATCCTGTGACAGACATTTGTGAGTCATTTTTTCAATGGGATTTAATATATTGTTGCTCGGAAAAAAAACAACTTATAAAACCTTGCCCTAGTGCAAAGCGTAGGAGACAACCGGATTGGACCCCGCGCTTTCAGGCAATGTAATTGTGTTTCCTTGGGGACCCATGGTCATCGCTTGCTGCCTTGGACCACCACACGATTCCTTGGGTCCAGCACATCTTTGGACCGGGTCTGAAACTTTCTGCTTGTTAAATAGTCCATGAATAAATCTATTTAAAATGCATGAATTCAATAATTATGACATGGATGAATCGGATGAGGATTTGCATATACAAGTATATGTTAATAACAACGACAATGATAAATATAAAATACGAGGGTGAAACATGTATGAAGACTGGAAGAGAAAGTAGATTCGCTTCAGACCATATTTCATTTGTTATATCATTCATTTCTAAACATTGAATAGAGTTAACCAAATATTATTTATCCATAGTCAGATAAAACACGAGTCTATAGAAGCCTCTGAGTGTCGGCTGAGAGGATTTGTTTCAATCGGATTTAGTGACGAGTATAATGGTACAAAGCATACTTATACATTTCCAGATCATGTGATAAACAATCTCCGTTAAGTCAGGAAGGAAAGCTCAAAATGTAACACATGCATGTATTACAGACCTCTATTCTCAGTCTACTTTTTATCTTTTTGTGTTTGTATATTTGTCTGTCACTCCATTGGTCTCTTAGTAAATTATGTATGGTTTTAGTTTCGTTCACAGTATGAGCGTCTTTTATATTTTCATAATCTCTCTCTTTCTCTCTCTCTCTCTCTCTCTCTCTCTCTCTCTCTCTCTCTCTCTCTCTCTCTCTCTCTCTCTCTCTCTCTCTCTCTCTCTCGTAAGTAATATCTAAAGAGGTTTCCTTTAATTTAGGTTGGGGTGGGGTGCTCCCAATAGTATTTATATTATTACAGAAGACCTAACCTGGCTCGTTTTTGTAAAAAAATTGAAGCAGTGTTTTAGAGATGCAAAGCTCCGAGCCCCAGTCAGCGGTGCCAACAGTTAAGTTAATGAATACACAAAATGTGAAATTCAAATAACAACAATTTAATATAATTCAATAACAGTCATGATGCCCCAGTGCTAGACATCATTATAAACTGCCTCACTGCAGACACCGTAGCGGTATGACTGACTTTTTTGTAAAGCTACATTAAAAATCTTAATCAAACAACAATTCAATGACAATCTGGACTGATAATACAATTCCCTCCACAGGTTCTAACTTCTGCAACCGTTTTCCCCTTTCTTTTATCTCCCAGCGAATTGGACCAACTGCACTGAAATAATTCCCTCTGTCTCCAACATTTCATCTGGTCCCTAAATGCTTCCTCTATTAACACACAAAGACATTAGCAAAGACATTAGACATGCTATCTAACTCTCACTAAACAACAATATCATCAGATAATCCATCACTTTCTTTGATCACGCATTCGTGCCTTTCTAAAGGCCCATTATCTCTGATATGTGTACACAGTATGTGTAGACGCATTTCTGTACATTACACGTCAACAAAGTGTTTATGGGTATCCACATACCCGTGCGCTGATATATCCTTACACATGATACTCTTACTAAATATACACAAAATGTCAAATCTATATTAACTAATGTTGTAAAATTTAGGACGTATTATTATTATTATTATTATTATTTTTCATTATTATTATTATTATTATTATTATTATTATTATTATTCATTATTATTATTATTATTAGTATTAGTATTAGTATTAGTAGTAGTAGTAGTAGTAGTAGTAGTGGTAGTAGTAGTAGTAATAGTATTATAGTAGTATAGCCATTATACACCCTTTCACCTGTGACTATTTTATTTTAACTACATTAAATGTATCACGGTAAGTATGGTATAACAAAACTAGATAGAGCTTTATACCACGTTGGCCAGATCAATGTCATAAATATTCTAACAATAATCCTTGCTTGGTGACCTGTTCAAATAGCTCTGATTAAAGACTTTCTATTAAATTGGCAATTATCTTTGGCGAAAATGAAATGACACCCACGGGAGTGTTGTAATTTGTAAAAAATTATCAGGAAGGAATATGTGAGGACCGATGTAGGAAAATAAAATCATTTGTCAAATTACAGTTTGTAAATTAAGGAAGAAAAAGGAGGTAATTTTTATAAATTAAACAATATGGAGTGCTGCAGTTTAATACAGGCAACACTGACCTCGGATTACAACTACCGCGACTCTGTGTGTGTGTGTGAGTGACGGAGAACGTCTCTCGTTTGCCACTAGCAAACGAATCATCACTTTCGGACTACTCGCGTCCATTTTTGGGTTTTCTATCTTTACAATTGTCTTGGTAGGGCTGGTATACGTATCACCCTGTCAACCATCACGTATAAAGGTCCTATGGCATTATGCCACATATTTAACGTAAACACAACCTGGAATATACATAATGGTAAAAATAGCCTGAATATATCATTTCTATTATTAGATATTCTAAGTTTCCAACTCGGTTATTATCTCACATTGTTTATCATGCATTTATTTATTCCGACTAGTTTTCTCTCATTCAGTTCGTCTTTATGCATTTATCAATACTACTACTACTACTACTACTACTACTACTACTAATACTACTACTAATAATAATAATCGTACCTGCATGCAGTTATCTAGGCAAGCTGTCGATAGGGTGTGGTAGGGTTGGATAAAAAAAAAAAAATATTAACTTCTTTTACCTAATATGTATATTTATTATATACATGATGCAATATTATGCGACTTTATTCACATCAGGGAAATTACAAAACATACCGATTGTTCTGAACGAATTATTTGGTTTGCAATGAGTCATCTATTGGGGCTCTGGGTGGAAAAGTGGTTTAAAGCGGATTAACGTGCCGATCACTTCCGTTTCACATCTGTCCTCATAGGTTCGTGTCTCTAGCTCTGCTAATGGCGGTATGTGAGATTTTCCAGTAGCATCCCATGGGTCGGTGGTTCTTACGTTTTTTTCCGGATTCTTCGTCCACTGGGTAACATGTATAGCCAACTGTGTCATGAAAAATGGCATTAAATCCACAATAATCACTGCAATACCCCTAGGTAATATAATGTGTAAACGCACTATTCTTTGTATCGACATGACATTTTTGAACATTCGTGTTGTGAAGGTAATTTTACTTCCCGGTCTGGCAGATTACATTACATGGCAGTGCTCAATGCCATTATATTCTCTCCATTTGTAAACACCGCTCGGTATAATAGCTCTCAAAATTCAATACAGGTATACTCTACTCTAATTATATAGGCAAAGCGATTATTTATTTTAACTGAGCGACAGGTGAGTAATGTGATCAATCGAATAACACCATAGTGTTTTCAATCGTCACTATGAAGTTTTTCATAATGAAAAAAAAGATTAGTGCAGCAAGGATGTTATATAATCTAGATTCGGTCTACATGATTAATTTAATTTTGAAAAGAAAAGAGATCAGATAATTTCCCAGTGTAACCTAATTATGTTACATTTACTTATAGATTACGAGAAGGAAAATCGTCAAGCTGATGGAAATACATCAAAATGTACTAAACTGAAGAAAAGAAACTCACACACATGTGTATATATATATATATATATATATATATATATATATATATATATATATATATATATATATATATATATATATATATATAATCGAACATGTATGTAGTGAGTGCGTAGGGATTTTTCATGTATGTAAGCTCACACGTACTCAAGTGGAATTTTACAGATGTAAATCTAGACATTAAACTCCAGAAAAGTTTATTGCTTTGCTATTTATTTCTACGAGGTAGTCACAAAGTCTGATTAAAATATCGCATTACAAGTGTTATATTGAAACACAGGATAGGGATAGAATTATAAAATTGAAATATGAGCCTTATGAAAATGACACATGTGAATCGCATTTAACGTTCTTGAATGACTAATATGAAAATGATAAGAGAGATAAATCATTAATTCTAACGTGTCAAACTTTTCAATGTGGACTGAGAAAGCATTATGATACGCCCTTTGCTTTCATATAATTTTGTTTTAGCCATGTCATAACCAAAAAAGAAAGTACACATATAAGGTATAATAATTTATTAAATACGTTTTGATACACGAGTCTACAGGAGTTTATGGGAGTCATTCGAGCTCATTTGCATTTAACATCGGTTTACAGTAGCTGTGAACACTTGGATCAATTAGTCTAAATTTCTTGACTATGTTAAGTGTATCACTAATTTCTGAATTATCTGAAAAGGGACATCAAAATTGGAGGAAATAAATACTATTTGATATTATCTGCCATTAGTTTTGGCAAATGAAAAATACCTCATATTTGTGTTACGTTTTTTTAATAAAACTATTGATAATGACATCTGATTGGTTACAGTGACGGAAGACTATTCTAATAAAACTATGGATAGTGACATCTGATTGGTTAGAATGAAGGAAGATTATTTTCCTCAAAGTATGCAAAATGACATCTGATTGGTTAGAGCGAATGTAGACTATTCTCCTAAAACTATGCAAAATGACATCTGATTGGTTAGAAGGCATGAAATTGATTCACTAAAACATGGATAGTGAAATCTGATTCGAGAGTGATGAAGACTACTCTCCAAAAGCAATGGTTAATGACACCTGACTACAGTGAAGGCAGACTATTCTTCCAAAACCTCGATGGTGACGTCTGATTGATAAGACTGATGGATGACTGTGATGTTTGTATATGGAAACTTTTGGTCATAGAAGTCGGACGACGAATGGTTTGCATATGAAATTACAGTGACTATGCTATTCAAAAGTTTCAGTCATATAGAATAACCTAAAACACATCGCATAAAACATATAGCTACTATGTTTGTATGTTTGATTAGGTTTTTAAACGTGGCTTGAACAATTTTTCAGTCATATCACTACGATGTTTGCAGTGAGGAAGTTTATAGTGATGTCTAGCACTGATACATCATGCCGCAGACATGTAGCGTGATATCCCACCCAGTCACGTTATCCTGATATCAGGCTGACCAGTCATAACTTCTTAATGCTGAGCATCAAGTGAGCTGATAGTACCATATTTGTAAATCTTTGATATGACTCGGTCGGGAATTGAACCGAGGACCTCCCGCTTCCGCGGCGGACGTTCTAACCACCGGAACTGTTCATATAGCTAATATGACTAACTTGACTGGAAAAACTGTATCGATAGGACATGCATACAATTAAAATTTCATCGTGTGACTTTTACATGACGGAGATGTAGTTTACATTTGCTAATTTATGCGAATTCCATTAAAGCCATTTTATGTTTAAATTAAACTCGTATTGACGGATATAATCCTATGAATGTAGTGCATACTTGAAACATTATAGTTTACATTGTGACTTTCAAATAGCGAATGTATAGATGTATCATATATACACTAAATAAATGCAACGAGTATGTTTTTAAAATGCAAGTGATAAGAAAATGAGGAATTTACCCGTCGATCTTGTTTGTGTGGCATTTTAAAAACAAATGAGTCGTGTTTTGCCTTTATATCTTTTGTTATTGGCGTTGTTCCAAATTTCCATGAATTCTCTTTTGTAAGTCACATGTTACTACTTACCTAGCGTAAGACAATACTAGTCTGTACAAGCCTTTGATAGAATTATGAGGACACTTGAATTCAACAACGGTTTGATGTGACGAGCGTTTTGGATACATAAATTAACATTGGTAGAGGTTTTGTGCTGTATAAAAGACGTTTGTGTGTCTATCTGCACAGGTTTATTAACGGCATGAAGTGGTACATGCCACATTTATCTATTTAACACCCATGTGCTAAACATTTATAAACAGAATGAAATAATTCATAAACAATATTGTAATAACTTTGGAGTAAGTGTTAGTGAATTTGAACCATGCTTGGGTCGTTAGTAGTGATTTTGGGTACAAGCCGAATGACTGTCCCTGTGGTAACATAGTCCATATTAAAATTCAGTAGTGTATACAAGTAGTGTGATTGAAAAGGCAGCATTTATGGTTGGAAATCAGTAAATTATAGAATGGAATCAATAAGTTGGAACTTGGTAGGTACCGTTTATGTGGCCATAGTGGAAAATTGGCGTATGTATATGAGTGTGATACGCCGGAAATTCTGTGGATGGACTGGCCTAGGGTCGCGCAGTTAAATATTTCCCAGTTAGTAAGGGAATACTGGTGTAATTTCTATGGCATGACAAGCTATCGGTACGGAAAACGGATGATAATGAAGAAAAACCATGTAAAGGTGCAGTTAATGGACGTTTGGGCAAGTTGTCTCCTCTGGGTCGCCCATTGATTACAGCAAAGATTAATAATTATAGCAGACACGTCTTTCTTTCCATTTTACAACTCTAGTTGTATGGAAGTCTTTGGAAATTTGGGGAAAACATATGACTTCCAGCGTGACTCGCGCCAGGGTTTTGACACCGCTCGGTCAAGTGAATACCCCTGTGCGTGTAACAAGAAAAATTTCTGGTGACAGCGTTTTGGGATATGTGTGAATAGTTCTGTCATGGTTTGCAATTTATTCAGAGTTATTATGTGTGAAACTGACTATTGCTTCGCATTTGGAAAGAAAGAGGAAAGAAATATTATGGCTAGTGCGACTTTAACTTCGTTTATTGAGATTTCGCGACATTTGGTCTGCGAGAGTAGATATATGCATTTGCTGCTGAGAAGGATTTTTAAGAGGAGTCCTATGTTCAAGCAGGATGGAGTGTTTTATCCGGGATATAATACAGCGATGGCAAGAATTGTATTGGTGTAGGTCGCGCAGATTGCGAGATCTAAGTCAGTTGGAGGTAAAACCGTGAGACAGTGCACACGCGGTTTCCATTTCTCCTCGACACGTGGGGGTTAAAACAGGGCCAAGTGATACTTTTGGTTCTTTTTAATAGGCTGGAATTGCTAAAATGTGGACGACAATCATTGGCCACGGAATTGTAACATGCTGGAATGATGAAAATGTCTGTAATTGTTTTGTTTTTGTACAAACTGATAGGAACCGCTAATGAATGGGTTTGACAACACCCCCCCCCCCCCGCCGTGTTGTGTATAATTGAGGAGATTGGATTTTATAACATCAACAACAATAAGAACAATAAGAACAACATACATAAATTTGATATAAGCGTCATACACCGGTAGAAGTGGCCAATAAAAGTTATAAATGGGTGGGTAATAATTTTTCCCCGTAATTATTACATGGATGGGTTGAGACATATTGTCTACGGGTGACAATTAAAAGCCGCGCAGTTACAATTAAATCAGAATGCGCCCAAAGGCTATGTAAATAATTTGATTATTGGTGTGATTATTTGTTTTATATTTTTAAATTCTGTAACGACAGATGTCGGTCTTGATTGGGGTTTTATTATTGTATGTATTAGTTTTATAATTTGTAATCATGTGGTGTTAGAGCAGAAAAGTTCTAGAAGTTGTTGCTGCATGAGACCAGGTGGTAAATTAAGTCTAGTAGTTTGAATTGTGCTTGGAGTTAAACATGGTTAAATTGAAAGAAGATAAGGGTATTATGTATGGTTGTTTGGAGGCTGGTGGACTATTTGTTTTATTTTTATTTTTGTGTTGCTGTAGGGTACGATTAAGTGGTGAAAAGATGATTGAAAAGGCAGTGTCAAGTCTAGCGTTCTATTGGTGACAATAGGGTCGCGCCAGATGGGCGTTGAAGTCATGGTTGACTTATTTTTGAGGTTCTTAAGAGGTCGTGTTTCATTTGAAGAACGCATTCTCTAACCTCGTGGGGTAGTACAGGACGGAACCTGTATTTTGTTTGTCATTGAACTGTTAGCGACTTGCCAGTTGAGAATTGATTTATACAGAGCACATTAAGAAGGAAGAAAGAAATCGTCTACACGCATCTTCATGATCATATATGGTTCAGCGAGGTTTTCATCATGCATAGTTTGACTTGTCTGCATGAATGGAATGGTGTCAATTTGGAAAACTGTGAAGGACAATTCAAAGCACGTGTTAGTTATTTAGCAGCATGAAGAAATTGTAGTGCACACCACAATTATAGTTGAATCGTGATGTAATGGTGTTCCAAACTTTAGCGTTTGGGGATAGGTTTTCTTAGGGATTTAGGTAACAACTAGTGTGGAATTTGTAGTGAATTAACAGTGAAAGAAACAAATAGGATCGTCTGGCACAGACTGAGTTGAAAAATATTTGGGCATTGAAGTCATGGTTGACTTGTTGGAGGTTAGTAAGAGAAGGTGTCTCTGAAGAACGCTAACCTCGTGATGTGTACAGGTGTACCAAGGTCTATTAAGAGAACGTGTGTCCTGGTGGAAACGCAATCTCCAGACCAGAGTTTTAATGTAAAGAGGAATGGTTCTGGTTGCATTTGATGTCTGTTGTTAGAGACCTATGCTTAGACAAGTCAATTTCGAGGAAGTCGTGAGGGAGTTTGAACCCGACTAAGTGGTTGAAACATTATTTCATCTTGGATTCAACTTGTTTAGATTTGGATAGTTTATGTTGTTGTATATAATCATATTGGTAATCGTTTATCGGGTGTGGGGTTAAATTTAGAAAAAAAAAAAAAAAAAAAAAATACTTCAAATTGTGATTTAGATCACAGAAATGTGACGTTTGTGTCACTCGGGACGAGTGATCTTTTAAAGGCGGGGGTACTGTAATAACTTTGGAGTAAGTGTTAGTGAATTTGAACCATGCTTGGGTCGTTAGTAGTGATTTTGGGTACAAGCCGAATGACTGTCCCTGTAGTAACATAGTCCATATTAAAATTCAGTGGTGTATACAAGTAGTGTGATTGGAAAGGCAGCATTTATGGTTGGAAATCAGTAAATTATAGAATGGAATCAATAAGTTGGAACTTGGTAGGTACCGTTTATGTGGCCATAGTGGAAAATTGGCGTATGTATATGAGTGTGATACGCCGGAAATTCTGTGGATGGACTGGCCTAGGGTCGCGCAGTTAAATATTTCCCAGTTAGTAAGGGAATACTGGTGTAATTTCTATGGCATGACAAGCTATCGGTACGGAAAACGGATAATAATGAAGAAAAACCATGTAAAGGTGCAGTTAATGGACGTTTGGGCAAGTTGTCTCCTCTGGGTCGCCCATTGATTACAGCAAAGATTAATAATTATAGCAGACACGTCTTTCTTTCCATTTTACAACTTAAGTTGTATGGAAGTCTTTGGAAATTTGGGGAAAACATATGACTTCCAGCGTGACTCGCGCCAGGGTTTTGACACCGCTCGGTCAAGTGAATACCCCTGTGCGTGTAACAATATAATCTAAACCAGGCAAGTGTTGATGTGTTGCTATTCCTGGAAAATCAATCGTGGACGGTGTATTGCATTGAAGAAAGTGCTGACCTATAACAACTGTAGGTATCTTATCGTACATTCTTAAGGTGTATCTTGCTTTACTTTTATAACACTATTAATATTCTTTATATATATATATATATATATATATATATATATATATATATATATATATATTTATATATGGATGCTACGTATGTTTGATTGATTGTATTTTAACGGCGCACCATACCTTTTAGGTTATTTAGCATCAAATAGTAGGTTATATGTATATATAAAAAGGTGTTACAAAGGTAAACCTGTAGTATCGACCAGCGAAATGAAAACTAAATAGTAACACGGTAAGATGGTAAGGGTAAAATATAATTCTTCCCGATCAACGGAGGATGAAAATGATGTATGGTAATGAAGGCGGATGAATATATCTTGAGAATATGTGACAGTATTTAAAATACATAAATATGCTCTAGGTGATGGCATAACAGTTATAGTTTAAAATAAAGGTTTACTTCCTTCAGGAAATCTAAAATACAAGTGATATGTTGTTATCAAAACGTTACTTCATGTGATACACAGTATAATATTTATCAAGATTGCAAGTCAAAATTGTCATAAAGTGCTTAACAGTGAATAGTTCATTGCAAGTAACGCATTGTGGTGTAACATTCAATTGTATTCTTTTCATATCCACTGAAACAGATAATATGATTCACTCTGCACAGGAAGATTGTAATTCGAAATTCAGATATGAAACAGGACAAAAAGCACTGAAACACGAAAACAGATGTTACATTAAGGCCGTAATAACCAAATTAGCCTTGTATTCAGTACACCCTGTAGCAAAGATCCAGCTAGACCATTAAACGGCCAGCTTTCCTATGCAATATACATAAGTCTTACTTCTTGTCTGTCTGTCTGTCTGTCTGTCTGTGTGTCTCTCTCTCTCTCTCTCTCTCTCTCTCTCTCTCTCTCTCTCTCTCTCTCTCTCTCTCTATCTATCTATCTATCTATCTATCTATATATATATATATATATATATATATATATATATATATATATATATATATATATATATATATATATATATATATAAGCAGCAGAGGATGTGAGCCGGACAACTTTTGCGACAAAATTAATTTAAACCTTCAAAACGGCAAATAGAGCCTTCCTGCGAAATCTCATGTTTTAACCCCGCCCCCCCCCCCCCCCCAAAAAAAAAAAAAATAAATAAAGTCTCCATTTGGTAAATAGAGCCTTATTGATTTCTTGCTCAAAACATGAATTTGCACGGGTGATACTCTATTCGCGTTTTCGTTGCTTGACCATAAAACGTCGTAAAAGTTGTCACTCACATCCTCTGCTGCTATGGGTTAATAATGAAAATCACTACGATGAAAATCGCTACGACTTCACAAACAGACTAATTTGTAAAACCTTACCTTGTATATCAATTAGATTATTGGACTGGTCAGTGAGTTTAAAATTGATTCTCGTTAATGAATTATTATGACACCGCATATAGACTGGATTAACCGGAGACTCAATAATTAGAAATCCTGGAGGAGCTGTTGGTGCAAATGAATATAGAATATATCCCTGCTGAGCTTGATTTGATCGTTCTAGATTTATTTGATAGCTTCCCTCGATAACATCGCATACTAAATTGAGCGCTATCACCGAGGATATATTCACATTTTGAGGAGCAATATGCCTGCCGCCACAATCTGGGCCATTATTATGTGTCAGGATAGTTGTTTGTGGTTTTGTTAATTTGTTCCATGCGTCATGAATTTTTTTGAAACCAATATCGATGGCATCATTGAGAGATTTTTTTTAGCTCTGGTTCGTTATATCCTGGTAGATCGAATGTGGAAATATCTTCTCTGCGTATATTATACTTCGTTACAAATTCTATTTTCGTATCAGGATTTCTGTCAAGGAATACCTCTTGCATGATATGCACATTAAATATATCCATGTCACTGATGATTTTGTTACATGTTTCTACGACGCTGATAAATTCATCTCGGGTGAGAGTACCGGATTTCAGAGATATTAACAACAGTGAAATATCGTTATTGAACGCTGTGAAATTTTCAGTGATTTTATCCTGTCGAGTTGTAATATATCTAATACCTTGACTATCTATTTCAGTGAAAAAAATCAATTTGGTGTAATCGCTATAGCTTTTTACTGGATTATCAGATTTTATCCTGTCTGTGACATAATCAGATTTTTGTGGTTCAGGTGGTAAATTAACGGTTTCTCCCCGGGGTGATAATTAAGGCCATCCTAGTACGGTTCTAATAGAACTCTGATAAATATCTACGACGTAACCAGGCGAGTTTATCTCAATGGCAGTGAGGTAATACAGATCACTAATTTCTGAATTATCTGAAAAGAGACATCAAAATTGGAGGAAATAAATACTATTTGATATTATCTGCCATTAGTTTTGGCAAATGAAAAATACCTCATATTTGTGTTACGTTTTTTTAATAAAACTATTGATAATGACATCTGATTGGTTACAGTGACGGAAGACTATTCTAATGAAACTATGGATAGTGACATCTGATTGGTTAGAATGAAGGAAGATTATTTTCCTCAAAGTATGCAAAATGACATCTGATTGGTAAGACTGATGGATGACTGTGATGTTTGTATATGGATACTTTTGGTCATAGAAGTCGGACGACGAATGGTTTGCATATGAAATTACAGTGACTATGCTATTCAAAAGTTTCAGTCATATAGAATAACCTAAAACACATCGCATAAAACATATAGCTACTATGTTTGTATGTTTGATTAGGTTTTTAAACGTGGCTTGAACAATTTTTCAGTCATATCACTACGATGTTTGCAGTGAGGAAGTTTATAGTGATGTCTAGCACTGATACATCATGCCGCAGACATGTAGCGTGATATCCCACCCAGTCACGTTATCCTGATATCAGGCTGACCAGTCATAACTTCTTAATGCTGAGCATCAAGTGAGCTGATAGTACCATATTTGTAAATCTTTGATATGACTCGGTCGGGAATTGAACCGAGGACCTCCCGCTTCCGCGGCGGACGTTCTAACCACCGGAACTGTTCATATAGCTAATATGACTAACTTGACTGGAAAAACTGTATCGATAGGACATGCATACAATTAAAATTTCATCGTGTGACTTTTACATGACGGAGATGTAGTTTACATTTGCTAATTTATGCGAATTCCATTAAAGCCATTTTATGTTTAAATTAAACTCGTATTGACGGATATAATCCTATGAATGTAGTGCATACTTGAAACATTATAGTTTACATTGTGACTTTCAAATAGCGAATGTATAGATGTATCATATATACACTAAATAAATGCAACGAGTATGTTTTTAAAATGCAAGTGATAAGAAAATGAGGAATTTACCCGTCGATCTTGTTTGTGTGGCATTTTAAAAACAAATGAGTCGTGTTTTGCCTTTATATCTTTTGTTATTGGCGTTGTTCCAAATTTCCATGAATTCTCTTTTGTAAGTCACATGTTACTACTTACCTAGCGTAAGACAATACTAGTCTGTACAAGCCTTTGATAGAATTATGAGGACACTTGAATTCAACAACGGTTTGATGTGACGAGCGTTTTGGATACATAGATTAACATTGGTAGAGGTTTTGTGCTGTATAAAAGACGTTTGTGTGTCTATCTGCACAGGTTTATTAACGGCATGAAGTGGTACATGCCACATTTATCTATTTAACACCCATGTGCTAAACATTTATAAACAGAATGAAATAATTCATAAACAATATAATCTAAACCAGGCAAGTGTTGATGTGTTGCTATTCCTGGAAAATCAATCGTGGACGGTGTATTGCATTGAAGAAAGTGCTGACCTATAACAACTGTAGGTATCTTATCGTACATTCTTAAGGTGTATCTTGCTTTACTTTTATAACACTATTAATATTCTTTATATATATATATATATATATATATATATATATATATATATATATATATATATATATATATTTATATATGGATGCTACGTATGTTTGATTGATTGTATTTTAACGGCGCACCATACCTTTTAGGTTATTTAGCATCAAATAATAGGTTATATGTATATATAAAAAGGTGTTACAAAGGTAAACCTGTAGTATCGACCAGCGAAATGAAAACTAAATAGTAACACGGTAAGATGGTAAGGGTAAAATGTAATTCTTCCCGATCAATGGAGGATGAAAATGATGTATGGTAATGAAGGCGGATGAATATATCTTGAGAATATGTGACAGTATTTAAAATACATAAATATGCTCTAGGTGATGGCATAACAGTTATAGTTTAAAATAAAGGTTTACTTCCTTCAGGAAATCTAAAATACAAGTGATATGTTGTTATCAAAACGTTACTTCATGTGATACACAGTATAATATTTATCAAGATTGCAAGTCAAATTTGTCATAAAGTGCTTAACAGTGAATGGTTCATTGCAAGTAACGCATTGTGGTGTAACATTCAATTGTATTCTTTTCATATCCACTGAAACAGATAATATGATTCACTCTGCACAGGAAGATTGTAATTCGAAATTCAGATATGAAACAGGACAAAAAGCACTGAAACACGAAAACAGATGTTACATTAAGGCCGTAATAACCAAATTAGCCTTGTATTCAGTACACCCTGTAGCAAAGATCCAGCTAGACCATTAAACGGCCAGCTTTCCTATGCAATTTACATAAGTCTTACTTCTTGTCTGTCTGTCTGTCTGTCTGTCTGTGTCTCTCTCTCTCTCTCTCTCTCTCTCTCTCTCTCTCTCTCTCTCTCTCTCTCTCTCTCTATCTATCTATCTATATATATATATAAGCAGCAGAGGATGTGAGCCGGACAACTTTTGCGACAAAATTAATTTAAACCTTCAAAACGGCAAATAGAGCCTTCCTGCGAAATCTCATGTTTTAACCCCCCCCCCCCCCCCCAAAAAAATAAATAAAGTCTCCATTTGGTAAATAGAGCCTTATTGATTTCTTGCTCAAAACATGAATTTGCACGGGTGATACTCTATTCGCGTTTTCGTTGCTTGACCATAAAACGTCGTAAAAGCTGTCACTCACATCCTCTGCTGCTATGGGTTAATAATGAAAATCACTACGATGAAAATCGCTACGACTTCACAAACAGACTAATTTGTAAAACCTTACCTTGTATATCAATTAGATTATTGGACTGGTCAGTGAGTTTAAAATTGATTCTCGTTAATGAATTATTATGACACCGCATATAGACTGGATTAACCGGAGACTCAATAATTAGAAATCCTGGAGGAGCTGTTGGTGCAAATGAATATAGAATATATCCCTGCTGAGCTTGATTTGATCGTTCTAGATTTATTTGATAGCTTCCCTCGATAACATCGCATACTAAATTGAGCGCTATCACCGAGGATATATTCACATTTTGAGGAGCAATATGCCTGCCGCCACAATCTGGGCCATTATTATGTGTCAGGATAGTTGTTTGTGGTTTTGTTAATTTGTTCCATGCGTCATGAATTTTTTTGAAACCAATATCGATGGCATCATTGAGAGATTTTTTTTAGCTCTGGTTCGTTATATCCTGGTAGATCGAATGTGGAAATATCTTCTCTGCGTATATTATACTTCGTTACAAATTCTATTTTCGTATCAGGATTTCTGTCAAGGAATACCTCTTGCATGATATGCACATTAAATATATCCATGTCACTGATGATTTTGTTACATGTTTCTACGTTGCTGATAAATTCATCTCGGGTGAGAGTACCGGATTTCAGAGATATTAACAACAGTGAAATATCGTTATTGAACGCTGTGAAATTTTCAGTGATTTTATCCTGTCGAGTTGTAATATATCTAATACCTTGACTATCTATTTCAGTGAAAAAAATCAATTTGGTGTAATCGCTATAGCTTTTTACTGGATTATCAGATTTTATCCTGTCTGTGACATAATCAGATTTTTGTGGTTCAGGTGGTAAATTAACGGTTTCTCCCCGGGGTGATAATTAAGGCCATCCTAGTACGGTTCTAATAGAACTCTGATAAATATCTACGACGTAACCAGGCGAGTTTATCTCAATGGCAGATGATAGTGTCGGCTCGTGAACCGTTATAGCGATTTTTGATTCTTTTCCAGTAATCGATTTTATTCTACGTTGCAATTCAGCATTGATTTGTTCAATTTGGTATGATCCGGATGGTATCGAAACAACGTTCCAGTCTGGGGTACCGTCGTCTTTATTCTTATACGAGAACACCAGTAAATTATTGGGTTGTTGACCACTAAATGATTTTGATCTGATATTAGGCCAACTGTGATACACTCGTAGTTTTGCTAGCGCTGTCTCCTTCACGGGTACTGGGATAGGGAAATTCACACTGAATTCTGGATTCGTTGATGTTATTGAGATCATGCTTGTTTGTACTGGGTTTGTGTTCTCCACTATTCGTTGAAGTAATTCCTGCGGTGTTGTCATTGTTATTATACTGTTGTTGTATTTCTAATTTTGACATCGCGGAATTATAAATGCTGATAATCGCTGAGAACTCACTATCTGATATTAATGTATCATCGAGGATGATTGCGAGTATGCGGTTGATACAGCATGAAATTGAATTAAGTAATCTTGCAGTTTACTCTGGTTGCATGATGATATTTTTTATGTTATCCCGGTTGATATACCCGCGATTGTAGCCGCCGCAGAAATGCAAATTGGAACTACGACCGGGACAATCATTGTAACCGACGCAAGTATTTTTCCGGCGCCAGCGAGAACACCTGACACCGAGTACGTGGTAACATCAACTGCGGTGATTCTTCGTCGGTATCTTTTTATTTTTATTTGATACTCCTCGGCGAGGGTTTTAGTCTAGTTTGAAATTCTCTGACCTGATCATAGCGATATTGAGATACCGAAGGTACCGTTGATGACGAAATCATCAGTGATGTAATTTTGTTTTTAAATCGTTTACGATTTCAATTGAAACCGTTATTTACTTAAATCCGCTACGAATTCCAAATACCACGTTGTTGAAACCCTAACCAAATTTTTATCAGTAGATGTTATCGTGAACTTTTCAGTTGTATCCTTGTCGATGATCGTTGAAATTGTATTGTTGACCCCGGATAAACTCGACGATGAAATATTAAATTGAGTCGTTGTTACTAGTGCTAATCGATAAATACCTTTAACGGTTGCAGTGATATCTAATTTGTTGTTTGTAGGTGTCCACGCAAATGATCCGTGTTGGATCGTGTATACTACGTTGTTGTTTTTCTCATGAGGAACTTTTGTTTTTTCAATGATTGTTATCATCTTCGTTGCATCACCTTTGATTGCTTCGATGAAGTTTTTCGTCTCATCGATGGATTTTTTAATATCAGGGAGTTTTATTTCAATTTTATCCAACGTGGTTCCAATAAATTTATCCACGATATTTCTACGAAAATTTGAAAACTGTTTTCCGTGTTCTTCAGTTTTAGATTGAAGTGTTGCTAGTTCCAACACAGAATTTTTTAACTCATCGTTGAGAGTTTTTAATCTATCTGTAATCGTCGAAATAAGTACACCCGGTTTGAGTTTACCCTGATCGGAAAATAACGCGATAGTATCCTCGATTGCGTTTCGTTCTTTAACAAAAATATCATCCAACGACACATTACTAGTTTTCAATTTAGCCTGACGATCTTGAAATACAACTATTTCCCCGGGGTCAACACTTGCTAAGTTCAACGTCTCAGCTATTTCATCTTCGATTATTTTTTTTATATCACCGGTTGCAGATATTCCTGCAGTGCCATCGGCACCGGGTTTCTTCATCGCTGATAAAGATCTCCCCCAAATATCAATCATGTTATTTTATACATCTTTCTCTAAAAAGTGACTGCTAGTGTATTCATTTACGGCAACATGTGGTTGTTTTCCAGATGTTGAAATAGCGTCAAGGACATTTAATACTTCGCTGCCGCATATTGGTGGGTCATTCATTTGTTGTGTTGATAGCGTAGAATACCATTGAGGAGTTTTTAAGCGCCTTGATAAATCAAGGATATAACGCATAAATTCCTTCGGCGGGGCTAATCCATATGAATCGAAATAAACAATCTCACGTGGATCAATAGCATATGCAACCCAGTGAGTTCCAGGTCCTGTGCTGTTATCGAGATTAATAATACCGGTTTCAACGCTGTTGGGTTGTGCCGGTAACTGATCTTTCATAAAAACACCTCTGAAATTTTTAATCGCTAGTTTTTTAGCAGCATCGAGTAAATCAAAATTGGACATAGGAACCATCGGTTCCTCAATCGAAGATTCCCGAGTTAGTAAACCGGTACTAGTCTTAGACCCTTTCCGCTGTACCACGAATACGGGGTTCCTGGTAGTCTTAGACCCTTTCCCATTTTTTTTATATCCCTGTCCAGTTGCCTTCTTTAGTGCCATTCCTCCTGCAGTACCAACGGCTCCTAACGCCGCTGCTTTAGCCACCGCTGGGGCTGCTGCTGAAATGAAGGCCGGAATCGCAGCTAACAACAGGAATATACCGCCGGTTTTAATCATATTTTTGATAGCAGCCGCAGAGAGAGTGATCTGAACGCCTTTTTTATCCTTGAAAGCATCATTGAAATGTTTTACTTGACGAGTTGTCAGCGACAATTTATTCGCCCCGCCAGTCATTTGATTGGGTTTCAGCGTGATAGTGGTTCCACATTTTTTAGCTGATTCCGATTGCAATTTTTTGACTTGACCAGGAGTTAACGCAACACTAATAACACTGTAGGACATTATACAATAACAGATTGATTCTAATGGAAAAATCCGAAGGATTTCAATTACATGTTTTTGGAAAACTCTACATATTTTCCACTGGTGCATCAATACGTCTCATTCGTCCGCCAACTCCTTCTAACAACATCGATTTATCACTGAGAATGACAGCAACCGCTCTATAATCAACACCACCAGGAGCTATACGAGCCCTAAAATGTATATCAGCGACGGATTGCCTTGTTAAATCAAGATGTTCCAGCGAAAAGTAATAAATCGGATAGAGGCTTTTAAAATCAAGTTGCGATATTTGTAAACCAGTATCAACATTTTGATCACGACCCATATATGACAGCATTCTATGATACACACGTGCTATGTGGTTAGTGTCGTAATCAACCTGTATATCCTCAGATGGTTCTTGTTGTCCGTTTGTTCTCAGTGAAACCTCCTTGACTCCTAATCGATCAAATATCATATGACTGTGTTCTTGGGAGCCTAATCGATTCCGATTCTGCAGCGCTATAAATATATGACGTGGGGCTGAAACGCCTTGTTTTGATGCCAGGTGCCATGTAAATGTATCAGCAACATTATCCTCTTTCGCATCAGTTGTTGTTGTTAGCCAACTTATCAATGATTTACCACCTGTGTCCATAAATGAAAGTAGCCGTTCTTCTGTGGTAATTGATGGGGTCATTACTGGCATCCACAATACTATTTGACTCAAAACAACTTTACCATCAGCAACACCATTAGCACGCCAGATTGCATCGTTGTCATTGCCTTTTCGCACTAACGCGATTGTGTGTTTGGCTCCATAGATGACTTTTCTGACATTTCTGCAGAATCCAAATATATGATGCAGTGGAATTGCGCATGAAAATTGTCGACGCTGTCCTTGCAACGTTGCTACTCGTGTTGCAAACCCTAGATTGAAATTGCGATTAATATCTACGACATCAAAGGTACCAGCCGGTCTAGTATATCCGGCTGGTGCTGGATCAACTGCGGTATCTCGTGTTGCTTTTACCCTAGTATGATTAATATGATCAGCGTGATTATTAATATCTTTTGCAAACATCATAGACGGGCCAGCCGACCTTGTATAATCATCAGAATATCTTGCTAGCCCAATTATTGTTGTTGCAACATCAACCTCACGGTCTGATGATTCAATTTCCTTTCCATCAATGAGATACCTTGCACTTTCAAATAACGCCATGATGCCATTGTTGACGAAACCAACTCGGATATTTGGGTCATCTGCATATGGTGTATCAGCTGCAACATTTCTTACGAGTTCTTCCTCAATTTCAATAAACGCCTCACACGGTAAAAAGTATTTACTGGTATCTTGAACTTGAAGTTCAATTCGCGATCTTAGGTTGGGTTGTATAGCATGATAGGAATAGTATTGATAATCGCGGACAGAATCATCTTTGCGCACTGGGGCATCTAAATCAAACGCCGGATGAGCTGGTTTTTTTTAAAACATATTATTCACATTAGTGTTTTCAATTGTGAAACTCTTTGTAATCATCATCGTCGTTGAAAATTTTTCGAATTTCTTTTTGGTTTTAAACCACTTCCTGTTATCGCGTTCATGATAGCGCTATTTTGTACATCAAGTGATGGAGTCACCGGTGTAGCCACTAATGATGCTAATTTTTCTTCCACTGCGCTATTTATTGCTTTGCTGACACTTGCAGGCATCACTGTTGTAGATGGCAGTACAACTGGTTGCTTTTTTCGTCGTCGTCACCAATGATGTTATTTTATCCTCTGCTGCAGAAAACGCTTTTTTGGCAAGATCTCCAACAGCACTAATACCCATATCACGAATAACATCAATTGCTTTCATTCCTAATTGTTTAGCCAACGGCATCACTTTTGGGGCCATTCTTGTAAATAACCTTGCAATTGTATCACCGAAACCATCTCCGTAGTACGCGCTATAAACAGGCAATCGTGAGTTTACCACATAGACGCTGATTGGTTTATCATGGTTGTAGTGTATGATCATCTTATTAAATTACTAGTAATTCAAATGATATTTATCTACGGATTTACATTGCTAGCAATTTCCAATCCAAAGAATTTTCGACTTAGCCGCTGTAATAATCAGTAGGATTTTCCGCTATCTCGTTAATGAAATCTCGATATGTTGCAATATCCATGATACCACCTTGAAATTACCGCCTGCAGATATCAGCTGCTTCATTAATTATTTCTGGAGAGTTATTTCCAGCTCGTTTTCCTCCGATGAGAACTTCTAATCGTGTTATATCGCTGAGAATATTACCAGGATATAAAACGCTAGCGTTTCCAACTAGACCTGAAAATCTTTGATTTTCCCCTGAAATTCCACTCCCCAGAGTCTCTCTCTGGGAAAATTCCTTCTCATCGTATGGGTCTTGTTTTTGCTGTCTTATTTGGAGTTTAAATTTTCTCTTGAAGTCTCTGTATTCCTTCATCCTTCTATCTAAACTCCCAGTATTTATTTCATACACTATATCAGCCTATTCATTATGTGACATTCTATAATTCGTATAATTGTCCGTGATAAACTTCTCTTGTGAATCATAGCTGTTAGCAGCAAATTCACCTAAATTGTCTATATCCTCGTTGAGAATTCGTTGTTTAGCGCTATCGGTAAATATAATTGATTTAGGTGGTCCACTAACTAGTCGTTGTTCTTCAAATTTTCGTTCTGAAGCGGTTGATATATCCTGAGGAAGTGTTTTTAATGTTTTTTTGTTTGTTTAGTTCTTTTTGCTACTTTTTCTAACACAGGGAGAAAAGTCTCTTTTTGTGTTTTTCCTTCTTCAGAGATTGTTGACACTATCTGTTTCGTTGTTGTAGTTATAGGGGAAAAAGTTGTTCAGAGCTTTCTGTAAAATCAGTCTGAAGGAGCTGTCGTTGTTGTAATTTTTCACGGACACGATCACGAAATGGGATGAGTTTATTAAGCGCGGATAATCTCTCTTTCGCGTTTCTAGTATTTAAGGATTGTCTTATCATATTGAAAAAGTATCACTATTGTTTTACAATTTTCAATGAATTCTTGAATTACCATTTTGGTAAAAAAAAACAATCATTTTGTTCAAAAAAACTATCCCACCATCTGTGAAAAAATAAATAAATATTCATGGTATAGAAACTTACCTAGACCGCGTTAGGAATTCTCAGCTTGCTCAATTAGATTTTTTATCTGTTTCGCCTTGGAATTAATTATTTTTTTTGTTCATATTCGGCCCCTAATTGTTTTCTAACAGCTTCTACGACCGTAAATAATGGTACAAACATACTAACATCTTCATGATAAACTAAACTCTCACGGATAGAGTTCTGTGTCCGCTTTGTCAGAGAATATTTTTTCGAAAGTGTATATTTATTATTTATTTGTGCAAAATTTATGTCTTCAAAGCCTGACAAAATTTGATCAGAATCCAAGCCCTCCGATAATTGAATTCTTTGATTTTTTAATTTATTTATTTCATTTATTATAGGGTTAATATTTTCAGAATTCATTTTGTATATAATTATTATACCTTTAATTGTAATTACAATTATAAAAATAAATATATTTGAAAAATAAATGAGCGGTTAATATTCTGTATATAAATATATTTTTCAAAAATAAATGCAGAATTCATTCTGTATATAAATATACTTTTCAAAATAAATGAGCCGTTAATATTTTTCAGAATTCATTCTGTATATTAAAATAAATATATTTTTCAAAATATACTATAATATTTTCAGAATTCCTTCTGTATATAAATATATTGTTCAAAAATAAATGCAGAATTCATTCTGTATATAAATATATTTTTTTCAAAAATAAATGCAGAATTCATTCTGTATATAAAAATAAATATATTTTTCAAAAAAAAATGCAGAATTAATTCTGTACATAAATATATTTTTCAAAAATAAATGCAGAATACATTCTGTATATAAAAATAATATATTTTTCAAAATATACTATAATATTTCAGAATTCATTCTGTATATAAATATAAATATATTTTTCAAAAATAAATGCAGAATTCATTCTGTATATAAATATATTTTTTTAAAATAAATGCAGAATTCATTCTGTATGTAAATATAAATAAAAAATAAATGCAGAATTCATTCTGTATATAAATATAATATAAATAAAAAGTAAATGCAGAATTCATTCAGTATATAAATATATTTTTTTAAAATAAATGCAGAATTCATTCTGTATATAAATATATTTTTCAAAAGTAAATGCAGAATTCATTCTGTATATAAATATATCTTTCAAAAATAAATGCAGAATTCATTCTGTATATAAATATACTTTTCAAAAAAAATGAGCCGTTAATATTTTCAGAATTCATTCTGTATATAAATATATTTTTCAAAAGTAAATGCAGAATTCATTCTGTATATAAATATAAATCAAAAATAAATACTAAATTCATTCTGTATATAAATATAAATATATTTTTCAAAAATAAATGCAGAATTCATTCCGTATATAAATATATTTTTCAAAAATAAATGAGTGGTTAATATTTTCAGAATTCATTCTGTACATAAATATAAAAATAAATGCAGAATTCATTCTATATATAATTTTTCAAAAATATTTTCAAAATTCATTCTGTATATAAATATATTTTTCAAAAATAAATGAGTGGTTAATATTTTCAGAATTCATTCTGTATATAAATATAAAAATAAATGCAGAATTCATTCTATATATAAATATGTTTTTCAAAAATACTTTCAAAATTCATTATATAATCTATTTTTAAAAAATAAATAACAATTATGATGAGCGATTGTCAATCATTTGGCCCCTTTATAGGCCGCTGTGGTTTATTGAAAATCTTCGATTTTTAATCTTCGATCTTTGAAAATCGATTTTTAATCTTCGATTTCGATTTGAATCTTTACCTTTTCGGTAATTCATTTTGAACACCAAACGGGGCTACCCAAATGTGACGGAGAGCTAATTACATCCATGGTTGTTATTTATTTTAGGGCATGTATGTTTACATTCACATCAACATGCAACCCATGAAATCAATTAATTGATAATGAATTCCCTCAATTAAATAGAAAAAAAAACATCTATCGTTTCACCATCAGACAATTTGTCTGCTATGGGTGTACAAATTGTCTGGGTGCACAAGCCAAACACGATACAGTTAGACCACTGTTCACGTCTATAAGAAAGATAGTTTTTAACATATATATGTTGTAAATATTCACCTGAAATTAAAAATCGAAGATTCATCGTACGCGTATGGGTAATAAATAGAAAGAATGGAGTATTTTACACAACAGTGGCTTTACTATTTATCAATTCATTATCAGTACCTTTATTAACGTTTACATGCCATTCGAAACCGGTTTAACCACAGCAATGTTCACTTATAAATCTAGTCCACTGTAAATTGTACATGAAAGTGAAATACGTTCCTCGCATTTACAAACCGCACTTGATATTGCTCTATCAGACGTACGGTGAACAAAATACCAATGAGAGAGTTTTTAATAAATCACAAGACGGGTTTCTGGTATCTAACAGATCGGCTCACAGTCACGCGTGTGCCACGCGTCAATGAAATACGATCACGTTCCAAATCTAGGTCAGCCATATACATTGTCTGGTGAAGTTCACTCAATGTTAAAGACTCCGTTCACGTAAAACATCAATTAGGAAACAATAGAGTATTATCAGTGAGTTTATATACTAGTGGTGGCCATCAGTGAGTTTATTTTGATTTGTTTACAAACCGTGAGAAAAAACCAGTACAATCACGTGATAACATAACTTCGTACTCGCCGATATACCTAAACGAATTATCTCCCTTAATCCACGATAAATTCCCTCTGCTGTTCGTACAATACAATTTTTCTAATTTAATTATAAGTCTTTGAATGTAATCTTGTGGGGTCTTTATGACATTGACGTTGTCGTCAATGATTCGTTTGTCATAGTAGCATTTTAGTTCTCTGTATCGTTTGCCGCCACAATTGAGACATAATTGCGATTTCCCCCTGACCCCAGCGTGACAAATTAAGCAAGGGGTAGGGCCTTTATACCCGTGGCGAACGCTCTGTAAATGGTGCCCACAGAATTTGCCTCTACAGGATTTGTTACACGGGGTTGTTGATCCAATCATAAGCTATTTGCAGTGATTCATTATATAAAAAATTCTTTATTAAAATACTCGTTTTAATTATAACATGGAAGAATTCGAGAGATTATCAAAAATTACGCCTTGGAAACATGCTAAATTCAATTTAGATAGAGTCTATGATATACCAAAGCATCTAATAGATGATAGAGCCATATTGGGTAAAATTCGTAATTGTTTTAATGAATTTTATTACGATGGTGCATCTCATATTTTTCGAGATTTCGAATTATCCATAACATCAAAGATATCATCGATGCTACCATGAACGACGAAAGAGCAGCTGAGATAATTTCACAATTTGACGAGGGAAAATATTTTTTTCAGAATAAAATTCATTATCCAGCAAGAAGGACAATGGATTATCAGGGATAAATTTGAACCAATTCTTAAGGATAAAAAACTATCATTGTGAGTCGAGATTGCAAACCAGGAATTCTGACTGGAATTGATAGACCGTATTACGAGAGATCTTATCCTGTAACAGCAGTTGTTTATGGAATATATCCGCTAAATGATAAACCCTATATTGCAAAACTAGCACCAATGAAATATTCTTCGTCGTTGAATTGTGTTGCAGAACGAATATTAGAACACTTCACAAATGCATCCCGGGGAAATCAATTGACTGATCTAAGACGCAAAAAAATAAATGAATGGGAACTGACAGTGAAACCGCATGGGGCAACAAATCAGGATATAGTTAAATTAGAAACATCATTGAGATTACCAATATCAGTAAGGACAATAACCGGAGAAGTATTACACGAACCGAAATATTAATCAAAAGAAGGAACGCCAATACAAATTATTGATCATAACGAACACGCGTGGTCATCTGCAGTAACAATGTTTCCACGGGATAGAACAGTGAGATATATCCCTGAAGAATTCCTCAGGGATGTTTTCTATGAAGAGAAATTATTTGATGCTATTCATACGTTGTGTAAAGATGATCCTGTGTCAGTGTGGTTACTTAGTAGTGCTGATTCCGAATCAGGATTTGATCAATTTGTAAAACCAAATGGTGAATTATATCGCGTTGAAGAGTTAGATACTAGAATGAGAAAAATTGCTAATGATTTTTCACCGGAAAATCCAACAGAAATACTATTAATGGATAGTTTTACTATTCCATCAGTGGTAGCTCACTTCGCAAGAGAAAAAAAACTCATGGCGTCCAACACGAAGTGATTTTCTCGAAGATGTTAAATTGAGCTGCATCGAATATTTCCATGGAGGGCTGTGGAATACAAAATACCATCGTGACGGTATGATTTCAATTGATATATCCGCGTGTTATCCTGGAAGTTTTCTCGAGTATGGAGAATTTTGTAACTATTTTAAACGATTTGGACACCCCCCGCATGAAATGACTCGTGTTGCGATTAATGGTCCATTGCCTGATTTTGATTTAACTGGATTCGCTCGTGTGATATCATTCAAATTCGCTACAGGGTTACATCCGTGTAGTTATGTTTGGCTTGGTAGACATATATCTGAAAAGGCGTGGATGCCAATAGTGTTACTACGATATATGATTGATTGTGGTATGCTAATATCGTTGATTGTTTCCGAAGCTATCATATGCTATCGAGCTCAGAAAGACGTTTGGCTACCACAACCCGATTTAGATCGTATAATTAGCGAACAGCGAAAAGAATTTCCTGATTTCAATGAAGAATAAATCATGAATTGGTCTAAGGAGTTATTTGAAATTAAAAAAGAACAAGCAAAAGATTTTGGACGAAGAATAATTGGTAAATTTACCCAGGGTGGAAGATACGACAATGCAAAATATTCTTCGCGGTTGATCATAGACGTCGCTGAAGACGATTTTATTGTAACGGATTTAACGAAACAGGGAAAACTTGTAAATCGTAAAGACGCTTTCCTATCCGATGGAAGACGATTAGGTACAATTGTTACCTATTGTGATGGATATAGTAAACAATATACGCATTTGAGAAGTTCTATGCTAGCTTATGCTTCTATCAATTTATTTTCGATGATAAATAGATTTCCTAATACCGCAGTTACAGTAGCCACTGATTCTATG
This sequence comes from Unio delphinus, assembly GCA_029339505.1. Lineage (NCBI taxonomy): Eukaryota > Metazoa > Mollusca > Bivalvia > Unionida > Unionidae > Unio > Unio delphinus. Next base: position 11,079,064 of record JAQISU010000028.1, on the reverse strand, counting down.
TATATCCACGATTAATGCAAATCAGATGTAGCTAAATTCACAGATCCGGAGGCAAATGATGTTGGAGATTTAAAAAGGAAACGCTACATGAGTATTGTGAATCGGCAGATGTTACCATGGATGAAAAGTACTTAAAGCGTGATGAGATTCAATCAGAATTTTCTAATGCACCACCGGTATCTGATCCAATATATAGATACAAGATAGTTTATTTAAACGGTTGTGGTGGGTCAGGAAAGAGAACTCGTGCAATTGAATTATATCGTGGCAAATCAAACATGATTGTGCTAACACCAACTCACAGACTCGCCAGAGAGATGAAACAACGAGGGGTAAATGCCTGTACTTATCATAGTTTCTTTCGATGGAAAGGCGATGAATGGACTCCTGATCGAATGGGCGATAAATTCATTCCTGAAATCATAACTTGGGATGAAATATGCACAGTATCGTTGAAAGTATTACAAACATTTCTTGAGTGGTTGTTATTGAAAAATACAAAAGTCATCATGTGCGGTGATCACGGCCAACCACCACCATTTATCGGTGCATCCCCACATGATTGGCTAAAGGGTTTTGTAGACTATTATGAAGAAATTAACACTGATTATAGATCACTTGATTAACAATTACGATAATTCAAAGCGCTAATTAGATTACAACCGGATAAAATCCAGTGTGAAATACCGCGTGAAATAATTTCAGAAACTCCAATGAATGATTTTTGGGAAACGTGGAGACCAACCGATTTGATAGTAGCAAGTAGAAAAATAGTCCGAGACACACTTCAGATGAAGTTGTTTGAAACGCATAAAGAAAACTTTGCAACACTTCCAGTACCCCTTTGTTATAGGCCATCGGATACACGAAAACAGAATATAGAAGCTGATATTCCAAGAGCAAAATCCGAAGGATTTCAAAGACAGAATTTAGTGCTAAATGATATTGTGCTGGCTGATATCAGCGTCGTTGAAGATGCATTGCGTGGTATTAATTCCCCATGGACGCTAGGTTACGCAGCAACAATACATTCTTCACAGGGATTGACTATATCAAATACAATTGTTTGGATGGTGGATAATCACATCGAATGGTCGAATTTAGTCTATCTCGCAGTATCCAGAGTACGAACAATAAACCAAATTCGAAGAATTGTCCTGACTGATAATGACAATGCAATAAGTGATACTGTCAGCCTTGACTGTGTCAAGGACATAATCAGAAAAAACTCTCTAGTTATAAACAACAGGATAAAAAAAATAAACGAGAATTTGATATTGATGTTGAATTAATTATGAAGTTGAAACAGCAACAGAATAATCACTGCGAGAGTTGCAATTGTGTAATGAGTTGGTGTTGGTCGGATAAAGATTCTCGCCAATTTACCGTGGATAGAAAAAATAGCAGTATTGGTCATGCAAGAGACAATGTGATGCTAACATGTCTTGAGTGCAACAGACGCAGGGGTGCCAGCACAATGCCTCTTGCATCGGGTGCTAGTTAAGACCGCATGGTGGTAATTGAGTATCCTCGGGCATCACTTGTAGTTGTTGTCGAGTAAATCCTCGTTGAGGGGCAGTTGAATCCAGTCTATAGATTGCTGGTCTACCCGTCGATCGTGTTATGCTGGATATTTTATGTACAGTAACACTCCAAATAGGATCAGTAGCCATTTTTGTGCCACCTTCGAGCTCTCCTGGTTCGTATAAATACCTAACAGTGACATTACTACCAAGAATTGGTTGGGAAACGCTAGCGTTTTTAAAAATCTTTTTGTGAAATTCTTCGAATTTCCATTTTAGATATAGACTTCTTTTTAATCGCGTTGATAGGTTTCATGTTAATTGTTCTAGTAATATCGTTATTGAGCGCGGTAATCACAGCTGGTAATCTCTTGACCCATTCACGAGATCGTTTATCCTGAATAAATTCTTTTGCGTATTGATATCCAAATAACCGCTCAGCAAGAGTCCGATTGAATCGTTCAACAATTGCCTGATCGCGATGTAGCGCAGTATGTCCTCGTCGTATTGTGACATTGTGATGTTTCATTGTTGATAACACTGCTCCCTGAAATTCCTTGCTAGGATCAACTTGTAATATATTTGGCCAACGCAGAGGACCCTTTCGATAAATCCTCTCAAATGCATCGGCGACTTCAGTTGATGATTTTGTTTTCAGCGGTTCTGCTTGTTTGTATCGACTCGCAATATCAACTACAGTTAACGCATATTTGTAACCGTTGTCATGAGGTAAAAATAATATATCAGCCTGATGAACTTCATTAGGGACAGTCACATCAAAATGCGAGTAATTAATTTGTTTAGGCAGTGGTAGATAAATTTGCCATATAGCCTGTTTAGATAACCAATTAGCCGCAGTGGCCTTTTTCACTTTTGCGGCATTGGCGAGTTTATTGATTGCAGCGTTACCCCTCCAGTATCCTTTCGGAGAATAATGAACAGATTCCATGTTGTTATTAATTACCGGCACCTAACATCAATTTGCCTTTCATAGCTGATTTTACCAACCATGAAGCCAATTTTTCTTTGAAAGATTTATTAGGAATAGCATTTAATGCATGAATTAATCTCACCTCCGCGAGAGCCTGTGATGCAAATTGCTGCTTATATATGCAACATCATGAGCATGTCACGCCTTATCAATAGCATTTATCGGATACTCGCCGGGTCGGGGTTGATTTTGATCATCAAGTCTGATATCTAATCGTGTTCCGGGGCCACAGTAGCTATATCCTGGAAGGTGCTTTTCTCCGGGGTACTTTGCCCATGGGTTCCCAGGGAGTTTTGCCAATTTGGCTGCGATATCACCTCCTCGTTTTTTTTTAAAACATCTCCGGATTTCATAGAAACAAATCTAAACTTTTTTATACCGCATGTTGCACATCTACCAGTAAGTGCTGATCTGTTATTTTTAGTTGTAATCGTCGTCACATCATTTGTGCCAGTACGCGTTTTAAACTTCACACAATATAGATCTATAATTTATGTATAGAGATATGAGTATAATTGATCTGAGGATGTGAGTGACAAATTTTACGTCGTTTTATGGTTAAGCAGCAAAAACGCGAATAGAGTATCACCCGCGCAAATTCATGTTTTGAGCAAGAAATCAATAAGGCTCTATTTACCAAATGGAGACTTTATTTTTTTTTGGTTAAAACATGAGATTTCGCAGGAAGGCTCTATTTGCCGTTTTGAAGGTTTAAATTAATTTTGTCGCAAAAGTTGTCCGGCTCACATCCTCTGCTGCTGCTGCTATATATATATATATATATACAGTGGTACCTCGGGTTACGAACTTACTTCGTTCCAGGACTCTGTTCGTAACCCGAAACATTGAAATCAATGAAATAGAGACAATCCGTTTCAAGATGAAAGAATCGTTCTTTTCTATTAACATCCGGTCGTTTACCTGACAAAACGCAAAGAATACGTGTACTTCACGTATTAAATAAAGAGAAAGAAAACAACCAAATAAATTAAATGTAAAATAAAAAAAAGATTTAGTCCATCTTTCTTACCAAGAAAACGATCATGGGAAATTTGTCGCTTTGTTTGCTATTCTGAATCATTAGTTTCAGCAGTCTCTTGTCGCTGTTTCTTGGCAGCCAACTGGGAATCTTTCTGCACCAAGAAACTATCAAGGGAATATTGTCGCTTCCTTTGTTGGAGAATCTTTCTGAAGTGGGCCATCGCGTTATAATTCATCATGTTTACTGCGCTGTTAGCAATGGATGATGGTTCACAATGCAGTCTTCGACGTCTGCCCAATTGCTGCAAATTTCTTTAATCCTGGCAGATGAAACGGTCACTGGCTCCGCATCATCGGACGACTGCTACTTTTACTGCTATGTAGTTAGGCCAATGAAACCGAGGCTGCGCACGCGTGCAAAACTAGGCTACTAGATGTTAGTACTGCGTGGCCTTCGTTTGTACTGTACGCGATCGTTTGTCTACAATGTTAAACCTTGCTCTCTCTCCCTCGCCTTCGTTCGTAACTCGAGGCACTATTCGTTACCAGAGACAAAAAAAATTCGAAGTTGTTGTTCGTAACCCGAATTGTTCGTGACCTGAGGCGTTCGTAACACGAGGTACCACTGTATATATATATATATATATATATATATATATATATATATATATATATATATATATATATATATATATATATATATATATATATATTTATATGGAGAGAGATAGCAAACAAGAAGAATGAAAAGAGACCGAGGCATTCATACATGAAAGGAATATTATGCATGAATCATTTCGTACAAAATTGACAGTTTCATGGTTCCATACTAACAAATGTAGAGTAGAAATAAAACAGTTCAGTATTTTACATTGCGGAACATGGTGTTATCTTTGGCAAGATATTTAATTTGCAGATAATACTCCTACTATATCTATCCCCCACCCAAAAAATCTCAATAAACAAACAACGGAATCAGTAGTAGTATAAGAATGAAGGTATGTAGTTGCTATATATCACATAGTTTTGCATGCTCTTCGGCTTTCAGTGTATTTTATTACAATCCTTGATATTTACATTTCTGAAAGATATTTTTCTCCAACAATACAATAAATTTTAAACAGAGCTCAGTCCTCATCAAAGGAGAGATTTGTTCTGAAAACTTATATTTCTTTTAAACAGTCTTCAATTCTCGTCCGCAAACAGCGTTTTTCTTCTGACTGTCTGATTGTCTGATTTACCTTTATCCATGTCATCGGTCTCGTGTCTCTTTTTTTGATGTCATTTTTGTCTTGAGATATCAAATTGTTCACGTTTCATTGTCAGCTTTGCTGACGGTACCTAAAAAAATGTATACCAGTGATTTTGCATGGTCAAAACCTTTTCAGTTTGCTAACACAAATCCCTGTACGTATTACTGTGGTATAATACACGATAAAACATATGAAACCGGATCAGCAAGATTTTAAAACTTTCCGTTATTTTACTTCACCTATTTTCATTTTGACTTATTCCCATTTGTTCTACATGTCATCTTGGTTATTGCGTATTTATCATTCATGCCATTCCCATGTTTGGACATTTACAGTTTGTATATTTGTATTGTTCCCTATATACATTGTTGTCTATCCCGATGTTGTTTAAAACACATGTTGTCTGTTTCATACTTATCCGCATCCAGCCTACCTTGCCCATTCCCTTGTTACCTATCTTCCAATTAGTTCCCATCCAACTTACTGAATATGTAATAATTTTCCAAGTAGGTCGAGAAAATACTAGGACACAATTTTATTGCAAAATAAATGACTGGAATTGCTTAAAGTCACATGGAGCCAAATCCGTTATGTCGATTATTTCAGTTCTCCAAAATATCTGGCTACTGTTTACGACTAATCTTTGTTGGGAATTCCCGTCTGTTATGAATATTGTTTCGCCTTTGTACAATTGACCAAGTGAGATAAGAATTAACAATGATGTGTATTTACACGGCGTGAGTGGGGCGGCTTGTTTTACTTATAGGTGTGAACAATAGATGGTAAGAGAATTTTGCTGACAAGATGGTTTTTTGTACAAGTTATCTTTGTGTTGTAATTGCATTGAATTTCGAGTCGACGAGTCATTGTTCCTGATCTGAATCAATTGTGTCAAGATGCTTAAATTGCTTGTGTTTATACCGACGATACGAAATGTGCTTAAAAACAAAGTTGGCTTTTTGACAAATTAATGTTTACACATCAGCTATATTGCATCTAGCAACATATAATTAAAGAGCGAATGTTAAACTGCAACTTTTCTATTGGTCTTTTTGCGTTTTCTAGACATTATGTTCTTTCGTCCTCCAGATTATCTGTTGTTATTGGATTTTTATCAACTTTGAATTGAAGAAAAAGATGACGCACTGCTATTAATGAATAGGACTCTGTATGTACCTGAAGGTACTGGTTCTAGTAATAGGTGAGTTGCTTTATTGTCTGCTGCGAAAGGAATTTGTCTCTTGTTGCCTTGCAGACTTTTCGCCGCCGACTATTATATTCAACAATATTTCGTTTCCTTCCGGTCTTTCCTTACCGTTGTTCCTTGTAATGAAATGCAGTCCACCTTGTCATTAATGCGGTCTTGGATTAAGTTTAATTATTCGGATTTCACTTCATCCATTGAAAAACATATAACCCAGTTTCATTGCTTGGATGATTACGATATTTATAATAATAGTTTCGAATTGAATTTGAGATGCCAGTTATTATTGAGAAGATCTCATATAGTTGATATATTCAAAGATACAAATTCCCAGTCAGTAGGGTTATGGGGGAAGTTTATAATTGCCTCCAATTTCATACTAATATAACGCGTAGATTTTGTAAAAGATCTCCCAACATTAGGGTTTTCGGGTGGGATTCGATAACATTTCGCAAAGTTACGATACCTGCCTAAGTGAATTATTTACTTTGGGTGGGTTTTATACACATTTATAATGCAGTGTATATTGATCGGATGTAAAACGGGTTTGATTTCTTGTGGGGTCTTTCGTTATTTGATTTGTTCATATCTTTTGCCAATCACTTAATCAATTTCTTTACTTTTAATGATCTGTTTTGCAATGCTTCGAGCTTAATGAAAGCTCTTAGTCAGTGAGGTAATATATGCAATGTAAACACTTAACGAAACATTACGAAATATTACGAAACATTAAAAATGTGCCACACCATGATAAGTCAGTAAATCGGGATAATTTGGAGCCTCTTCGTCGTTGATTGCAAATATACCAGAAAAATACTTCATTTTAGTAATGACTTATCTTTACTGTTTCGTTATGTGTAAGCAAGAAAGTGCATAAAAGTAAAACAAGAAACACCTTTGTTCTCCTAAATTTTTTTTTGCAACACAACTAGATTGGACTACAATTTATAAAAGTCCAAAAATGTATACACATATGCATTTTGTTTTGTGGATGCCAACACTGATCCTTTTTATGCTCAACTCCTAAATTAACAGTATCAAATATTTGAACAAATTCAACATATTGTTCTTGTTATGTGTAGAAATTAAATTTCAAATGTTTACTTCGTGCTCGCTTCACAAGGAATTGTACTTCAAAAGATTATTTGATTCCATCGTTTGGTATCCCCAACGATTTTGTATGTCTCAGCACTTGCGCTTCAATTCTTATCCAAAATGTGTCCGTGTCTCGCTCTAGTTCGCTTTGTGTAGCTGCATCGTTGTAGTGTATATACATAGAAAAATACACACATATATGTATTCCATTGATGGCATATAAGACTGTGTCACCGTTATACATTATGTTATGTATTTTTACACACTAAATTGGTAGCAACTGTATCACAGTCATTACAATTCTACTAGTTGAACATAAATCTGTATTCGTAGAAATCAGATATCGTACAAAATTGGTTTAGATGAAATTTTACAGCCGTGCATTACAGACTGAAGTCAGAACAGTCTTAAAATAGATATACATATAGCATTACGTCCCATCTAGTCACATTATCTTGACACTAGGCCGATATATCCTAACACCAACTCTTTAATGCTGAGCGCAAATTACCATTTTGGTAAGTATTTGGTATAACTGAGCCGGGGTTCAAACACACGACCTCCCGCACCCGAGGCTGACACTCTAACCACCGGAAAAGCCTTGCTTTTGATGAAAAGGTAACTCGAAATACTACAGGTGTTCAAGTTATTAAAATTCAGTCATAGTTTACTTTTTGGTTATTTCTATTTCAGAAATATGAGCCTGCGCAGAGATCCATCTGACCTCTTTCATGGCACAAATGAGAAGGAGGTTAAAACGACGGTTCCAGCAAATAACAAATTAAATATAATTTCTGATCATTTCGAAAATCTGAATGATGTCAGTAAAGCCATACAAGACGCCGGTGTTAAAAACTGCGGGCTTATATTCGGTAAATTGTTGTGCTTAATGAACATATTTGACGCAGCGTCTCTTTCTAACACTGATTGTCTGTCTGACATGCTTTCTTATACACTCACACTGAGTCGTCTAAATCGAACTTTCTTTCTATGAAATACTCTTGGAATTTCCATTTATCGCGTAGCGTCGAGTTTTAAAGGTCATATATGTATGCATTCCAAGTTTACAATGTAAGATGCGGGATCCATACAGAGATAAACGCGTTAAGCGACAAAATTGTGAGTAGTCCGTCAAGAGAATCCCACGGCTCAACCATACGGTCCATAATGTATCACACACATCATCCAGTGACAAGTCATCTTCATCCGTCTGTTGAGCTAGGGTGGTAGTCGAGGCACTGTGCTGCTGAACACCTGACAAGTTCCAAGCACATATATCGATGTCTGTGTCTCCGAAAAACGTTTCCAGTCCATTCTTTGATGTTGTCAGTCCACATGTTTCTCTTTATACCTCTCCTTCTGCCACTCTGGACGCTGACCTGTATTGCTGTTGTGGATAGACTGTTGGCTTTAGTGACAAGGCCATACCATTTTAGCATTTTCGTTTTGACGGTGGTGAGGAGGTCTTCATATTGGCCTACTTTGTGTCTGTTAGTGTTAAGCAGTTCTTCATTTGTGATGTTGTCCATGTAAGAGATGCCAAGGATAGTTCTGTAGCATCTCATTTCAGGTGCCTGGATTCTTCTTTGTAATTCTGCTATCATGGTCCAGGCCTCACATGAATACAATACGATTCAGATAGCTAGTGCTCTTAATAGTCTGATATTAGATTTCAGACAGATATTTTTGACTTTGCAGATGGGCCTTAGTTTTGCCATAGCTGCCATTGTTTGTGCTGCTCGTGACAACATTTCTGCTCTTGATTACTCTTTGGTGATCATGAAACCAAGATATTTGAACTGTCTCCCTGTTTCCAGTTTCTGTCCTCTGAATTTAATCTTGGCTGATATTTGTCTACCACTATTTGTAATCATCTTTGTCTTCTCTGCGCTTATCTCCATGTCAACTCTTGAAGATGTTTCATCAAGGTTCGCCCCTAAAGTGTCAAGCTCATTTTCACTGTTTGCCAGCCCAACAATGTCGTATGCCAATTTTTTTTTTTATTGAACACAAGGTGTCAGGATTTTACATATTCCCATACATCACCACCTGATCTGGTGTATGGGGCATTATCTTAAATTATTTTGCGTCCTGATATCTACATGCGGAGGTTGGTGATGTTACTCCATTCAATGCTGACTGTCCCACCATGGTTTTCCTTGGCTTCACTTATGATGCGTTCTAAGTAGATGTTGAAAAACGTGGGTGACAGGGGACAGCCTTGACGTACTCCAACTGTTGTCTGGAACGAGTCCCCCACATACCATTGAGCAATTACAGCAATGATTGACAAGTAGGAGCCAATTTACATGTATTTATTATATCGTTTCTAAATTTAGCACATGTACTGTAGTAAACGTAATCGCACCTGGATAATACATTGAACAATCATTCCACATTACTATTTGACTACGTATTTTTGTGTATCCTAATGCTCTTCGATATTTTTTGAGAACTCACTGACATGTGTATATCCCCTGCAATCTATATAGTAGGACTGAATACCAGGCATGACCCCCTTTATATGGTGAATGAGTATATAATGTGTTTGGCCCTATGCTTGTGTATCGATTATAAATATGTGCATACACAAGGCAAATACTAAGCATGTCAAGGCAATACTAGGCGGGAGGCAATGGAGTGACAGTTCTTGTTTCTGTAGTGTTTAACGCCATTTTTGAGGACACGATAGGCTATACATGGTTGCCAGTATTTATGGTGCAGGAAGAACCCGGAAAAACAACCAGCAAGAACCATCGACCCACAAGTAGCTACTAGGAAGCTTTCTCACATACTCACATTGGCAGAACCTTTTACTTGAACCCACTCAGATAGAGGTGAGATGGCAATGATCCATTACGGAGAGCGCTTTAGACCACCCGGCCACTTGGGGTCCCATGGAGAGACAGATAAACACACAAACTGACAGATATACAAACGAACATTTTCAAAATATAACCTACAATGTTGTAAACACATGGGTATAAACGCGTGTCTCGGAAAAAATGATTATATTTGCATGAAGTCATGTTTGTCTCTTCTAGGTATCGACTACACAATTAGCAATCGAATGCAGGGACAAAAGACATTTGGTGGACTATCTTTGCATGACATCAGTGGGCCGCAAATGAATCCATATCAACAGGTATAAAAAAAAGAGGCAGTAGAGACCTACGAAAACTAGCTGCCAAGAGGTTCAAGTTTCCATGACTACTATGGGAACGTTTGGAACGTAACATTTGGTTTGAGTAGGATGGGAGTTTATGGAAATTTAACATTATGCATTATTGTTTGGGACTGTGTGTCCGCTTCTGATAATATAAAAGTCGAGGTTTTAACCCCTTAAGGGATTTTACCATTAGCGGTTTGTAGAGACCCATGTGAATTTAAATTGTTCCGTTATATTAACTTTCCGTATATCCATATCACCATGGCGAAATCCCCAATGGTATTCTTCTAGGGGTGGGGGTATAAATTACTAATGTTAAAGTCTGACAGACCTCTATAAGCAGCTAATGACGAATTCACATAGGGGGTTTTACACAACGTTTTTGTAAATATTAATCGAACGCGATAAAACACTATGGACACAAGTCCAACAGAAGGCCATGCCGTCTCATATTTTCTGCAACATTAATTGCAGCAGAGGCCTATACATGGCTACTGTTAAAATCCTCTTCGGGGCTATACCGTACACGATTGGCTTACTTTAATTCCAATAAGGGTCCTTACAGTCGAAGCACTGACCTGAAATTCACAAAGACTCTGTAGGGACACGAATGCAATGTTAGGTTCTTATAGATTCTATTCCGACTCAAACCTAATGGCAGATTTGCAAAAGAAATTCTGACCTTAAATAAAATTACACATGTAACTGAAGACTCCTGATTGAGAAATATGTTGTCATGGGGCTCTTTGAATTTTAGTTTTCAATAACAGTTCTGACAGTTTTTACCCATTTGATATTCTAAAAAGCCTAAAGGCTGAAAGATATACAATATATATATATATATATATATATATATATATATATATATATATATATATATATATATATATATATATATATATATTCAATTTAGCCATTGTGTTAATTAGTTAATACTTTCTAGTTCAATTGTCATGTAGTGTCCCTAACACTATTGTCTTTGCGTTTCAAAACAAACGGGAATTTATGTACTAACACAACGTTCACGTTTGCGTGGACGAGGCTTCTTTGATTTGTTTCTTTTACAGGAGTAGGAAAAACTGTTATTTGTTGGAAATCTTTGCAAGAACTTTTGTTCATATGTATTTGCCAGGTGATATGCATTCTTGGAGAAACACTTGAAGTGCTAGATGAAGACAGAAAAATACCAGCGTTTGGTTTTGGTGACGTAAATACCAAGGATAGAGATATATTCCCGTTGAAAGAAGGGGTAAGTGATGTATATATTATTTTAGATAGCACTAGTCCACTTGGTATGAAGAGTACATTTGTATATAGTCCATGCTACTCCACTTAGAAAGTGGTGTATATGTCTTTTAGGCCAAACTACTACACTTGGTATGTGGTGTATATTTCTTTTAGACCAAACTACTACACTTGGTATGTTGTGTATATGTCTTTTAGGCCAAACTACTACACATGGTATGTGGTGTATACTTGCGTTTAGGCCACACTATTTCAAGTGACTCAATTGTTGTTTATTTAGATACAATCTTGTTACCAGTTTTTCCTGATCTTATGGATTTACTCAAGGAAATGACCATCATTTCGTTTTTAATTACAGGCCAAAGAAATGAACTCGATCTCATATTATTTATTATTAATGGATATAAATGTTGATAGTTATACATTTTTTTGGGAAAAAAACTTTACATGGCAGAAAAATGTAAAACTGGTTTGCTACAAAATGAAATGCAGAAATTGAATATCAACACAAAATGATTCACTAAGATGATTAATCGTTCCATTTTGACCACACTTACAATTTTATATACAAAGCCACGCCAAGAACTAAATATTCGCTCTTATCCTTCATTGATCTTGTATGTTGTTGCAGGACATTTTGTGTGCATACTAATTAATTCATAATTTGTGTTTATAATTTGGCGGAAACTGTAATGAAATATTATTGAAACATTCATAGCGATGTAACACGTGTAAATATAAACAAATATGTAATTTTAAATATTATTGTTATCGAGTATTATGCTTGGATGTCCATGATGACGAAGAGTACCGTTAATACGTTCTAATGGTTTTCAAGAAAGAATAAAAAATGTTTCAAAGATAGAAAAATTGATGCTAAGAAATATTTCGAATAGTTTAATTTTTTGAAATATTATTTTACGTTTCATCAAATATGTATTTTTACTCTTTTCCAGATATTTTGCGACGGATTTAATGAAGTACTGGATTTCTACAATAAAATAACACCTACAGTGCAACTTAGCGGGCCTACAAATTTCGTCCCGCTCATAAAAGAGGCAATCAATATTGTTAAAAAGACTAAAAAGGTTATTTTTATTCAATAATTGTTAAATTAAATATAGCACACTTAACGCGTTTAATCTATTGTGCTATCGATATTACCGCATCATACTTTAAACGCATGCTTATTTACGTCAGCTACCTTTGGTATTATACAAACTTGTAATATGTCAACCCGGCACGCCATTGATTTTGTCTGAATCCGTCCGAAAGGAAAGGGGTCATCTTACAGCTTTATGCTGTTTCGAATTCAGTACGGATATATTGTCCTTAACGGCATATATATGAATATAGAGAGATTTATGTAATCAGGTTTCCTTATACTAAATTTGCAGAGTTGTAACAAGTTTATTTGACTGGGCATGTGTAGTGGATATTTATTTAAATAGCTTCGTGAAGCATTGCACTAACTGGCAATCATCCTTTATCGCTTAACGTATTCGAGTTTTTATTTGCTTTGGATTCTGGGATATTTGACGTGTCTAGTGAATAGAAACTCATCAGGCGAATCAATATGAAATGTTACCTAACTTTAGTTCTTATATCTTTCTAGTACCACATCCTAGTGATCGTAGCTGACGGGCAGGTCACCAACGAGAAAATCAACCAAGATGCCATAGTGGAAGCTTCACAGTGGGCGTTGTCCATCGTGGTCATAGGAGTCGGAGATGGTCCATGGAACGCGATGAAAGAATTCGACGATGGGTTACCAGCGCGCCAATTTGACAACTTTCAGTTCGTGAACTTTTACGAAACTGTCACAGGGGCACATAACGCCTATGCAGCGCTTGCTTTAAATGCGTTAATGGAGATCCCAGAGCAATACCAGTTTATCCTAGATCATGCACTATTGAAGAAGTAAAAGATCATACAATCCATGGATTTTATATATATATATATATATATATATATATATATATATATATATATATATATCAAGATAAATAATTAGAAATGGTAATTAATAAATGTAAAGCTTATTATCGCTACATGAAAGATATAAAATATGCTTCAAAGAATGAGGTGTTGCTATTAGTAGTTTTGTACACACTATATGAGACATCAGTAACTTCTTTTCACAGGTCAAATTAGAAAAAAACTCTTTATTGTCCTATCCCTCCTTCATTCTAAATCTTTTTTTCACATCAGCATACAATCTACTTATTCCTAAGACACACATACATCTTACCCAACCATTAACGAACATTGTCTGAGGACATTAATATTCGCCAAACTTGTGTTCAATTTGGCAGAGCCCTGGCAGTATCAGTAAATGGTAATATTGGTAGTCTGATAACTCAGTTATTTAGAGTCTTGGTCAGATTGTTCCTTTGTTGCCTAATCATAGGATGTTACTTGCTGCCGCATCATTACCTTTTTATATTTTTCATCTATGTTGTCAAGCAACCAGTATGATTCAATTAAGTTCTTGAAGACGAGTGGGGCATTTTATTTTAAAGGTCCTATGATTAAATAAATAAATATGTAAATAAATAAATAAACAATAGCTATTGCAACGAATGGTATCAATATCAATGACAGTTTAATTAGTGCTAACTAATATTGTTGACGTTTTATATCACCATGTGTCGTTGGATATTCAAGTTTTAAATCGTTGTGTTATGTACGTGCTCCACCATGCTGAGAAAAGTTGTAAAATCATGATAACCTTGTTCTGAATCGTTTGTTCCCTTCGAGTACCCTTTTATTGAATATAGTTTTCTTTCACGTAGTCTAGTCACATGTTTCTATCAGACTCAGGAACACCTTTCGTTTCCAGATTTGTACTAATGGTAAGATTCAATCTCGTTATCGAGAAATCACGTGATGTTTGTATAAATTCGTTTGGATCATATCCACCACGCCACTTGGTAACACAAGTATCAGGACAGTCTAATTATAATTTGAAATCTATTATGTATTGTTGAAATTTCGCCATGTATTATCCGTGTTGCAGTCTTTCTCTACTAAAGTGGATAACTGTTACGGTATTAACTTTGCAAAAGTTTATGTTACTGTTCATAACGGACCTCGAAACATATGTTTTGTAACTATGTAGCTTATATACCAATTATATAAAATATTATGTTGTGATTCTTTTCGAACATTGACTTCACTAACTGATATTATTAATAGATCTCTCTCATTAAACAATTTCCTATCATTTTTCAAAACTCCCATTGTAAAGTCTTTGCTGAAGAAACCAACACTCGACCATAACGATTCACAGATCTACCGTGCAAATTCCAATCTCTCACTCATATAAAAAAACTTAACAAAAGTTGACCTAACCAACCTTGTATCTCATCTGAATACAACCAGTCGTTTTAGCAATGTACATTTTGTATATTGCCCTTGCCACAGTACTGAAACTACTCTTTTGAAAGTAGTGAATGACATTCTCTCTGCTTTCGATAGCGGACAGATTACATTCATCAACATTCTTCATTTGTATGAAGCATTAGACATAATAGACCATGGTATATTAGTTCACTGTCCCCATCATGTACGTGGCATGCACAGTGCAGTCTAATTGTGGTTTACGTCCAAAATTGTCAACATAACAGACACTCGGCCCGCAAATGGAATACGCTACCGTCCGGTTGATCAATGATGTGGTGGTCCACATGGTTCTGTTCCTGGGCCTGTTCTCTTCATTCTATACACGCTACCGCTCTCAAATGGTATATATCATCATCCAGTGTCTCAACCATTGTATATTAATGACAAATACACCCCCCAAATGACGTTGATGCTACCGTCCGACTGGTAGAGAGGTGCATTTCGGATGTAAGATCATGAATGACATGTAACAAGCTGCAGATGAATGCTAATAAACCTGAGGCCATTCTGATCACAACACAAAGACTTTTTCATTCGAATCCTTTACCTGAAACAATAAAGATCAGCAGCATCAACACCGTCAGTACGAAACCTAGGTGTTACTCTGGACAGTACTCTCACATTGCACCAACATGTCATGAATATATGCAAGGCGGCATATATTTACGCGAGCCGCATCAACTCGATTTGCAACTATCTTTCAGATGATGCAACTAAAACACTTGTATATTCATTAGTAGTGTCAAGACTGGATTAGTGTAACTCAATTATGTCTGGTTCATCTCAAAAAGATAAAAACACATTTGCTCGGATCATTCGTAGAGTACCACGAGCGGAGCACACCTCCCCGCTGCTCTGTACCCTAACTTGGCTATCCTGTCGATCCAGAATTAAACACAAACTGTATTGTCTGTGCTACGTTTTACTGACAGACTCCAGTTTAACATACCTATCTGATTTCACCCATGTATATACACCATTAAGATACTTACGCTCCTCTCTTGACAATAGTATTCTCATTATTCCCACTATACAAATGAAGTCGTATGGACAATGTTCGTTTGCATATCAGGGCCCAGCAACGTGGAACGAATTGGTCATTGGAATTAGACACCCAGGCAACGATCATTTTCATTTGTGATCTTAGAACTAACCTATTTCAACTAATAGAACAAACTTAAAGATCTAATAATAAAAGATATTTTCAGCATTTTTAATGTTTTCAAATTTAATGATCTTCTTTTTGTGTTTTGGTTTTTGCAGTCATATCATTATAATTTCATGATGGTTTTTTAGGGTAATCATATCATTATGTATATTGCAAATCGTTTAAAGATTTTAAAGATTAGGTTCTATAATAAGTCCTCATTATTATTATTATTATTATTATTATTATTATTATTATTATTACGCTATGTGTGTGTAATAATGTGTTGTAGTCTATGTTCTTCTTATAATGTTATTTGGGTGGCCTAATATGTAGTAAACTGTTTTGCTTTATTGGCGCAATATGGATAGTTAAATCAATCGCATTATCTATTGTACTCCAATACCACCACCAACATCCACCACATTATATAACGACTGCTACTACCTTCAGCATGACACCATCTTCAAAATGTGTTACCCCTTAATTTGAAAATGTTATATATCAAAACTACATTTATTACCAACTGTTCCGTTAACATCGCTTTAACACTTTTCGCTTTCAATCTGAAGTTAACTTGAATATAGTTATGCTTGTCCTCGATTTGTTCTGTGCGAAAAATTGCGTGAATAACATGACCTTTGAAAAAAGTCTAAACTTTATTGTTGTTTATATTCTGTTTTGTATCAAGAGTATGTGCTACCTCTTTTGGTTAATTTTTCCATTTGTCTGCAACTGTTTGTGTCAGTTTGCCAGTTGTTTGTGTGTCGCTGTCATGCAGTTTTCTATTTAAATATATTTTAATCTGGACCCTCTCTACCACCATTTAGTCCCTTGTTTGTTAAAAGACGTAATATTGCCGCTTATAATAAAAATATATCTCTTTTTGACCGCATACTATTGTGCGTGGTAGCTCTGATGTATTGATGTGATAACATTATATTAACGTTATACAATTTGCAGGAACTTCTTTTATGTTTGTGCTCTGTTATGCAGTAGATGTTCTTTAAGTAAATTCTGTAATAATTATATGTATTTCTTGTAATTCCAAGGCTATCTATCTGTATGTCTGTCTGTATGTCTGTCTGTCGGTTGGTCGGTCGGTCTGTCGGTCTGTCTATCTGTAGCTGTATGTAGGCATGTATATGTATCTCTCTCTCTTTCTCTCTGTCAATCTCTCTGTTCTGTTTGTCTGTCTGTCTGTCTGTCTCTCTCTCTCTATATATATATATATATACGTACATACATATACATTTATACATACATATATATATATACACACACACACATATATATATATATATATATATATATATATATATATATATATATATATATATATATATATATATATATATATATATACATATACATATATATATATACATATATATATATATATATATATATATATATATATATATATATATATATATATATATATATATATATATATATATATATATATATATATATATATATGGTCGCTAGGTAGGTATGTAAGCGCACAGGTATGAGCAAAAGTTAGTTAACAACAAGTGATTCCATTAAAATATGAAACTTATTGATATCCCGCCATACATGAATACATTCTTTGTCACTTAGTGTGAAATATAATCTGACGCACCTCAAAGGTGGATTCGAAATAATGTTGTCAAAGGGAACTTCTCCAAAATTCGATATGTATTTCGTACATAGCGAAATATTCTATAAAAAAAACACATTTCAATAAATTGAAAGCTTCCTCATTGAATCACTGTAAAATAATCGACTAGGCCGAATAAGCTTTTGGAATTCAACAGAGCGTATCACTTTTGTAAAATATCCCATACTGTCGTTGTAGGATAATCCTAACAAAATAAACTGAGACTGGTCCAGTCTGAATTATACGAGCAAAAGTAGACAGCAGGTAATATATTTCTACAATATTCAGGTATTATGTCAGTATTATGTCAATATTATGTCAGTAACATTGTGCATCTTTTGTATTTCAGCAGTTTCATTAATATCAGTTAACGATATATTCAATATACAGCTTAATATGACACGTCAGAGTCATTATTGTATTGCTCTTTCTGGTACAACAGTCATACTGATGTACTGTGGAAACTGTCTTAATATAGTTACTATTTATTTTAAAAACCCAATTTTTTAAAAACCCATTTTTAAATACACGTCCACATCCAGGGGAATTTGCTAAATGGGCGATAACTGTTAGTACTAACACTAAAAAGAAGTCTGTTGTCTGTGGTAGCACCACCTAAATAATGCTAACTTTGTCCCTGTTTCGAAGTGTTCTTTGACAATAGCTAGTATTTTACAAACGTGCATTAGAATCACAGAAAGATAGACGATGTGTGTACGTGGTTGATGTATTCATTATGAATGCGATAATGTTCTTGGGGGTATGGGACGATGTGCCATGTACACCTTTGATCTCTACCACGTTAGTCTGGTGATGAGACTCCTTTGAAGACATCCTTCGAAATTTAATAGGCCGGGTCACTGTTATGAGAACTGGGGTACCATAATAACTAGTGAATACTAATGTGGCTTAATGCAAACTGTATTACCACAACGGACCCTTGACAATTGCAGAATAGGACGGGGGCAGTGTGTCCCTACCTATCCGTTCATATCTGCCTTTGTAATGTCCTTTTGTACCGTTCAATATAGAGACTAATCACTTGATGATGTTGGATGCCAAGAGAATCAGGAGTGGGGAATGCTGAAAGGGAGTGCTTTTGCATATAACTGCAATTATTCTATATTCATGTCGTAGATCATCCTCTGTATCTGAAATGTTTGTTCCTTATATTAGCTCAAGATCACATATAAACACCAACTGATGCTTGTCATATAGACATATTAGGCAATGTTAGAAGGTAAGCCTCCGTTTGTCCATGAAAGACACTTTGAAGAAGTTCCCCTTGACAACACATTATTTCGTACCCAGAGGTGGTCTGTAAGAAACTGGTACAGTGTTGTTCGTTCTTGAATGTATTGGCGTAAGACCTTTTTAATCATTATGTGTAATTAGTTTCCAGGTAAGAGACAGGTTTAGCATTGTTGGCAAGTTTAAAACACCATGATCTTAACTAATATTAAAACTTGAAGGTGTCAGATTTGAATATCGCTTTTCTGATTAAATAAACTTCATTAAGCATTTGAGAGGCTAACTGAGATAGGTTGCTCATTAATTAAGAAAAGTTATGATGTCAATGGAAAAATTGCAGCAAAGAGATTTATCTATCTAGAGATTTAATTTCAGGACAGTTTATTTTGTTTCCGTTATCACTCTCTTTGGTCTGATGCATCTTTAAGACAGCTTTGTTTCCATCCATATCCAAAGGAATGGTGGAAACGTAAACCTTATTTCAGTTACATTTTGTTTCCATCTCCCCATCTCCTGTTCGTAAAATCAAAGTTAACTGTTCTTTCTGCTGCTATTATGCCCTCTGTTACAGTCTCTCGCATCTCGTACAACTTTAACTAAAGAGTGGGAATCCCCTTCCCATTTTGTTGTAGTCCGCTCCTATCTATCCGCCCGTCCATGCACCCAAGATTTCATGAAGTCTTCAAGGACCTATCTCATGTCAGATATAGGCCCGCATGTATTTACGAGGTATAACCTATATAAGCAATTAAAGAGAGTCACCTTTATTGAATTCCAGTAACATGTAAACCATTTGCAACTCTTGTAGCATCACACGACACTTTTTAGAGGACGATCAAACATTTTGCGTTTAATCAAACATAACAAATCTGATTTCGCCAAAAAAATATGGTGCACCACTCAACATTAAACGGACGGCAACGAACCCGTGCCTCCATACTTTGACGATCTAATATTTCATTAAACATTTTGATAATAGAAGATGCAACAATGCAATAAAAATTACAATGATGAGGTGTCTTCAAGACAAAATCTATTATATGCATTTTAAAACTGAATTCATAACTGAGTAACACAAGTGTAGAACTGAACGAAACGGACAAATAAAATTCAATGCGAATCTAGTGAGAATACAGCGTACTGATGACCCAATGAGTCCTAATACGATCAGAATTAGTCCCTATCAACTGCATATTACACGTATTTTTGACAAATTTCAAAAATGAACAGTAATATTAGTTCTAAATTATTGTTCAAGAAACATCTGATAAGAAAAATGTGATTCTTCGGCTGGGCACATTGATTCCATCGCTTTCCTGCATCTCTGCTGGTCTTGTAATAAACCTCCACAGGATGGTTGAATACATTAGTTTATGGGCTAGCATCGTATTTCTCGCTTTGAAATTCCAAAATCACTTAAAGTAAGATAATTATTTTCATAAACTATTCTTGTCAAATTCCAGAAGACACACGTATGGACCAAAATGGAAATGAATAGGTCTTTAATAACTACGAACATGCGAACTTCTTTCTACTTAATCTTGGTCTCCAAGGGTTTGTAGAACTGTAGACGTCTTTAAAAGACTTCCTACACGATTTCATTAATACGCATTACAACAGCATGCCATTATTCGGACAAAGGGCAAGGTTTTATACTCAACATTTAGTATAAGACACAGGGTACACATTTATACAAGTTGCGGACGGTGATGAAAATGATGGTGGGTGAGTGGCATACGTTCAGGAACGGAAGAAGTAATTCGCACATGATATTTGTTTTCAGTGACAGATAAAAATGACATGATCAAAAAACAAGCCAAAGTCTCATAGATCAACATCATCTCACATCTCAACGTTGAACATCAAATAATCTTGACATATTAATATTAATGGGACAATGTGCATGCAAACTTTCATTCGCAGTACCATTATGGTATGACAACACACTGAACTGCCTCGTGTTTTTCTGACTTTGTTTAATGTTTTGACATTATCATTATTTATATTACTATTGGAATGGAATGTAGTTCTTAATACGCCAAGCATTGTTGTTTGTTGTGTTAGATATTACAATATATATATATATATATATATATATATATATATATATATATATATATATATATATATATATATATATATATATATATATATATATATATTGAAAGATGCAAAACAGCATAATGCGTGGAACGGTCGGCAAGAAAAAAGACCGAGCACAACTCTCCTTTTCTGAGTTTTCTGTTTAAACATGGTTGGTGAGAGCATAATAAGTAATTGCATTTCATGCTGAATTATACTATAAGCGTTTATGAGCAACGATAGTTCGTGTTAGAAAGAGTAATGTATTAGCTTAAACAGACCTTGCAGAGCAGTTGACTATTTATAGTTCAAGTAGTTTTCTAAAAGTTTGTCGTCAGAAGGAATTTTGTCGCTGGTTAGGACCAGCTATTGGAACGTATCGTAAGATTAGGATGATAAATTGAACTGTGTTTTTCTCTAACTGAGATTCGATTTGTATAATAAAAATGCAAGAGCAAATACACTTGCAGTTCATAGATTAAATTGACAAGACATATCAAAGAAAGCAATGCCAATACAATTGCAAAGCACCATAAATCTGTATTTATGAATGCATGTGGAAACTTCTAATTAGACAAAGAACAGAGAATGGCCAACATATATATATATATATATATATATATATATATATATATATATATATATATATATATATATATATATATATATGCTTGTATCGCAAACTGATGTTAAGTATGATATACCGCAATCACAAGATTTACTTTTGATGTTTATGTTTTGTATGCATCATGACTGGCATTGAACCGGAACATATAATGTAAACAATGCTTTCTAGTCGAACATATAACAATGAAACGAGGTTATCGTGTGCCGTATATTTCTTATTCTCTTCACAATGATACAAATGGTACAAGTACTTCGTCTTATACATAACGAATATAACAACACTTTCAGGAAAAGTAAAGTAATAACATGTCTTGTAGGCTATACTTTTTGAATATGTAAAATCAATAAACTGGATACATTAACCAGTCGAGGTACCAAAACAGTATATGATGCTGATAAAACGTAATAGAAAACAAACATATAGGACGTACAGTGTCATGAGCATAGATGTACCAATACCCATTTGTTTTGCCGTGTCACGTGTGTTTTGTGGAACAATAATCATTTCTCCTTCTAGTGTCACATGTGCTTTGCGTCAAAATAACCCTTTCGTGGTTTGTGCAAACATAACAATATATCTCGCTAAAGAGCAAAAATATGTCGTTACTGTAGTAGTAGTAGTAGTAGTAGTAGTAGTAGTAGTAGGGTTTAACACAATGTTTCAGTTCAAAATAGGTTATAGATGGCGGCCAGTATAATGGTGGAAGAGGAACCCGAGAAAATCACAGAAAGCACCAGAGACCCATGAGAAGCTGCTGGCAAGCTTTATCACATACACACAATGGCCGAATGCTAGACTCGAACCCACGTAGACAGAGGTGAGATGTGATCCGTAACAACCACTTGGCCAATCGTGACCCCACAGAGATCTGTAACAATAGAGCGCAAGTTAATCGTTTTAAGTAAAACTGTATACTTTCTGTCGAGAGGTTAATTATTGGTATGATTTGCAGGAGACTTGTTAACGGAAAGCGAAGCTATATTTTGGTGTCGGTTTGACTATAAACACATTTTACTTTGGCTATAGTTAAGCCTTTGTGGATGATTTAAATGTTTTAGTTTTGTTTCTAAAGAGAAGAAAACCGTGACATTGGTTGAATAATCACTCTTGGTAGGATTTTTACATAGTTTGTCATTGCGGGTTCTAAAAGACACTACACAATCGTATTATAATATCATACATGACTATAAAACATTTGTTACGATACAGGTAAATGACCGAAGATTGGGATATAAGGTATCTTTGATGGGTTAAACTAAATCCTAATTGTTTGTTCACACGACAAAAGTGATAGGAATATTCCTATCATACAAAATGAATTGTACATGGAAAGGAAGACAACATTCTACAGAAGAACAATTTTAACGAAAAGCAGGCAAGAAAGTCTTGTTACCTCAAAACGTTGTATACTGAGACATATTACCTCAAAACGTTGTATACTGAGACAAAAAAGATGGCGTATTTCACAAAAATAATGCCGACCATTGAAATAAGAAATTTATATTAAAATAAATATAGCAACCACATTAAAATTTAGATTACCAAATACAGTTTGTATCACCCAAGAATCTATCTATCTATCTATCTATCTATCTATCTATCTATCTATCTATCTATCTATCTATCTGTCTGTCTGTCTGTCTGTCTATCTATCTATCTATCTATCTATCTATCTATCTATCTATCTATCTATCTATATATATATATATATATATATATATATATATATATATATATATATATATATATATATATATATATATATATATATATATATGTGTGTGTGTGTGTGTGTATATACATACCTACATACATACATACGACACGAGACAGACAGACAAAAAGGAAAAAAGAGAAAGACAGACAGATACTACAGCGTTATACGGAGAGAACAGACGGATTTTTGTCGGTAACTTATATCTCATTACACTCCACTCCGGTTAAAAAAAAAACAATCTACTCTGCCCACTATGTTCCCAATCGAGGATTATACAATAAACGAATTATGTTATGTCTACTGAAATAGATGTGTAAAGCTTTAACAAGAATTTGCAATACAATCGATACCAATTACATGTACACGTTATGTTTGTATTCTTTCAATCGGTATATCAGCCAGGTAAAAATCTAAAGGTATTATCTACACAACACTGCTGCAAAATAACGTTGTATAGCAGGGTAATTCTACATTCACCACCTGATATTTGAAAAGAAATCCAGGTAGGCATGCGTGGCGTGCTAAGTTACAAGATAATGTTAACTCTTAGCACTTCTTACGATTTAGAAAGTAAAACACTACACTGTGGTCATGTTTTAAGTATAGTGGACTATATTTACTTCAAGGTCACATATGATTTTGCATATTTATTGCTCATCTGTAATATTCAATTTGTAAAGCAAAGGAGCTTTATAGCAATTGGGGCCTACGTTGTAGTTGCTTAATCAAGTTCAGGGTAAGTAAACAGTAAAACTTTTCCATTTTTTAAGACTCGCAATTGATTCCGGTTAAATATGTGTGTTCAACCCACGTCAAATATAAACAATACCCAAATGATTTTGTTGACGTGTGCATGTAGTCTCTTTTCGGTCAGCATAATTAATCTCTTAACTTCAATACTAGTTTGAAAACTTTATATTAGACAGTTCATTACTTCATAATTTTTGTGGTGACATTAAGACACGTGTTTTGGTGGCATTTTTATTATTGCACGCATAAGAAGGTCAGCATTGTGTTGCGTTATTGTTTAACCTTACGTGTTTGTTTTATCAATTTTGTGGTAATGCTTCAGTTAAATGTAGCATTAATAAATATTAAAATAAAGTTTATATCTTCCAAAGTTTTTCTTTTTTTATCATACATTTATCAAATTCTCTTCGCCTGATAGAATATAGTTTGACCATAAGAAAGTGTTAACAGATTGCATATTAATAATGCGACAAAAGAGGTTTTTATTTGAATATTTGTTTCCACTATTAATTAATATTTTGTACTTTGTTATTATAAATACATCTCTATTAATTATATAACTCAACCATAACACATCCCCTTTGGATTTACGTAATTATTCAAGTTTCATAAATCATTTAATTAATAACTTCAGAGATGGAAATTAATTAACAATACAAATACAAACATTGTAGATAATTCAAAAGAGAATGTGCACAAGATTCCAGAGACGCCCTTGAGTAAAATATGTAAATTAAGATGAAGTTGTATTGTAAAACGTCAGAGTTCTTTAGTAGAAGTACCTGATTTAAATGTAGCAGAGCTTAACGATATCTGTCTCAACTTACGTTTTCAATAGACGAAATGTACTTAACTTATCGATAGTTTGAATAAATATACACTGCTTATAAAATCATGATTTACTTTTAATCACGTATCTTCGCAATAATAATACTAATATTAATGAGGACTTTGCATAGCGCATAATCCTTAGACTTGCCAGCAGTACTTCGTAGAATAATAAATAAAGGGCGGCTAGGGGCTGTATCGTAATATAATATACATCCTATTGCAAAATACATATCTTCAACCTATCTTTCATACCTCAAAGACTTGTCAAAATGTATTTTCAAATCTATTTATTTAGGTATTGTTTGTTTCGATAAATAGTGCAGTCAAATTGCACGTACGATAAGTCTATGTGACGTAAACTTTACAATTTGCTAAAGTCGGTCAAATGTTTATGTTTAATTATTGACCAACTTGCTTTGCTCATGATATGGAGTTCACTCTATTAGCGAGAAGGCCATTTCAAACATGTGCTCTTGAAGCTGGAAATCATGGTTGATTCGACGTTTAAGTTACCACCCTAATGATCAGTATCGTGTGTATAGTATGAGAGGCTACACTCAACAGGTTAAAATGTATTATGTAAGTAAATAAATACGTTTTGAGATAGATGTCAATTGTTCATGTGGATGAGTACGTTAGCATGGGCGCTGACCACGCAGATTTTGTACGTGACAGGAATGCAAGTAGCAGTCATGTTGCTGAATGATTTGCATCGAGTAATTATTGAAGCGTCATTTTGTACTTACTTATTTTTATTTTAATGGGTTGAAGGTATAAAATACATAAATTGTATATCAGTTCCTATGATTCCTAAATTATAGATCCACATAGTG
The DNA here is from genome assembly GCA_029339505.1 of Unio delphinus. Classification (NCBI taxonomy): domain Eukaryota; kingdom Metazoa; phylum Mollusca; class Bivalvia; order Unionida; family Unionidae; genus Unio; species Unio delphinus. Next base: position 11,053,314 of record JAQISU010000028.1, on the reverse strand, counting down.
TTTTATGTTCATTGAGATAGAAGCACTGCTGTACAAATTATCCAAAGAAGCTATCCCTTAGGAAACGTTATATATCCTTGTTGTATGGTGATGTACCGATCAAAGCGATATAAACCGAGAAGCCAGTTTATACGTATTAATTCTTTATGGCTGAATAATCATGCTAACAAGTAAACACAATGCAGTATTTAATAATATAACAAGGGGTTTTACTCCAAGCAACAAATCTCTGAAAGGGAGATAATATGTATTTAACTGTGTTTCCAATGAGGCGCATAGAGTATATTCAATGCTAGGGGACTGTTAATTTAGAAGCCATTTATACATTAGAATTGCATGAAGCTTGTCCACTAAATATATATTGACTGGTGTTTCGAAGGTAGGTGAGAACTGGTATTTAATTCGATAACATTATATATTACATCAAGGCATGTGCGAACTTATCGAAACTTTAATTGCATTACTAAACACATGACTACGGCAGGATTAAAAGTATAAACATATGCCATGCTTTGTTCATTGCATATAATGGATTAGGGTTTCATCCCGGAAGTAAAATTTGCGTTTCGTAATAAGATTTAGATTATAGATCAACACATTTTAATAGGTTTACTGTTTAACATACAGGTATGTAAAACTGAACCTTCCGTTCAATTAAACAGTCGACAGTCTATTAGCTTTAAACTCATTGTGGGTCACTCCGATCATTAATTTGTGAAATACATTTAATTTCACTGGTTCGTTGAAAGTTGTCATATAATCAAATTACAGTACATTCCAGGCAGAATCTAATATTTTAAAGCGGGATTTCATTTCGAATACCACTTCAATGCTATTAAAACTTAACAATATTCGGACTGGTGATACAACGTTTAAGACTATTGTGATTTAAATCGCAATACTGTAAGTTCATTCTCAATTTGAGTTTGTAGTTAGAGGGGCTAATGTATTTATTGAATATTACAAAATATATTAGTGTTAGCTAAGTTATATCACTTAATTTAAGATTACAAAGTTCTAATAATATTTAACGTCCTTCTACTTAAAGTTCAATATATTGTACATAATTAAGCCGTTTGAAAATATGCAATTACTTCAGCCAAAGTTTTATTGCGATTATTCAAAGAGTTTATATTGACAAACTCATTAGCCTTAGATCCCCTAAGATATGGCCTCTATGGTATATTAATAGGGTCTAAAACGAGAGAGAACAACAAAGATTATTTTCTGCAAAATCAGCAAAATATTATTTGAAACTGGAACACGAAGCAAAAGGATATGTAACTAATACCAAAAGGAAATGTCCTAAAGTATTCGTCTTTTTTCTTACGGATAAGAAATGTCTGATTCGCCAGCTGGCCGAGGGGAGGATGGACATTCTAATGTAAGGGAAAGAAGAGACAGGACATTTTACGTGATAAGAGACAATTTGTGTTATAAGCTGTGTGTGTTATAAGCTGTGTGTGTGATAGATTTTAAAAACATAAAAGAGCTTGCAATGATTTCTTCATAGAAAATGTCTGATTCGCCAGCTGGCCGAGGGGAGGATGGACATTCTAATGTAAGGGAAGGAAGAGACAAGACATTTTACGTGATAAGAGACAATTTCAAAACCCTTCTTGAAGTGACTGAGGCCATGAGAGAAGCTGGTATTCGTGACAGTGAAGTTATCTTCGGTACGTTTTTATTCATTATCAATTACTTGCTTAGAACATTGTCTTGCGCAAAGCAATAATATGTTCTCAGAACAATTTTATCATTATCTTTAAACAAAAAAGAACAGCAGTTACAGCCCTCTATGTCCATTTTTTCAAGTGTTTCCCATTTTAATTAACATAATTTAGAATGTCGGTAAATTCCTGTCAATTTCCGCCAACAATAATCACTGTTCAAAGGCCTATTTAAAAGATACACATTTCGCTGATTAAAATCAGATCATGTACTATGGACAAATTAAACACATTGTATCATTTCACTACATCATTAATTGATACCGCTGTTTCCAGACTTGAATAAGAAGGGTAGATGCCAAGTATTGTTACGGTAGCTCCACAATAAAAGTAATCTGTGTTCGTATCATAAATTTGTAATACAACTATTTTTTCAAGGCGTCTAAATATTATAGTTTCCAAGTTCAACCATGGCACATGTACATGTATATCTATATAAGTTTGCAAATATTGATATAATTCTGAAATATAGATTACTGAACGTATATACACAAATTTCATATTTGAATACTTTGTTCCGTTTTACAAGGTATCGATTACACGTCAAGCAATAATAAACAGGGAACAACAACATTTAAGGGACTTTCTTTGCATAATACCAGTGGACCGATCTTGAACCCTTACCAACAGGTAGTGTGAACTTATGTAGCTAGGTTGGAAGCCTAAACACTAACATTTGCTCAAGTGCACTTTGTCCTTTACTAAATTGATCTGTTTTACAACCTAGATGACTTGATAACATCTGTTTCTGATAAAATACAGTTACATGATTGTAAATAATATCTAAAGAATTTTAATCCTCAATCTATACAATATATAGTTAATATTATTTTTCATTTAATATATTGTGTATTAACATATATGTACTCCTGGTGCTATTGTGTCCATTATGAGTAACATCGTTTGTAAATATATTATATCATTAAATAATCTTTAAGCTTTATGTTTCTTGTCAAGGTTGCTGTGTCTAAAGTCTGAAATGTCCTTTTAATCGGCCTTGACCTGAAGAAAGACAAACGAGTTATATAAATATATATATATATATATATATATATATATATATATATATATATATATATACATCCAGAAATTGCAACTACGTTTGCCATATAGTTCTATTTTATCTTTCGTCAAATCGTATCATCCCTAATAAAATAAAATAAAAGGCAGATGGACAGTTTACGTGGTGACATTAAATACGAAATGTAGAAATAAATGATGAAATCTGGAAGAAATTTCACTTAATGTTTTTGCATTGCTTTACTTAAAATTGTTGTCAGCAACAATAGCATCTGATAAAATGATATTAAAATAGTTTCTACCTGTAACCATATTTGAAGGTAAACAATCCTAAAACGAGTTTTGTTTATTTACTCAGGTAATATGCATGCTTGGAGAAACTTTAGAGGCACTAGACAAGGACGGACGAATACCAGCTTTTTGTTTGGGTGACACCTTATTCCCGTTAAAACCCGAGGTACAAGGAATGTATCTAAACAATTATCATCGTTTATACGACTGGCTTTGAACAATGGGTTTGGACTTTGAGTGTTCAAAAGATCCGTTTAGCCATAATTAGACGCTTGTGTTTTTCTCTGTACAATCAGATTTGAAACTCACGGATAAGGCAGCACCAACCCTGATGTCTTTACAATGCATCCCTTATCACAAAATTATACAATCTGGTAGCATGGTATTATTATACTGGCATAAAACATATGCAAATAGAACGTAGTTCTGCTTGAATAATGTTTGCTTTAATTATAATCTGAAGAGAGTGGAACGACTTGGTGTGTAATTATACTACAGACTTTATTAACTTGTTTTTATATCCTAATATTTACATTAGTAATATGAATGCAGGAGATTTGCCAAATAAAGAATAGTGTTAGTTTCATTAAATAAAACACCACTAGACTGTAAACAAACAAATCCAGCATATCCGATTCGCTCGTATTCGTAAGGAACATTTGCATTGCAAATCTCCGGCAGTTTCGTTGAAAAAATTAAATTGTCTTTTACAACATGCACCATACCGTTCCATTACCATGTGCTGTGTTTGTGTTAGTGAGCGACATAAGTACTTACCATCGGTGCATGGGGAAAATATAACAATTACTTTTATTTCGCAAGAACGGGACGGATGAAGGAATTTGTGCAAGTCTAAGAATTGATTGGGTTTAGTGGATTAAAAAGAGACGGTCTACTCTTGAATGTTTATTCTCTAAGCCTGCGATGATATTTATGCACAGTTATTAATGTGTGGAATTAACATGAACATAAGAGAAATTAGATTCATTTAAAATAATGATATTATCGCACTTTAACATGGCATGAATTATTCTCAGTATAATATTGAACAAGTTCAATTCAAAAGATTATCATTTTTTACTGGAGTTATACATTACGGGCATTCTTTATACCATTTTTTTAATGTCAAGGGATCGTGCTCTGGGTTTAATGAAGTGTTAGACATCTACAATAGAGTAACGAAGGAAAAAGAGCTGAGTGGTACCCTGGACTTTGTCCCAGTGATAGAAGAGGCTGTGAAAATTGTGAAAGAGACGAAAAGGGTAAATAATATAATATATCAACCCTCTTTTAATGTATAATAAAACAAACCACAACACAGTTTTCTGCCAATATCTAAGTAAATCTTGCTTTAGTTTATGTTCTATTCTGAAAGAAACGTTCTTATCATCAGGGACATATTAAATAGAAATAAGTTCACGTTGATGAAGCAAGCAAGCACATGTGAACGTTATAAGAGTTTTTCCTTTGCAGTAGCGTATTACCATACCTGTAAATTTGAAACAAATCAAAATTACATATTTTGTTCTGGAATGGCTAACAGTAGTGAATAAATGATTAAGTATATTCATTCAATTTTTACAAAATCAAAGGAACTTGTTTAGGTCAATAACCTCCAACAATAGGCATCAATGCTTCAAATGAATCTCCCCTACGTGATATGCCCATTACCAAGTTAATCATACACTTTTCTATAGAAACATGATGAACATATCTTTTTTAAGGGCATATACATTTGTATATAAAACAGGGTACATAGATGTCATAAAATGTGCTCCGTAATTAAACACAACACGTTCTGAAGAAAAAAACCAGGGGATGCGATGCGATAATTATTGAGAACAAACGAATACATATAAATATTATTTTGTCTGAAAATAGTAGAGATTATATGTAGGAACAGGAAAAAACACCCATCTATATTTAGAACCCATTTAAATACGCTACCACTACTACTTAAAATCCCGTCATCAAAAGAATGCAAAAATTTATAGTTGTTATATTAACAGTCCGCAATCATTTATATGATTTTTATTATTACTCAGCATGTATATATATATATATATATATATATATATATATATATATATATATATATATATATATATATATATATATATGCTGTTCAGGTGAATCTCATACAGAAATGTATAAAATTTGAATTGATATATCGAAAGCTTTCCATGCATGTGATACTAAAATATAATTATAATTAAAAATAATAATAAGACTTGAAAACGATAATGCAATGATAACAACAATTTTAATAGTTATACTATTCTTATTTGTGTAATTTAGTATCACATCCTGGTTATTATTACTGGCGGCAAGATTGATCTGGAGAAACTGAAACCCATACAAGACGCCATAGTAGAAGCTTCAAAATGGCCGCTGTCAATTGTGGTGATAGGGGTTGGAGACGGCCCATGGGAAACCATGATGACGTTTGACCATGGATTACCAAACCGACAATTCGACAACTTTCAATTTGTGGACTTTCACGAGTCTATGGCAGAAGCAAAAAGTTCCTACGCAGTACTGGCTTTACGTGCATTAATGAAGATCCCTGAACAATACATGCTGATCAAGGATCATGAGCTTTTGATTGGTTTGGTAGATATAGATGATGAAATCGTTTGATCTTTGTGTCAGTATTTTAAACAAATTCTTGAGATAAATGATCGTTTAATTTTCAGTAATTTTCAGTCTTAATTCAATGTGTGTACATGTTTCTGTTAGATGCAGATCATATTTCTAAATGATATGAGCAAAACAATTGATATATTTATTGTACAATGCGCAGTAACGAGAAAATACAGGAGTATGCCCTTCCTTCTGATATCCTTTTTCATTGTGCTATTTCGAGTGCAGATATGAGATAAATTATGACGAAATTGAATGATTATTTTATGTTAGGATACATCTGGTTATTTGATTTGAATACATTATGAAAACATACGTTTTGCGCATGATTAATGCTATTTAAATAAGTGTCAGGATAAAATGTCTTGTTAGCATATACAGAACAATGAAAACCAAAACATCACCCAAGTTTTGGTCACGATAACTTATAAGGCATCATTATATTATTAGTAACATCAAGTGCGTGGCTCCAGCTGTTACTTCACAGAAGTGTACTCATTTTCTCAATACCATAATGATTTTTATAAAACGTATACAACATCAAATTAGTGTCACTCAATTTTTTAGCATAAAGTTGTAAAACAAATCCCTTTATTTTAAACAGGGAAGATTACATTACTTACAAATTTAACATTGGTCACACCAACCTCAAATTTCATGGCGAAAATATCTTCGATTTTGCACTTGCCTCTCCATGTCCATTTATTGATTAGCCAATTGTTTCAATGTTTCAGACGTATAATATTAAATACTAAACTCTAGATTTGAGTATAGAAATCAACATGTCAAATTGAGTTTTATTAACCGTATGAGGCAATAACGACGTTATGTCCATGTAAGTCTTCTTTTAGTTTATAAAAATCTTACTATACTTATCTATCACAACTGATCAATATCACAAACAGTTATGCTTTGATGAAAGAAGAACAAACTACTTCAGCTGAAAACACCACAACTTCATTCTGTAATACACTGGATTCCAACAACATATATTTGTCTCGTTCCGTCTCCCAGGAACACTCTCGATATATGATTATTTAACATACAATAGTTAACGTTAGTATTATAAGGTTACAAAAAATGCATATATCCTTGCAACATTTTAACTATTTATCCAAAGTGAGTGTTCGAACAGTTTTCAAAGAATGTAAAGTATATAAATTATTCGCAGTCGCAAGTAGATCAAACGAAAACTGTTTTTGTTTTGGACGATTTGCAGGGATATTTAGTTGCTTCATGTCACGAAACCGTTATGATATTTTCATTCATGATTATGCCGTATCTGTAGGGCAGTGCTAGCAAGGTAGAGTATATAATAGTAAAGCAGTTACAACTGATTTTCTTGTTATATAGAAAAAGAAAGAGTCACACGTTTACCACGATGCGGATGGAGAACCGAATGCAAGGGAACGGGGAAAAAGGCGATTCTATGTCATAAGAGATAATTACAAAACCTTTGATGACGTCACAAAAGCCATGACAGATGCTGATATTCAGGTTTGCGAAGTTATTTTAGGTACGTTTTAATATATTAATAATAGTTTTATTTTACAATGTGCAATACAAACAATACTGTCTTCATAACTAAGCACAATGAACAGTCATGTCAGGGAATTGTTATCACTGAACAAATATAACTAGCATTCTAATCATGTTGAAATAGATCATTTAACTTATGTGATTAAACTTAAATAATTTAGATTTTGATTCAAGCATATAATCATGTTTTTGAAAACTGCGGAATGCAGTTGTAAAATGACTGTAGGCTAAACTTGAATCCATCAGATTTCAAAATAAACCACTAGAGATATTAGCAGCAGGTTGCATTATCTCTGCGCACTAAAGAGTTGGTTCTCAGCTTTGAATTTGTCAGGATCATCTCCATCCATATAAACAATTAGTTCTTTGGATTGCATTGATCAGTATCATCTCTATGCACATTTACTGCTGCTCTTATTTGTGTCATGGTCAGACAATCTCTTGACAAATCAACATTTGGTCCTCCTGTCTGTCAATTGTACTTGTAACCTCTTTGCGCATGAGCAGTTTGTCTTCCTATTTGAAATGCTCAATACAAATAGAAGATGGAACGGAAAGAGTTCAAATAGAGCTGCTCTCAGTTTCATTATCATCATATTCAGTGCGTGCTCACCCATTTAAGACGTCATTATCAGCAAGGTGCAGAGCCTGCAGTCAACCGGGAAACGTTGACAATAGACAGGTGTTAACAATGAGTGACATGGACAGCAACAGGAACTATTAGTGGCCTAGCCCCATCATACAAGGTTGACTGCACAACAACCCTGTCCTGTCTGACAGCGATTAAGTATGGGCTAAAGATGACGTGCAAGGTTGAAAACAGGCGATCAGACAGATGGTTCAGCTACGAGCTTCGAAAACTGACCTAATCATACTGGGCGTCTCCAAGTCAAGCAGACTGCTGGGTGTGAGGTTTTTACATGCATAGTGGAAGTTTCGCGACAGCATGGATCATAACCAATATTTGTGTGTTTGCTTCCTGGCGATGAAAGACTCTGTTCACAAGACAAATTTGTATGGATCAAGTATTTTCAAGAGAATTATTGCAACAAATGTGTGAATGTATTATATCTTTAGTTTTGAAAAACTACTTTCCTACTTATTTTTACAAACATATATCAAAATGTGTTAATGTATTTTAAGAAGTATATCGGTACACTGAGCTTTGTTTCAAAACATTTTTTTTCCTGCGCTTTCCAAGGTATCGATTACACGATAAGCAACAAGACACAGGGACAAAAGACTTTTGATGGACTTTCTTTGCATGATACCAGTAGACAGACATTTAATCCGTACCAAAAGGTATTATTGACCAGCATACGCGTGAGTGTATGTATGTATGTATGTATGTATGTATGTATGTATGTATGTATGTATGTATGTATGTGTGTTCGTGTGTGTTCGTGTGTGTTTATGTATATGTATGCGATTCTCTGACACAATTTTGATCACTACACTCTCACCCTTTGTAGTGCACGTCATTCAAGCGGTATATTGCTTTCCTTCAAACAGTAGACGCGTGGGTAACTTAAATTCATCAGACATGTTGTTATATTAAGATCATTTAGATACTTGTTCTGACCAAAGAATTGAAAATTAACATTACTACATTGTAATAATTGTTCATTTAATATAATACTTCTAAACGATTATTTTATTATCATTGACTTAGAGTGCAAATATTCAATTTATTTCTTTATTTGCTCAGGTGATATGTATCCTTGGAGAAACATTCGAGACACTTGACAATGACGGTTTGATACCAGCATTTTGTTTTTCTGACACGTTATTCCCATTGAAATCTGAGGTAAATGAGATTAGAAATATTGTAATGTTTTGGGTCGTTTTTGTTGAGGTAGAGTACGATTGATCACAGATAAATAATTGGGTCTACAATTAATCAACTTAGACTGTAAGAACACCATCGTACGTCTGCACTTCTCTGATGGTCTCTAAAAGGTGAATATAAATCACGAAAGTGCATTTGTCTGTTGTATTGTCATGGTATACTACAATCAACCCATCTATCATTACAGAATGGCATTTATGAGTTTTGAGGAACAGCTAATGGAACAACTCATGTCATTAATTCTCTGTCTCACATCTGTTAATTCAACTTAAATGTAATCTGGTAGAACATAAACTACAAATATTTAGATTTTATTTGTCCAAGAAAATACAATATTTCAAGTTTACAGTTTTTGTTATGAGGATAGACTAACAATAAAAACAGGTGTTGTGTTTTGGCCTGTTCTAAAAGGCCACATATGCATAGTGTCTTTAAAAGTGAAACTAATAAATAAAATGCAATATAACCTATGCTACTATTTGGTATGTTATGTCTACGTTAGTGTGAAATATACGTGAGACAAAATGAGAACAAGTGAATGTATTAATAGTGGACACTAATTTATTACACTTGTACGGAATTATATGAGTTGTGATGCCTGAATTAAGTCTCGAGTACTGAAAATATAATTGTATGTTATTAATAGTGTAGGGATTTAATAGATGCAATAACTAACATCAACAAAATCGGGTTTGTTTTGAAAATATTTTCTTCAAGTTAATGATTTATTTCTCTGTAAAACTATAAATGGATTTGTATATGATGTCTTTGAAAATCGGAACATTAACACCCAGATTTGTGCTGTTTGGTTTAAGAGTCATAGAATAATAATTGAGTATACGTTTCTTGTTTTCTATTCATTGTAGGGCCCGTGCAAAGGTTTTAATGAGGTATTGGACAGGTATAATCAAATAACCAAAGAAAAAGAACCGAGCGGTTCAGCGGACTTTGTTCCATTGATAGAAAAGGCTGTGAAAATTGTTAAAGAGACCAAAAAGGTAATAAATTAAATAGATGTTATCCACGTTAGTATGAAATTGAGTTAAACGCCAAATATATTTATAGTTTAAATCCATTTATCAGAAATTGTATTCGTATTTCTCTTTTCTTAGCAACTGAAATTGTTATCTTATGGACGTTACCAGTTGAAATTATTTTAACTGGCTGGTAGAAACTAACAAATGATATAGCAATGATAAGGTGATGCATTAGCATAAGTACAATATTTGTATCAATACAAACGTTTACCAATCAAAAGCACATGCTCAGGATAAGAGGATCGGACAAGATCTACAGGTCGCATAAGTACCTCTCCAATGCGTGTTTTAACTATAATTTTGCTGTGTACACACTCAAATTTCTCTTTAAAAGTTGAAAAAGTATTTGTATAAAAATATAAAATATTTTAACTGTACCATATCAGCAGAATGAGTCCCGTCATTGACCAATGTTATTAAAGTTTGTATCCGTACGCTTAAAAACATCTCTGTCAAACTGAGAACGCAATTTCGCAATACACGTGCGCCAATTTTATACAGAACGTAGGGGGAAAATATAACCTCTGTTAGTAAGTTTAGTTTCCTCAGACACCATTGTATTGCTCGAGAAAGTTGGGGAGGGTTAGGAGTATCAATCATTTTCAAAGAAGTAAGAGAAAAGATAATGATACTAGCGAAGAATCACAATAATATTCACATGGTAATTCTACGTTTTATGTCGTTAGGCAAAACATATATTTGCTTTTCTATCCCTGAAGTATCAAATCGAGTCTCAAATTTAATATGTGCAGAAACTTGAACACTACATTGTAAGCATTATATAAATTTTTAATAAAAAATACTACTACTATTACTACTACTAGTACTACTACTACAGCTATTACTTCTGCTACTACTACTACTACTAATAATAATAATACAACTAATAATCTTCATATTTTAGTACCACATTTTGGTGATTATTACCGATGGCCAGATTGTGAACATGAAAACCACCAACGACGCCATAGTGGAAGCTTCAAAATGGCCGCTCTCTATCGTGGTGATTGGGGTGGGGGACGGTCCGTGGGACGACATGAAGAAATTAGACGACGAACTTCCAGAACGTGAATTTGATAATTTTCAGTTCGTAGACTTTCACAAAATTCTCAACGATGCTGGCAACACACAGGCAGCTCTCGCTTTAGGTGCGTTAATGGAAATCCCTGAGCAATACAAGATGATCAAAAACCACGAACTTCTGAGAAAGAATTAAAGTGTTTTGTATAGACTGAAGATATCAAATATAAAAAGATCTTCATATCAGTATTTGTACATATTCAGAGTAATCCTATCATTTTTGTGACACTAATGTTTAATTTTACTTATATATATGCCTTTTAAGTTAAAAGAAGGACAAATCTTATGTGATAAGAAAACCAAGGGACGCATTTAATGTTCTGTACAAAGACGTCGCATGTGATGATTATCTCTTCTCCGTTTTTGTTTATTGTAAATGTCATGAAAATGAACTCGAATAGTAGTTAAAAAGATGCATGCTCCAATTGATATTAAATCTGAAAACTATTTTTTCAACAGTTGCCTTGTGTGCAAAGTGAAGCTTTCTGATCATAATCTAAAACATAATTTTCTTAGTAGGTTGCATACATGCTTTGCGACATAAGGGAAATAACTCGTTCGTTCAACCTTATTATTTCAATCATCACGACTAACCCTGTTAGGTGCACATGATTAATACGCAAATGTGTTGAGTTGTAGACATAACGATTCTGATATACAAGATAAGTTAACATATAAGTACAACTGGATGTATTTTTTCATTTTTTGCTGATGTGTATGTATAAAGTTTTCGTTTCGTTTAATATTTTGTTGTTTACAGAGTTATATATTAAATCTATAAACACTAACCTAATATAGCTATAAGATAAGCAGGATATATTTTAATGCAAGATCGAAATAATAGATAAACTTGGGAAATATTTAGACTGTTTAAGTTACAGGTGTCGGGATGTATTAGGGGTTTGTACTTGTTATCATATTATTGTGTTTAAGTGACGTGACAATTGAATCTCTATCGCAGATAGTTTTTTAATCACTGTACTGTATTCAATCAGGTGTGAACATTTTAATTTGTGCAGTGCAGAGGAAAGAAAGGTGCAAAGTTGATATATTGCAAATACACATATAAGAGAGAGAGAGAGAGAGAGAGAGAGAGAGAGAGAGAGAGAGAGAGAGAGAGAGAGAGAGAGAGAGAGAGGTGGGGGTGGGGAGAGAGAATCCACGTAGTTTGAAATATAATTCACTGTACTCATTTTCGCACATTTGTAGGGAATATGGTCATTTGGTTAGATAATTAACACAATAAATAAGTATGAAGTCGCTGAAGATAAGACAAACATATATATTGATAACCCCTTATTCTAAAATTATCTAAAAGATTGTCTAGTTCTAACCCCATTCTAAGCATATTTTACATACTCGTAAGGTACCAAACGACAGTGTTGGTTCGTAATGGTACACAACAAAACCCCAAAGTCATTAAAGTAGCATGACATTTGATTTGTACTGGTTAGCTGACTATCTATCTAATAACGTTTGCAAATTACTGATGAATCTAATTGACTACCTAATGTGTCTAGTGAACTGTTTTTCTTCCATTATTTTCTATAAAAGCATCATAATGAAACAACTGAGTGTAATGCGACTCATTATTGATGATAGCTCACTTATGTATGAGTAAAATGATATTTACGATTTACCACTGGTAGATGGTTTACGTAATCAAACGAAAACTGTTGTAACATCATTATCGTGTAACTTAGCGTCCTATTGTTTCACAGCTTAAGTTTGAACACAATATTATATTTTGTTACTGACGATATGAAGTAATATGTAGTAGTGTAGGAAAGTGAAATCAACATAATGAATGTGTATGAATATCTTCATTATAACTCATGGTTCATTTTTGTAAATTGTGTTCATGCTATTATATAGCAACAATGTATGCAGGACTTGACCTTGTCCAAAACTGAGTTTAATTATACTTGACCTGATTGATTTGTTATTTCATTATATATTTTTTACTATCAGGATCTTTAGTAAAAGAAGAAGTAAATATATTAATTTTGGTCAGGTGTCTAGACTTACATAAATAAATTTTATACGATATGGTTTCGATTTGATTTTGTAAACTCCTGGATCATTCTAGAAAGTTATTTTCCATTTGGAAAGGGTAAAGTATCTAGACAATTATAGTTTGTGTCTATAAACACTTCCACGATTTTCGATAGAAAGTCTATAAACACTCTATAAACACTCTATAGAAAGTATGGTGTGAGAGTAGATAGTATATTCCAAAATAGTTGCCGGAACAAGCGGGTCTGTGCTGGATTGTAATTTAAAAGTGGAACTTCGATAGTAGGCGTTTGGGATGAATTGCAGTTAAAGAGTGTGCCCTGTACTGCATATATTTGTGTTGGATTGTAATAAAGTAAACGAGTAATGGATAGTACAAGAATGTGTTAAATAGTATATAAAAACATTAGCGTTAGGTTTCCCACAGAGCTTTTCGTGTCACTATATTGCTTTTAAATGTTCGCGCTCAGTAGATCCACACTCAGTAAATCAATCAAAACAATTTAAGGCCATAGTTCCAGCAACATATTAAATTCCCATAACGGACGAAAATGTCTGCACCATCTTAAACCATTAAAATGTTTAACATTAATGTTACCATGGGTAGCTATATATATATATATATATATATATATATATATATATATATATATATATATATATATATATATATATATATATATATATATATACAGAGAGAGAGAGAGAGAGAGAGAGAAATTAAAGTATTCTTTTCTGTGTATCTCTTTTGAAATCCAAGAACATTTTGAATGTCTGTTTTATGTATCTGATTTATACGTATGTTGCATTTAGAACTTGTTCCTGTAGGCACTCTGCCAACTATACTAGCTTGATATACACAGATAAAGCGTCACGAACCATACAAAAGTTTTCAATAAAAGCCACATATCATAAGCAAATGTTTCTTTCTTTCATACAACGTATATATATCTATGTATGTATGTATGTATGTATGTATGTATGTATGTATGTATGTATGTATGTATGTATGTATGTATGTATGTATGCATGCATGCATGCATGTATGTTTCTCTGAAGATCTGTGTCTTCATCAATATGTCTGTCTCTGAATTGCAATCATATTAAATAGATTAATTAAGTATTGGGGTAAGTATTAATATGGTACCCATGTTGAAACTATACATACAAAATCGTTTCTTTTCAGAAATGGGTAAAGTTATAACATTATTGCAATTGATGTTGAGTCACCTTTTCCTTAAAGTACGTGTATCAACTCAATTTAATAGGGCTAAAATATTTCAGTTATCTCTTATCACTTTTGGTATATGTGTTTAGCTCTGTGTAACATAAATTATATCGGTGTTTTTATATCTGCCTCGAGAAAATATATTTGCTGGATTCGATTGTTTATCCAGCATTATAAACAATTGCATAATTAATAAATCCATGAAATCCATGTACACTCGGCGTTTCATCAATATCGATAATAAAATTATCGGTAATATCATCAACCTCTGCTTCCAACAATTTTGCATTCCTGTAAAAGTCTTTAAGTACCTTGTAACATCGCTGATCATCAACGACTTGTGCTCCTAAATAAAATTATCTCATTTCAACCATCTCGTTATGAGATTAAATAATAAATGAGTGTTACCACTTGAGGATGGGTTTATTATTATCATTCAGATAGAATTTGGTAGCGCTTGTTGACGTTTGACTGGTTCTTGCTTTCGTGTTGCTGTGAAATCAATGTCATCCAGATTATAAACATATAATACATAATATGAACGTATATTGTGTTCGATTTAGATCATGCACATCTACTAGCGGGGTGACAACAATAATAACAAAACAAAACAAAAACTTAATGGAAAATGTGGAATATGTAGTAAAGGAAATTTATAGCAGCCAGTAAAATCGGTGTGTGATATTGCGACTTCATTAGGAACAGTTCCGGGAACGCCTTCAGCTAAATTAAATACCCAAGAGAAAAGCATCGGTCTGGATATAATTATTGCAGTCCTTTCGAAAATATTGTTACTAAATCACCATTTTCGACGGGATATAACAAACATTAAATTATATTTCATTATTGTTGAAAGAGGATATTCGCGCTAGTCGCTAGTAGTATTATAATTATTTTATATTTTTTTTTGTTTATTTTCTGAATCGGAAATATGTATCATTGATGTAACACATTTCAGCATTATAGAAGAGATACAACTCTTTAAAGGGTACGATGAGCTATTGGAGTTATCTCGATTATTTTATTCGTTTATTTATAAACTATAATTTTTTGGGTTGTTTTCCTCCCTCGTCGTGTTCTTGAATATAAATAAATCGGTATTTTCAAAACAAATTGTATCCTTAATTGTTCAAACGTCACGAGACAAACTCACCTTCCCATCATATCACACTTTTTAGTATTTTAGAGCGGGGTGTGCATGTCAGTTAAATGTAGAGAAGTATCCGAGTATGCATTGTGCAGTCTATGGAATTACGTTAGTAAAAATCAATTGTATTGCCGTACTTAGGATCAGATAGAATTCAGTTAGTGTTATGCAGTCCTTAGAATTAAACTAGTCTTGTGATGTTAATATAATTAATATTATAAATTTATGCTCCTGATATGTTAGAATCTCGTTTGGCAATCTAGAAGTTCACATGGGTGCTGAGCCGTCCTTAAAATAAGTTAATATAATGTTGTGCTGTAAAAAATATTTTGTGTCCTCTGGACTTATTAGTATGGCATTTGGCAATCTAGGAGTTAGCACGGGGGTTGTTTTGTGTAAATATTTCGAATCACCTTCTGGACTTACTATAATGAGGCTTGGCAATCTAGGAGTTCACATGGTGGTTGTGTAAATATTGCTTAAAATGTTATATATATATATATATATATATATATATATATATATATATATATATATTCAAAAATGAATTACGAAAATAATAATGTTCTTCTTTCTGCAATTAAAAAATTAAAACATGACGGTATAAAATATCTGATGAACATAATTCTGAATACACTATTTGTGATTTTTAGTCATTGCAGTAACAAATATTTAAAGATAGATATCCACTGCTATCATACTAAAGATTCATAAAGTTCATTCAACAATATATGCTCCTATCATTGTCTGCAGTAAAGGAAGTAAAACGCGCTATCGAGAAAATTATATCAGAATTATCTCACAAATACGAAACAAAACATTTTTAACACTGGTATAAGAGAATTCAGAAAGATTATGTCAGCGAAGTCAAAGGTCATTATAAACGTGATAACGAAAATAGCGACGAAATCCTTGACGAAGTCAGAGGTGATTAATAATGTGTAATATTTAATCTGATACTAATTTTTATCTTTGTTTTCAGACTTATTTGTGTATTATACCTGATAATATTTATACTGAAATGTTTCTGTTTTTGATAGGATTTTCATAATTGTAGTATAATTTGCCTTATCAAACTATACAATCATAAAATAAAATGATCATATTTATTCTGATAACATTATTCAGCATGCAATTTTCTTTTTCAATTTGTTTAAATAACATACCCCATCAAACTATTAAATCCTAATGATTGTCAATATTTTTAAAGTACCATATTCCCCATCAAATTCTGAAATAAATGAAGAATACAATTAAATATTTATTCTGATAATATTTGTTATGTAATTTTATATCTTTTCAGTAAGAATTTGTTTCCTTAGTGCCAATTCTAGCATATAATTTTGAAAATAGTCTTATAAGTATTTTTTATAATAGTATGTTATTGGAAATTTGAATAAGAATTAATAATTCAAATTTATGTTACAAGTTTTAAAGATTATTTGTCATTATACAATATTTTTTGATGAAAGAATTATTAGTTTGGGATAAATCTATCATATTTGTAAGACATAAATATCGTTAGGATCTAAGATCTACGATCTTACATAAAGATTCAAATCTAAATTCCATATTGTTATTCAATACATTTCTGGATTGGTTTGTAAGTTATAAATGTATATAAAATATTGTGACATCGTAGATAATTCAAATAAATAGGTTATTGTACAACCATTAACATGACTTTGACCACTATCTTTGGTCACTGTTAACCATGATTATGCTGATTTACCGCCTTGATCAATAAAACCAACGCTGATATCAGCCACCATGTGACTAATTATCTTGATATTGATACAATTGATAAAATATGCATTTACATTCGTAGCCTTTTTCTCCTGTCTTAAGGTTTCCTTTTATTTGACATTGTGGACATTCTGTAGTCCAACGTTCTTTCTTGTATCAGATTTGTTATCTCCACTTTAATTTTGCAAGGAGTTTAACCCGTGATTAGTGTTGTAAATGTATTTTCCGAAAGCTTTGTACATACCTGACCAGAATTGTGATTTGATGTGATTCTTTAAATTTTCATCGGCTGACTGTGAAAATGAATTATTGCACCCAGTACTACTAAAAGTTATAGAATGAGAGTGGGAATCCTGGACATATCAGAATTGTTTTACAAGTGTTTGCGAAATAAGCATATCAATCCAAGAGATCCAGAAACCATGAATTGAAGACGTGCTTCAAGTTTGAAGTGCCTACACAGAGAACTTCTATAGTCAAAATCGACGTACTGGACTCTGTGTTTGTTCGAGTTGAAATGACATTGGCTAAACCCACGATTGTTTGTGACTCTCTGTTACGCATGACAGTTTAACGTCTCTTGTTTGAAACTGAACGTACTTAAAACAAATTCAAACTATTTAAATAGCAGCAGCTAACACTATCTAGTGGTGAAATGAGTCGGGTGAAAAGGAGAACGGAATATAAGTTAAACACTATAACAATCTAACTAGCACTTATTATTAGTACAAGTATTAGTTCTTCACGTTTAGTGTTATGTTCTTCACCATTACTGTTCATAATATATCCATTCTTCCATCAGTATAGGCGAATATTTCATGTCCGGGTGATGCAGGGTGGTGCTTTTCAAATCGCCATTTACTGTGCAATATGTATTGTTTGCGGATAGTTTGTCTTTTAAATCTGGGTTCCGATATTTCTTTATATCACATATTTTATTGTTATCTCGTGGTTAACAGCTGGTTTTTTATCGTATATGTATGCCTGTATAATGTGACCCATAATCCGTGGGTCTGTTGTTTAATCAACTATTTTTTCAACTATTTAGCCAATTGTCTGTCATTAAAAGAAACGACATAATGACCCCTGAGCCGTGTTGTCTCATCGGACAACTACTGAAACAGACGATTTGTTCCTAAAACTGTTGATGTCGCTGAGCTAGGATTTACGCTTTCTGTGAGGCTTACATCTTGTTTCTAACATTTGGGGATCTGTATAGAGAGGCTAGGGACAAACAGTTGTGATTAGCACTTAGACACAGTGTTATGGTTACAACAGGACGTTTCGGATTTATGTTCAATCAACATTTCCAGTACACATCGTACGTCAAAAGAGCAAGATTGTAAACTTCTTGCACGAATGAGGATGAAAACAACCTTACTTATCTCTCTTTTGAACCATAATAAGTGAATGAAATTGATTTGGAAACTTAGACATATGACAGGATGGACCTTGTTATTTGCCTGGACGACAAATAACTACCAATAACAAAATCCTTGCAAACAATCTCTTACGCCTTTGTGTCTGTGAAATAGGTCTGTTTGTGCATAGGAACTCATGTACGTTTGACTCTATGGGGTCGTATGTAATAATAATAATAATAATAATAATAATAATAATAATAATAATAATAATAATAATAATGAGGACTTTGTATAGCGCCTAATCTTTCGAAATTCTAAGCATTTTACACCATATATAATGATATGACTACACCACAGAACAACAAATGACAAAACAATGAAATTGGAAAACATAAAAACATGCTAAAACATATAAGATACAAAACATGATTAGATCGCTAAGTTTATCCCTGCAGTTGAAACAGGTGAGTCTTAAGAGCACTCTTAAAAGGGACCACTGTGTCTTTGTGTCTAATTTCAATGGGCAATTCGTTCCACGTCGCCGGGCCCTGGAGTGCAAACGAACGTTGTGCATATGACTTTGTCTTCACCTTGGGAACAATGAGTATACGATTATCAGAAGAAGAGCGTAATGATCTAGCTGGTGTATACACATGGGTGAGGCTGGATAGGTATGTTGGACTGGAGACTGTCATTGAAACATAGCACAGAGAACAAATTGTGTGTTTGATTCTGTATCGAATTGATAGCAAATGTATGGTACAGAGCGGTGGAGAGGTGTGCCCTGATCGAGGTACTCTAAAGATGATCCGTGCAGCTGTGTTTTGAACAATTTGAAGTTTCTGGAGTAAATATTGTGACGAACCAGACATAATTGAGTTACAAATAGTCCAGTCTTGAAAGTACTGATGAACACACAAGTGCCTTAGTGGCATCAACTGAAAGATATTTATGAATGGAACTGATGCGTGTCAATTCAAGATATGCAGCCTTGCATATGTTCATGACATGTTGGTGCGATGTGAGAGTACTGTCTAACGTAACGCCTAGGTTCGGTACTGACTGTGAGAATTTAATGTTGGTGTTGCTGATATTTATTGTCTAAGGTTAAGGATGTGAATGAGAAAGTATTTGTGTTGTGATCAGAATAGCCTCACTTTTATCATCATTCATCTGCAGCTTGTTACATGTCATCCATTTCACATTTCACATCAGAAATGCACTTCTCTACTCCATGGATGGTAGCATCAACTTCAGTTGGGTGGCTAGACAGACTTGTATATTTGGGTGTCGTCAGCATACAATTGGTGCAACACTGAGTGATGATCTATGACACTTGAGAGCGGCGGAGTGTACAGAATGAAGATAACAGGTCCAAGAACAGATCCCTGTGGAACACCATACATACGTCAACTGGGATGGAGTGTATTCCATTTGCATATCTATCTATCTATCTATCTATCTATCTATCTATCTATCTATCTATCTATCTATCTATCTATCTATCTATCTATCTATCTATCTATCTATCTATCTATCTATCTATCCATCCATCCATCCATCCATCCATCCATCCATCCATCCATCTATCTATCTATCTATCTATCTATCTAGCTATCTATCTATCTATCTATCTATCTATCTATCTATCTATCTATCTATCTATCTATCTATCTATATTATAGGGTGAGTGCGTTGGGTTTAAGAAGGTGTTAGACATCTACAATAAAATAACACCTACAATGCAATTATGCGGACCAACCAATTTCGTGCCAATCATAGAAAAGGCGGTGGAGATAGTTCAACAGAAGAGAAAGATATCTTCATGCCATCTATATTAGAATACCTTAAGCAGATTTCTTTAAGTTGAACGAATCAAATATTTGTCTTCAATTATTCATTTATTAATTGTATAAATACGAGTATTTATTAAAATGTGACTCACAAATATACATATTTATGGGTGTGTAAATCATATTCTAGAAATATTTAAATAAAAGTAATTTCAGGTGTAAGAATACTGAAGAATATGAGTGTATACAATAATTACTGTTGGGAGGTCGTGCTTAGGATTCAATGTATTTGTTTCAAAGACACCATAAATGCTTAACACATTTTGTATATCCAGATAATGAAAAATTAAAAGGTTTTATTTTGTTTGCTTTTTTGTGGTTTAACGCCATTTTTCAGCACTATATAGGCAATACATGGCGGCCAGTATTAATGGTGGAGGAAGAACCCGGACAATCCCCGAAAAGAACCACCGACCCACGAGAAGCTACTGGCAAGCTTTCTCACATAACTATATTAGCCGAATCTTAGACTAGAACCCACGCAGACAGAAAAAATGAAGGTAATACTATTTGATAGATTATCTAGACATTATTTTTATCTTTATTATTAATTATCACCATTGTCTACGCCATCTACCTTCTTTTATCTGGATCTTTAATACTAATACTAATACTAAACTAATAATAATAATGCTAATACTACTACTAATAATAATAAAAATAACGATAATGATAATAACGATGATGATAATAATAATAATAATAATATCAATAAAATAATAATAATAGTAATAATAGTGATAATAATACTAATAATAGTAATATAATAATAATAATAATAATAATAATAATAATAATGGAAATAATAATAATAATAATAATAATAATAGTGATAATAATAATAGTAATATAATAATAATAATAATAATAATAATAATAATAACAATAATATGCAGATTTAGAAGAATAATGGTTACTAGAAAATATCAGTTGATGTTCAAATGCATTCGTAGTATAAACAGTAGTAACAGAAGCAGTGACTGAGTACTATCAGTTGTCGTAGTGGAACTAGTATTAGTAATAGTAGTTGTAGTAATAGTATGTATGTTTTTATTGTTATAATAAGCATTATTAGCAACACCATCATACTTCTCATATGTCGTAGTTTTAATGAACTGACTCATTCCTCGCACAACATGTAAGAACGTTATAATATTATTGTATTCTTCTACTTAATCGTTTTCAATTAGATCAGTATTATGTTGTACAGTTTATTTGTTTAAATACTTCCTAAATTTCAACAATTTAGAGCACGCCTTCCTAACGGGGAATATTTATGAGGGATTTAGCTTCTTGCTATTGAATTAGACCATATATAATTATTATTAAATATACTTATTTTTTTACATTTCAAGTATCACATTCTAGTGATAGTAGCTGACGGACAGGTCACAAAAGAGAAACCAAACAAAGAAGCTATAGCTGCAGCTTCAAAGTGGTCGCTGTCCATTATTCTAGTAGGAGTGGGGGATGGCCCCTGGGATACAATGAAGGAATTTGACGATGAATTGCCTGAGCGCATATTCGACAACTTCCAGTTTGTAGCCTTTAATAAAACTGTAAAAGATGCAAGGAACCCAGAGGCTGCACATGCTGTTCAAGCATTAATGGAGATTCCGGAACAATACAAAATTATCAAGAATCATGAAATATTGAGGTGAATAACACGTAAATAATAAAACATGTCTGCAGTTGGATGATAGTATAATTCAAACTTATTTCTCATTTCTGTATGCAATCACATGGTCTAAATTTGTGGAATAAAATATGCCAGTGTATCTAGAAATAAAAAGTTTAAAATTAAAATATTAAGATACTTATCAAACTTTAAATTGGTAATTTGTAAAGTGGTTATGTAATCTACATTTGCTTTAGATGAATGGTACTCTTTTAATTTAATGGCCATGGTCCACACCTATTGCATCTTCTCTCAAACACACAATTGTTACCCCACGCATCTATTATTAGCTCTTATTGAATCAAAACTACTACTATTTGTAGTAGTAACAATTGAGTAATAAACGTCCAATACACACATAATTAAAGATAGCGCCCGATATCAAACGGCAAGATTAGATAATGTTAATATTATTTTTCAAATTGTCTCATAATTTCTAATATTTTTGAAAACTGTGTCACTTGAATGTTCTTACAAGAAGATAGGGGAACAAAAGGACTTTTCAGATATTGTGGTTTGAGTTTGTATCAATTCAATGCTAAAAGACCAAATACAAATCTCGTATTATGTCTTCGAGTATAAGTGCAATTTTGACTACTAACAACGGACACAGTCAATAACAGTTTAGTGTTATACAACTTTGTAACCCACTTTATTCAAAACAATACGTATTGCAAGTCATCATCGAATTTTAAACTCAAATAAATGGATCACTTTTACATCATATATTTCCAACTATTCTGTATTTATTAAAACATTTTGTCTGATTTTTTTTTGTATTTGAAAATGTATATTGGCATAAAAAACACAATAAAATGTGTTGTCTTTGATTTTGTGATTTAATAATCTAGAAAAAAATTGCGGTGAAAAGGCACCATTGTTTTACAAGACAACTGACTGGATAGATATAGCATATTAAAAAAGCGTTTGTGCTCTACATCTATTGAATTATCTTCGCCTTTGATCCCGGAAAGTTGGATAATGCTCTCGGCACAGTAGGAATTGTGTATCTTTAAAGTATAAAATTAGGACAAAACAGTCGAATTACTTAGAATTTTTAAGACAATTTTGGGGGCCGTTTTGGGGGCAACTTTGGGGGCCATTTTGGGGGCCATTTTGTGTGATTAGTGTCATATATTTCTCAAAACAATCAAAAATAGCACACACCAAATAACTTGGATCGTTATACTGGACTCAGAACAAATTTGGAACAGAAGTCATTACTTTAAATCAACATTATCAAGGTTATAATACAACACTATTTTATTTATTTCATAACCCACGTTAATGATCTATACAAAAAATATAAATTTTCCTGTGATAAAGTGTACGACAGAAAGAAAGCTCTTAACTGTTTTATAGTATTAGCCATAAGGAATATGTTTATGACTAGAATGACGGATTAGTTGTCCAACATTATTGCCGCCATTATTAAGCACGACATTGTGCATTTATGTCAAATTGTGGCGGGTCCATGATTAATATACTTTGTGCAGAAACAAACGAAAACAACACAAAAGCAAAATTTGCCTATTGTATTTGGGCTGAAATTCAAGGTAGCATTACGCATGCCTTCGTTGCATTTGGTCATAAAACACATCTGTCTAACTGGGACGAATGTTTAAAGAGACCACCTGGTCGTACAATACGAATAGTTATAGTGAGCACATACTCGCAATGGATAAAGTGATGCTGATGCTGATTTGCAAAAGGAGAACACTAATGTAAAATCATTAGCTCACCATTTTCGTAATTGTTATCAGTGTTCTGGTAACCTATTTAATTTTCCATGTTCAGTGTCTTTCACAAACACAAATCATTTTTTCTCTATGTTTTTAGACCCACAGTAAAATATTTAATAATTTTGTATATCATTTCTGCTTTACATAAGATACTTTTTGATTCTTCAAATATTCAGGCAAAACGCTTTACATAATAAGTTTTAAAACTGTAATATGCATTCTATCTTGGAGTTAATGAATAGTCAGAATATCAAGATAGTTGTTATAAGGGCGATTATATTATTAATCTATGTTAATTAATACAGATTTTAGTCTGAGTAAGTAGCAATAATAAATAGTAATAATAATGTAAATGAATGTCTTAATAATGACTATCGTCAAAACACATAAACATACATCACCGAAATAATTGTAACTAAATAATGCATGCTAATTTACTACAGCGCAAAATAGATGTGACACTTTAATCTAGTCCATATGTATGTTGTCCATAAGCAATTTTGTTCATGTATATAATCATATTTTATCAACATCACAAGCAAATCATTTCGTTATATCTGGGAATCAATGCTAACGTATATATGTAGAAATGGTGCAGAGATAAATGTATATGAACAATGCCTGATTTAATCGTCTGTGATATACGCACAAACACATACAAGCATTGGGAACCCTTGTGCCAGGAGGACACGTAGTGTCCTTCTCGGGACAGTTCATCAACCTGTGACTCCCACTTGTCGCTTACCTATCACCTGTGGCTAAACGACGGTGTTAGCGTGCAAAATGGCCCCACTCAGGCAAACTGCTTCTACATCGGTCTAAATTACGTGAGGGTAGCCATCGGTTCTTAAACCTTCAGTGAATTAAGGCTTGTTTAGCTAAGCATGTGACGACTGCACAGAGGCAACTACAGCTAGAGCAACCGGACGAAAAGCAAGCCCAGAATCCAATTAATAAAGAGATATCTCCGATCGTCTCAACTATGTATTATAGCTGCATCTATATAAGGCTAAATGATAGTTTGACTGACAAACTGCTCAACTCTGCCTCTATTTAATTCAAGCCAAGCTTCAAACACATGCCTATGATATTCAGGTCATGTGGAAAGAAGGAAGTGACTAAACAGCAAACAGTTTCAGTCACGAACCTGATCAGAGTCCGCACAAAGCACAGGGAGCTTAGCAGCCCTCTGAGTGTTGCACGAGATCGTTTTAGAATCGCTCTGGAAGAGGTAGGGGTAATGGAAGGTGGACTAAAACTAATCTCACCCTAGCCATTTATTGCGACGGGAAGGATATCCCATCATCGCTGTCGAACATCCGTAACATAGCTGCAGATGGTGGATATTATATCCGGCACATCTGATATTGGAACTCTTTTGTGTAACACCAAGGCAGAGAGAGGTTGACTACATTGGTTGCTAGGGAGCTGTAACGGTATAATGTATACAGTAGCTTTGAGTGAGACCACAATAGCAGACGTGGATCAACTGTTAGAAGGAGGTGATGGCCTTATGTTCATCTCGAATGGCCGCAAAAGTGATGAAAGTCGCAAGGGAGGGTCGGATTCGAGGTTAAGTCTGATCTAGTGCACAAACCTACGGGCTTTCCCAAAAGTCTCGCAGATTGATCCACATTACAACTTGCACGACACCTACAACCCATGGATGATCAACAAAGATGACTTAAACTGACAACTTATATAAAGAACTAGAATCTCCTATTCCGTCACCCCGAAATCGGTAAAGATCAACATTTTGGGCGACTTCAATGCAAGAGTGGGGATTGACTACCAAACCTGGGAAGGAATCATGGGATGACGTCAGCACGCGTGTCGGTATCGGTTTCCTGTTACTCAAGATGTCCATCGTAAATGAGCTTGTCATCATCAACATTTTGTGTCCAAACCATTCACATCTCATCGAAGTCATTACAAGGATAAATGGCAAAAAAACGTAGAGTGACTAAGGTAATGTGTTGTGCTGATTGTTATACTGACCACATGCAAGATGACTCCATAACTAATCTTCGCATCGTAGACCAAGAGACATCCCCAAAGGAAAAGGACTGTAAAGAGGCTATACAGCACAGAGCTGACAAAGCGCTCAATCGCCGAAAGCCACAAGCTACAAAACGTGCAGATTGGCATGTATGATCAGGGCAGTTCATGAGAAATTTTGCGAGATCCATGACGCTTGCCTTAGCAGTACACCAGACTAAAGTAATGCCTATGCCGAAAGAAGCGATTAAAACCACTTGTGCGACATCCTGAAAAATCTCTACGACCCATCCAAGACCTATCCCATACTTGGTGCAGATGCGAAACCACTGCTTACTGAAAAAGCTCAGATAATAGACCGATGGGGATAACACTTCAGTGATTTACTCAACCAACTAACATCCACCAGCGATAAAGTCATGGAACGCGGGCCGCAAGCGGAAACTAATGTTGAGCTGGACACTTCACTCTGTGTGCAAGAGGTTACGAAAGCAATCAGTCAGTTGCACTGCGTAACAGCACCAGGATCAGATGCCATACCTGCCAATACGTACAAAACTTAAGACCTGTACTGCTGAAAGTCTAAATGACCGTTTCCGTGCAATATGGAATAAAGAAAACTGGTCCCACCACAGTAGGGAGACATGTTCTCGTGTTTTTCTAACTCGCCTTTTTAATCATCTTGAGAAGGGTCTAATTCCAGAAAGCAAATATGTGGTTTCTGCGCAGCTGTAAGAAAGTATACATGATATTCGTTGCACGACAACTCCATGCAATAGGCCAGGAGCAACTCAGAGACCTAATTACAATCTGTGTTGGTACTACCAAAGCGTTTGACTAAGTCAGCAGAGATGGACTTTGGAAGCTCATGACAGAATTCGGCGGCTGCCCGTATACGCTCATTACAGTCGATTCTCAGTTCCATAAATGCATGACGGCCATAGTCATGGAAGACTCAGATGCGGTCCCATTCTCAAACGGTTTCAAACAATACATCCTATCTTCCGCACGATGTTCCGTACCATATTCACAGATGCGATCGAAAACTGTGATGACATAAACTGCAGACACAGTACCTAGGAAGCTGTGTAACCTCAGGAGACTTCAGGAATTCAAATATCTGAAAGAACCAGTTAACAGGGATTTTGGTGCTGATGACTGCGTCCTCACCGACAGCTCAGACATACACATAATGACCAGTATGGACATACTTGCTGGGGAAGGAGACAACTACGGGCTGACAATCAGAACCAAAAGAAGCCCGAAGTCATGTA
Source organism: Unio delphinus (assembly GCA_029339505.1). Lineage (NCBI taxonomy): Eukaryota > Metazoa > Mollusca > Bivalvia > Unionida > Unionidae > Unio > Unio delphinus. The sequence goes on along the minus strand of JAQISU010000028.1, from coordinate 11,026,079 downwards.
TCAATCTGCCCTCGAGAAATCATAATGGAAGCCGAGCATCACTGTAAAGGGTAGGAAACTCCAAACTGTCGACAGCGTGGGCAACAACTTCTTAATCGCAGCAAACATTGACCTTGCGATCGACAGCAGAGTTGCCAATGCCACCCTAGCAATGGGAAGACTACTTTGAAAGAGATGGCAACATTTTTGATACCGAGGTTTTCACAATAATAGGCAATCCATTGTATTTACCTTGCAGCTGGTTCAGATCAGATGGGAGTAATGCATCGTTTGTGATTCCCGAGGACAGTGATCCAAAAACAGCTGCTCTACTGCTAGCACTTCGAGGGAAAGCGCGCTGCAACATAAGTGCTTCAAGGACACATTGAAGGTGTTTTTTCCTTAACACCAGTATATCAACAGTGCCGTATGGGAGACCTTTGCATTTAAACAGCTGCTCTCTGGTTAACTCTGCTAATGAAAGCACGCTGCATGAAGTTAAAAGGAGTGCTCCTATGACTCGATGAAGGTTGTCTTGAAAAACTAGCTTATCCACAGTGAATCGTAAGAGACCTTTGCTCACGACCGTCTCTCCTGACACAGCTAGATCGCATTTGGTGCACGCACTGCAGAATTCTAGAAAAATAGAGTCAACGTGAAACGACCGATCTGCCAACACCTCCACTTTTATACCAACCGTTGTTAACTCCACGTGCGCATGAGACTATTATGCCAACATTAGCCTTACTAATCAGCCTCGTACACACCGCATGACAAAAGAAAACTGAAGCTGTGCTCATGTTCACCACCGACGGACATACATTCATATATATGTATACGTATGTATGTATGTATGTATGTATGTATGTATGTATGTATGTATGTATGTATGTATGTATGTATGTATGTATGTATGTAGGTAGGTAGGTAGGTAGGTAGGTAGGTAGGTAGGTAAGTAGGTAGGTACTTAAAGATGTTGCCACTTGGGGGACGTACGACTGTTAATATACAAGTAAATGAATGGAGAATTATCGAATTTGCATGTAAGTACTTGAAATTACGAAGAATTCGTAAAATGTGACACGGATGAATCATCCATTATAATCCCTTTAAAATGGGCATGAGCTCATATGAAATGGAAATGGCCAATATTTAATACCTGTGTCAAATAGTATACAAGTAGTCTGAAAAAGATCGTAGATTCACTTCGGGCCATTTTATGTTTGCAACGTCATACATTTCAATAAATTACATTACAAAACAAAAGATTAGTGATACTCAGGTGTTGTAATATTTCTTGCGTCCGATAAACAAAGAGTCTATAAAATCCTGTGACAGACATTTGTGAGTCATTTGTTCAATAGGATTTAATATATTGTTGCTCGGAGAAAGAATAAACTTATAAAGCCTGGCCCTAGTGCAAAGCGTACGAGACAATCGGATTGGACCCCGCTCTTTCAGGCAATGTAATTGTGTTTCCTTGGGGACCCATGATCTTCGCTTGCTGCCTTGGACCACCACACGATTCTTGGGTCCAGCACATCTTTGGACCGGGTCTGAAACTTTCAATCGTCACTATGTAAGTTTTTCTTAAGGAGAAAAAAAGATTAGTGCAGCAAGGATGGGATATAATCTAAATTCGGTCTACATGACTAATTTCATTTCGAAAAGCAAAGAGATCAGATAATTTCCCAGTGTAACCTAATTATGTTACATTTACTTATAGATTACGAGAAGGAAAATCGTCAAGCTGATGGAAAGACATCTAAATGTACTAAACTGAAGAAAAGAAACTCACACACACGTGTGTCTATATATATATATATATATATATATATATATATATATATATATATATATATATATATATATATATATATATATATATATATATATATATATATATATCGAACATGTATGTAGTGCTTGCGAAGGGATTTATTTAAGCATACACGTAATCAAGTAGAATTTTACAGATGTAAATCTAGACATTAAACTCCAGAAACGTTTATTGCTTTGCTATTTATTTCTACGATTCAGTCACAAGGTCTGATCATAATATCGCATTACAAGTGTTATGTTGAAACACAGGATAGGGATAGAATTATAAAATTGAAATATGAGCCTTATGAAAATGACACATGTGAATCGCATTTAACGTTCTTGAATGACTGACATGACAATGATAAGAGAGATAAATCATTAATTATAACGTGTCAAACTTTTCAATGTGGACTGAGAAAGCATACGCCCTCTGCTTTCATATAATTTTGTTTTAGCCATGTCATAACCAGAAAAGAAAGTACAGATATTAGGTATATTATATTATTAAGTATGTTTTGATACACGAGTCTACATGAGTCTATGGGGGTCATTCGAGCTCATTTGCATTTAACATCAGTTTACAATAGCTGTGAACACTTGGATTAATTAGTCTAAATATGTGACTATGTTAAGCATATCACTAATTTCTGAATTATCTGAAAAAGGCCATCAAAATTGGAGGAAATACATACTATTTTATATTATCTGCCATTAGTTTCGGCAAATGAAAAATACCGCATATTTGTGTTACGTTTTTTAATAAAACTATTGATAATGACATCTGATTGGTTACAGTGACGGAAGACTATAGTAAAAAAAACTATGGATAGTAACATCTGATTGGTTAGAATGAAGGAAGAGTATTTCCTCAAAGTATGCAAAACGACATCTGATTGGTTAGAGCGAATGTCTCCTAAAACTATGCAAAATTACATCTGATTGGTTAGAAGGCATGAAGGTGATTCACTAAAATATGGATAGTTAAATCTGATTCGAGAGTGATGAAAACAATTCTCCAAAAGCAATGGTTAATACCACCTGACTACAGTGAAGGCTGACTGTTCTCCCAGAAACCTCGATGTTGATGTCCGATTGATAAGACTGATGGATGGCTTTGATGTTAGTATATGGATACTTTTGGTCATTCAAGTCGGACCACGAATGGTTTGCATATTAAGTTACTGTGACTATGCTATTCAAAAATTTCAGTCAGTATAGTATAACCTAAAACACATCGCATAAAACATATAGCTACTATGTTTGTATGTTTGATTAGGTTTTTAAATGTAGCTTGAACACTTTTTCAGTCATATCACTACGATGTCTGCAGTGATGCAGTTTATAGTGATGTCTAGCACTGATGCATCATGCCGCAGACATGTAGCATGATGTCGCACCCAGTCACGTTATCCTGATATCAGGCTGACCAGTCATAACTTCTTAATGCAGAGCGTCAAGTGAGCTGATAGTACCATATTTGTAAATCTTTGATATGACTCGGCCGGGAATTGAACCGACGACCTCCCGCTTCCGCGGCGGACGTTCTAACCACTAGGCCACCGGAGCTGTTCATATAGCTAATATGACTAACTTGACTGGAAAAACTGTATCGATAGGACATGCATACAATTAAAATTTCATCGTGTGACTTTTACATGACGGAGATGTAGTTTACATTTGCTAATTTATGCGAATTCCATTACAGCTATTTTATGTTTAAATTAAACTCGTATTGACGGATATAATCCTATGAATGTAGAGCATACTTGAAAGATTATAGTTTACATTGTGATTTTCAAAAAGCGAATGTATAGATGTATAATATATACACTAAATAAATGTAACGAATATGTTTTCAAAATGCAAATGATAAGAAAATGAGGAATTTAACCGTCGATCTTGTTTGTGTAGCATTTTAAAAACAAATGAGTCGTGTTTTGCCTTTATATCGTTTGTTATTGGCGTTGTTCCAAATTTCCATGAATTATCTTTTGTAAGTCACATGATACTACTTACACAGCGTAAGACAATACTAGTCTGTACAAGTCTTATATAGAATTAAGAGGACACTTGAATTCAAGAACGGTTTGATGTGACGAGCGTTTTGGATACATAGATTAACATTGGTAGAGGTTTTGTGCAGTATAAAAGACGTTTGTGTGTCTATCTGCACAGGTTTATTAACGGCATGAAGTGGTACATGCCACAGTTATCTATTTAACACCCATGTGCTAAACATGTAAAAACAAAATGAAATAATTCTTAAACAATATAATCTAAACCAGGCAAGTGTTGATGTGTTGCTATTCCTGGAAAATCAATCGTGGACGGTGTATTGCATTGAAGAAAGTGCTGACCTATAACAACTGTAGGTATCTTATCGTACATTCTTAAGGTGTATCCTGCTTTACTTTTATAACACTATTAATATTCTTTATATATATATATGCACGCTACGTATGTTTGATTGTATTTTAACGGCGCACCATACCTTTTGGGTTATTTAGCATCAAATAGTTGGTATATGTATATAAAAAAGTGTAAAAAAATAAAACCTTTAGTATCGACCAGCGAAATAAAAAACTAAATAGTAACACGGTAAGATAGTAAGGGTAAAATATAATTCTTCCCGATCAACAGAGGATGAAAATGACGTATGGTAATGAAGGTGGATGAATATATCTTGAGAATATGTGACCGTATTTAAAATACATAAAAATGCTCTAGGTGATGGCATAACAGTTATAGTTTAAAATAAAGGTTTACTTCTTTCAGGAAATCTAAAATACAAGTGATATGTTGTTATCAAAACGGTGCTTCATGTAATGCACATTATAATATTTAACAAGATTGCAAGTCGAAACTGTCATAACGTGCTTAAAAGGAAATGGTTCATTGCAAGTAGCGCACTCTGGTGTAACATTCAATTGTATACTTTTGATATCCACTTAAACAGATAATATGATTTTGCTCTGCACAGGAAGATTGTAATTCGAAATTCAGATATGAAACAGGACAAAAAGCACTGAAACACGAAAACAGATGTTACATTAAGGCCGTAATAACCAAATTAACCTTGTATACAGTACACGCTGTACACCCTGTAGCAAACATCCAGATCGACCCTTGAACGGCTAGCTTTCCTATACAATATACATATGTTTGTCTGTCTGTCTGTCTGTCTGTCTGTCTGTCTCTCTCTCTCTCTCTCTCTTCTCTCTCTCTCTCTCTCTCTCTCTCTCTCTCTCTCTCTCTCTCTCTCTCTCTCTCTCTCTATATATATATATATATATATATATATGGAGAGACCTAGGAAACAGGAAGAATGAAAAGAGACCGTGGCATTTATACTTGAAAGGAATATTGTGCATGAATCATTTCGTACAAAAATGACAGTTTCATGGTTCCATACTAACAAATGTAGAGCAGAAATAAAACAGTTCCGTATGTAACATTGCGGAACATGGTGTTATGTTTTGCAAGATATTCAATTTGCAGATAATACTCCCACTATCTCTATACCCCACCCACAAAATCTCTCAATAAACAAACAACGGAATCAGTAGTAGTATAAGAATGAAGGTATGTAGTTGCTATATATCACATAGTTTTGCATGCTCTTCGGCTTTCAGTGTATTTTATTACAGTCCTTGATATTTACATTTGTTAAATATATTTTTCTCTAACAATACAATAAAGTTTAAACAGAGCTCAGTCCTCATCAAAGGAGACGAAACCTTATATTTCTTTTAAACAGCCTTCAATTCTCGTTCGCAAACAGCGTGTTTCCTCTGATTGTCTCAGTATTTTTGTCTGATGTTCTCTATCTACCTTTATCCGTGTCATCGGCCTTGTGTCTCTATTTTAGTTGTCGTTTTTGTCTTGAGATATCAAATTGTTCACGTTTCATTGTCAGTTTTGCTGATGGTACCTAAAATAATGTGTACCAGTGATTTTGCATGGTCAAAACCTTTTCAGTTCGCTAATACGAATCCTTGTACGTATTACTGTGGTATAGTACACGATAAAACATATGAAACCGGATCAGCGAGATTTTGAAACATTCCGTTATTTTACTTCACCTATTTTCATTTTGACTAATACCCATTTGGTCTACATGTCATCTTGGCTATTGCGTATTTATCATTCATGCCATTTCCATGTTTGGACATTTACAGTTTGTATATTTGTGTTGTTCCCTATATACATTGTTTTCTATCCCGATGTTGTTTAGAACACATGTTGCCTGTTTCATTCTTATCCGCATCCAGCCTACCTTGCCCATTCTCTTGTTATCTATCTTCCAATTAGTTCCCATCCAACCTACTGAATATGTAATAATTTTCCAGGTAGGTCGGGAAAATACTAGGACACAATTTTATTGCAAGATAAATGACTGGAATTGCTTAAAGTCACATGGACCCAAATCCGTATATGTCCATTATTTTAGTTCTCCACAATATCTGGCTACTGTTTACGACTAATCTTTGTTGGGAACTCTCGTCTGTTATGAATATTGTTTCGCCTTTGTACAATTGACCAAGTGAGATAAGAATTAACAATGATGTGTGTTTACACCCAGTGAGTGGGGCGGGTTGTTTTACCTATAGGTGTGAACAATAGATGTTAAGAGAATTTTGCTGACAAGATGGTTGTTTGTACTAGTTCGCTTTATGTTGTAATTGCATTGAATTTCGAGTCGACGAGTCATTGTTCCTGACCTGGATCAATTGTATCAGGATGCTAACATTGCTTTTGTCTATACCGACGATACGAAATGTGCTTAAAAACAAAGTTGGCTTTTTGACAAATTAATGTTTACACATCAGCTATATTGCATCCAGCAACAGATAATTAAAGAGCAAATGTTAAATTGCAACTTTTCTATTGGCCTTTTTGCGTTTTCTAGCCATTATGTTCTTTCGTCCTCTAGATTATATGTTGTTATTGGATTTTTATCAGCTTTGAATAGAAGAAAAAGATGACGCACTGCTATTAAGGAATAGGACTCTGTATGTACCTGAAGGTACTGGTTCTAGTAATAGGTGAGTTGCTTTATTGTCTGCTGCGAAAGGAATTTGTCTCTTGTTGCCTTGCAGACTTTTCGCCGCCGACTATTATATTCAACAATATTTCGTTTCCTTCCGGTCTTTCCTTACCGTTGTTCCTTGTAATGAAATGCAATCCACCTTGTCATCAATGCGGTCTTGGATTAAGTTTAATTATTCGGATTTCACTTCATCCATTGGGAAACATATTACACTTATGGTCCAAATAACCCAGTTTCATTGCTTGGATGATTACGATATTTATAATAATAGTTTCGAATTGAATTTGAGATGCCAGTTATTATTGAGAACATCTCATATAGTTGATATATTCAAAGATACAAATTCCCAGTCAGTAGGGTTATGGGGGAAGTTTATAATTGCCTCCAATTTCAGACTAATATAACGCGTAGATTTTGTAAAAGATCTCCCAACATTAGGGTTTTCGGGTGGGATTCGATAACATTTCGCAAAGTTACGATACCTGCCTAAGTGAATTATTTACTTTGGGTGGGTTTTATACACATTTATAATGCAGTGATCGAATGTAAAATGGGTTTGATTTCTTGTAGGGTCTTTCGTTATTTGATTTGTTCATATCTTTTGCCAATCACTTAATCAATTTCTTTACTTTTATTGATCTGTCTTTGAAAGCTATGGCCTCCACAATGACCGTGTTTAATGCTTCCTTAATTTAACTCACGTTTAGTTTCGAATGCTATTTTATATCAGAAAAGTCTCAGATGTGTATCGTGTTCATCCTTCTGTGCCCTTATTTGGTAGATGCATAGATCAAAACCGCCCAAAGCGTTCTTAGATACTGAAGTACTGGTTAAAATAGTAAGATGGTTTAACTGCTTTGGTCAAAGTCATAATCATGTATCGTATATCTTAAAATGATTTCCATAACTTATGGCTCCTAAAAATATTTTCATACATTCTTAATATACTATTTTGATGCATTCCTTCTGTATTGTTTTCATACATTTCTAATGTACGATCATTAAATGGTGTTTGTGCTGAAACTTAGTGTCCACTGTAACTATGTGAAGACATCAACTTACTTTTTTCTCACACTCCCTTCCATTTCACCTGTTCTTATTTTTTACTCATATGGAAAACGGCATGTCTATACTAATCGGGGCAAAAAGAGGATGTGTATGAGATATAACGTGTAATATTATTGTTTTGTCCTGATTTAATACCCCCAAAAATATTACACATTTTGCATAGGTTAGCGCTGGACGACGCGTGAACAGAGCATAGGCTTTTTATTTGCCCAGGGAGACTTTAAGCTGCTATTCGTGATGCTTAACAAGTTTAATGGAAAACAAACAAAGAAAAAAACAACCAAAATCAAAATAATCCACAACAACGTATAATACCGGGATTGCTGGGCTCGAACCAATGTACTTTTAATGAGTGCTGTTTGAAAATTTGAGCAACCTGATTTGCGATAAGGAAATCTAGAAGGAAGGCCATGTTACTTGAAGGCTTTGCTGAGATGTGACATTGGACTCATAAACTGGTAAACATATTTACATTGTGTTTGAGTAAATATGTGTATTTAGGCAATTTATCTTCCTGGTAGGCATATTATTCAGTGCATAGGAATACAAAATTGGGTTAAGGGTCCAGGATTCGTAACATAGTATATAAAAATAAATTCAGTACAGATACTCGACTGTTACTTAGATATACGCGACGCTGTGGTTATGTCTGAGGGACAAACAAAACTCATTTATTAAAAAATAGTGGTGTTTGCAGGCTGTTACTGTTGGCCGTTGAACGGAAAAACTATTAATCATGACGCTGTTTTTATCGGGTATTATGGAGATTTTGGGATACATGATTACATCTGTAAAGACAGGAAGTTAGTTAACTTTTCCTCATCAGTAAATACGTCTCTAGAAATAAAACGGATAATTATATATTTACCCATATTATACATGAATTAGAAATAATTAAAGACAACATTCTGTTTTTCTATTTGAGGCAATCAGAAAGTAAAATATTAAAGAGGTAAACTTTTTTGTTTTAAGAGATTTTTAGATTGATATGCGCATGACAGGAATACATTGTTCAGAGTTACACGTGTAAAACATGACTATATTGTATGCAACATTATAATTATGTTCATATGTAAATGCATTATGTCTTTTTTTTTTTTTTTGTTTGATTAGGATTTTTAACGTAGCTTTAACAATTTTTCAGTCATATCGCTACGATGTCTGCAGTGAGGCAGTTTATAGTGATGTCTAGCACTGAGACATCATGCCGCAGACATGTAGCATGATGTCTCACTCAGTCACATTATCCTGACACCAGGCCGACCAGTCCTAACACTAACCTCTTTATGCTGAGCGTCAAGCGAGGCAGCTGTTAGTACCATTTTTGTAAGTCTTTGGTATGACTCGGCCGGGGATCGAACCGACGACCTCCCGCTTCCGGGGCGGACGCTCTAACCACTAGGCCATCGAAGCGGTTCATTATGTCTTTTAATATGTAACTACGGAGATGTGACGTCATATGTGATATATTTGAAATATCAAATAATTTCACACATTTTATGTAAGCACGACGGTTATATTGATTGCATGCGCACAATGTGATACATGCGCGAAACAAGATTTACTTATTGCGCACATAGTGTATAAAAGTGACAAACACCCCCTCCCCCCTATATATATATATATATGACACAATAATTGATGACGAGACTTCAGAACGGTTTTGCAATGTTTCGAGCTTAATAAAAGCTCTTCGTCAGTGAGGTAATACATGCAATGTAAACACTTAACGAAACATTACGAAACATTAAAAATTTGCTACAACATGGCACACCATGATATGTCAGTGAATCGGGATAATTTGGAACCTCTTCATCAATGATTGCAAATATACCAGATAAATAGTTCATTTTAGTAATGACTTATCTTTACCAAGTCGTTATGTGTAAGCAAGAAAGTGCAAGAAAGTGAAAGAAGAAACACCTTTGTTCTCCTAAATTTTATTTTGCAACACAACGATTTTGGACTAAAGTTTATAAAAGTCCGAAAATATTTACACATATGCGTTTTGTTTTGTTGATGCCAACACTGATCCGTTTTATTCTCAACTCCTAAATTAACAGTATGAAATATTTGAACAAATTCAATATATTGTTCTTGTTGTGTGTACAAATTAAATTTCAAATGTTTACTTCGTAATCTCTTCACAAGGAATTGTAGTTCAAAGATATATTCGATTTCATCGTTTGGTATCCCCAACGATTTTGTATGTCTCAGCACTTGCGCTTCAATTCTTATCCAAAATGTTTCCGTGTCTCGCCCTAGTTCGCTATGTGTAGCTGCATCGTTGTAGTGTATATACATACATATACACATATATGTATTCCAATGATGGCATATAAGACTGTGTCACCGTTATACATTATCTTATGTTTTTAACACTCTACGTTAGTAGCAATTGTTTCACAGTCATTAAAATTCTACTAATTGAACATAAGTCTGTAGTCGTAGAAATCAGATATCGTGCAAAACTGGTTTACATGAAGTTTTACAGCCGTGCATTACAGACTGAAGTCAGAACAGTCTTAAAATAGATATACATATAGCATTATGTCCCATCTAGTCACAGTATCTTAACACTAGGCCGATATATCCTAACACCATCCTCTTAATGCTGAGCGCAAATTACTATTTTGGTAAGTATTTGGTGTAACTGAGCCAGGGTTACAACACACGACCTCCCGCACCCGAGGCTGACACTCTAACCACTATGCCACCAGACCAGCCTTGCTTTTGAGGAAAAGGTAACTCGAAATACTGTAGGTGTTCAAGTTATTAAAAATTCAGTCATGGTTTTCCAAGTGTACACAACAGGTTTTAATGTGCTATATTTAGATTAACGTTCTTCAGTAGAAAATTGCATTGCTATATTGCAGATGAAAGATCGGTTTATGCAAGTAAGTGGACATTTTGTTTACTTCTATTTCAGAAATATGAGCCTGCGCAGGGAACCATCTGAAATATTTCATGGCACCAATGAGAAGGGGGTTGAAACGACGGTTACAGCAACGAGCGATTTTAAAACAATTTCTGATCATTTCACAAATCTGAATGATGTCAGTAAAGCCATACAAGACGCCGGTGTTAAAAACTGCGGGCTTATATTCGGTAAATTGTTGTGCTTAATGAACATATTTGACTCATTAGAAAATGATAATACAATCAGCGTCTCTTTCTAACACTGAATGTCTGTCTGACATGCCTTCTTATACACTCACATTGAGTCGTCTAAATCGAAATTTCTTTCTATGAAATATACTTAGAGTTTCCATTTATCGCTTAGCGTCGAGTATTAAAGGTCATATATGTTTGCATTCCAAGTTTACAACATAAGATGCGGGATCCATACAGAGATAAACGCGTTAAGCGACAAAATTGTGATTAGTCCGTAATGAGACTCCCACTGCTCAACCATACGGTCCATAATGTATCACACACAGCATCCAGTGACAAGTCATCATCATCAGTCTCTTGAACTAGGGTGGTAGTCGAGACACTGTGCTGCTGAACACCTGACAAGTTCCCAGCACATATCTCGATGTCTGTGTCTCCGCTAAACGTTTCCTGTCCATTCAGTGATGTTGTCAGTACACTTTTGTCTCTTTATACCTCTTCTTCTGCCACCCTGGACGCTGGCCTGCATTGCCGTTGTGGATAGACTGTTGGCTCTAGTAACAAGGCCATACCATTTTAGTATTTTTGTTTTGACGGTGGTGAGGAAGTCTTCATATTGGCCTACTTTGTGTCTGTTAGTGTTAAGCAGTTCTTAATTTGTGATGTTGTCCATGTAAGAGATGCCAAGGATAGTTCTGTAGCATCTCATTTCAGATGCCTGGATTTTTCTTTGTAATTCTGCTGTCATGGTCCAGGCCTCACATGAATACAATACGATTCAGATAGCTAGTGCTCTTAATAGTCTGATATTAGATTTCAGACAGATCTTCTTGACTTTGCAGATGGGCCTTAGTTTTGCCATACCTGCCATTGTTTGTGCTGCTAGTGACAAACTTTCTGCTCTTGATTACTCTTTGGTGATTATAAAACCAAGATATTTGAACTGTCTCACCCTTTCCAGTTTCTGTTCTCTGAATTTAATCTTGGCTGATATTTGTCTACCACTATTTGTAATCAGCTTTGTCTCCTCTGCGCTTATCTCCATGTCAACTCTGGAAGATTTTTCATCCAGGTTCGCCACCAAGGTGTCAAGCTCAACATCACTGTTTGCCAGCCCAACAATGTCGTATGCAAAGCGGATTTTTCTTTTGTTGGTTGGTGATGTTACTCTATTCAGTGCTGACTGTCCCACCGTGGTTTTCCTTGGCTTCACTTATGATTCGTTCTAAGTAGATGTTGAAAAACGTGGGTGACAGGAAACAGCCTTGACGTACTCCAACTGTTGTCTGGAACCAGTCTCCCACATACCATTGAGCAATTACTGCAATGATTGACAATTAGGAGCCAATTTACATGTATTTATTATATCTTTTCTAAATTTAGCACATGTGCTGTAGTATACGTAATCGCTCCTGGATAATACTTTGAACAATCATCCGCATTACTATTTGACTACGTATTTTTTGTGTATCTTAATGCTGTTCGATATTTTTTGAGAACTCACTGACATGTGTATATCCCTTGCAATCTATATAGTAGGACTACGTACCAGGTTTGACCCCCTTTGTAAGGTGAATGAGTATATAATGTGTTTGGCCCTATGCTTGCGTATCGATTATAAATATGTTCATACACAAGGCAAATACTAAGCATGTCAAGGCAATACTAGGCGGAAATCAATGGAGTGACAGTTCTTGTTTCTGTAGTGTTTATCGCCATTTTTTGAGCACTCGATAGGCTATACATGGTTGCCAGTATTTATGATGCAGGAAGAACCCGGGAAAACAATTAGCAAGAACCATCGACTCACAAGTAGCTACTAGCAAGGTTTCTCACTTACTCACATTGGCAGAACCTTTTACTTGAACCCACTCAGATAGAGGTGAGATGGCACTGATCCGTTACGGAGAGCTCTTTAGACCACCCGGCCACTTGGGACCCCATGGAGAGACAGATAAACACACAAACTGACAGATATACAAACGGACAATTTCAAAATATAACCTACAATTTTGTAAACACATGGGTATAAACGTGTGTCTCGGAAAAAGTGATTATATTTGCATGAAGTCATGTTTGTCTCTTCTAGGTATCGACTACACATTTAGCAATCGCATGCAGGGACAAAATACATTTGGTGGACGATCTTTGCATGACATCAGTGGGCCGCAAATGAATCCATATCAACAGGTATGAAAAAAAATAAAGAGGCAGTATAGACCTACGAAAACTAGCTGCCAAGAGGTTCAAGTTTCCGTGACTACTATGGGAACGTTTGGAACGTAACATTTGGTTTGAGTAGGATGGGAGTTTATGGAAATTTAGCATTATGCATTATTGTTTGGGACTGTGTGTCCGCATCTGATAATATAAAATTCGAGGTTTTAACCCCTTAAGGGATTTTACAATTAGTGGTTTGTAGAGTCCCATGTGAATTTAATTTTTTCCGTTATATTAACGTTTCGTATATCCATATCACCATGGCGAAATCCCCAATGGCATCCTTCTAGGGGTGGGGTATAAATTAATAATGTTAAAGTCTGGCAGACCTCCATAAGCAGCTAATGACGAATTCACATAGGGGGTTTTACACAGCACTTTTGTAAATATTAATCGAACGCTATAAAATACTAAGGACACAATTCCAACAGAAGGCAGTGCAGTCTCATATTTTCTGCAACATTAATTGTAGCAGAGGCTTACACACGGCTACTGTTAAAATCCTCTTCGGGGCTATACCGTACACGATTGGCTTACTTTAATTCCAATAAGGGTCCTTACAGCCAAAGCACTGACCTGAAAGTCACAAAGATTCTGTAAGGACACGAATGAAATGTTACGTTCTTATAGTTTATATTAAGACTCAAATCTAATGGCAGATTTGCAAATGAAATGTTGACCTTAAATAAAATTACACATGTAATTGAAGACTCCTCATTGAGAAATATGTTGTCATGGGACTCTTCGAAATATGTTTTTGTATCAGGCTTTTATCCATCTAGAGCGTCAGGTCTAATAATAGTGCTAAATGAATAAAACCGTGCTATATATATATATATATATATATATATATATATATATATATATATATATATATATATATATATATATATATATATATATATATATATATATTCTTAGAGTTGGTGATTTGACCCAGAATTATTTCACTTCGCACATCCGTCTCACAGCAATCTTTTGCATTTTACTTTTCAATAACAGTATTGACAGCTTGTACCTATTTGCTATTCTAGAAAGCCTAAAATGCAGAAGGATATACAACATACATTACATTTAGCCATTTCGTTAATTAGTTAATACTTTCTAGTTCAATTGTCATGGAGTGTCCCTAACACTTTTGTCTTTGCGTTTCAAACCAAACGGGAATTGATGTACTAACACAACGTTCACGTTTGCGTGGACGAGTCTTCTTTGATTTGTTACTTTTACATGAGTAGGATAAAATGTAAATGTTGGAAATCTTTGCACGAACTTTTGTTCATATGTATTTGCCAGGTGATATGCATTCTTGGAGAAACACTTGAAGTGCTAGATGAAGACAGAAAAATACCAGCGTTTGGTTTTGGTGACGTAAATACCAAGGATAAAGATATATTCCCGTTGAAAGACGGGGTAAGTGATGTATGTGTTATTTTAGATAGCACTAGTCCACTTGGTATGAAGTGTACATTTGTATATAGTCCATGTTACTCCACTTAGAAAGTGGTGTATATGGGTTTTAAGCCAAACTACTACACTTGGTATGTGATGTATACTTGCGTTTAGACCACACTACTCCAATTGGCAAATGATGTATACTTGCTTTTATTCCACACTATTTCAATTGGTACGAATTGCGCACATACCTTTTTACTGCATAACCACAGTTGTTAAAACGATATACTTCATGTTATGAACTGCGCAAATACGACGATTAAATATAGCATATTATCTAAAATAAAATTATCCAATGCAGACTCCAGAAAGACTATGCAAAATACACCCCCTACGGTGTACTTGTATTCAGGGTGTGTGCTACATATATTCTGAGTCATATCGTCAGCCTTTTAAAGAGTGTGGCACAGGGTATTATTACATCCAGTGGAAAACTATGGTATTAAGAAAATCAAATGGCATAGATACATGTTTGTTAGCTAACGTCACTCAAATACTCATGGATGCAAATGAGTTCTCAAATCTGGGAACATAAACAAAAATGATTTGATTCATTAGCGAGTTTTAAACCCTGATTATATTATTTGCAGATATTTTCTCTTATTTTGCATATCGCCTGAACAACGTTTTATTCAAAGCATATTAAACGGGCATATTGAAAAATGATCGGATTGGGAAAATGAGATAAAAATATACCAAAGCTTAAATGTTCTGGTGATACATCAAATCGATATATGGGAATTATTTTATAACCAAATGGATCTCTCAGACATCATATTGAATCTATGGCGCATGGCGTATTGATATGAATTTTAGGAAGTTTAAACATGTATTATTAGAATATAGTCTGAATAAAATGTATTTAGCCGACAACGACGACAACAATCTAACGTTTTTATAATATGCGCTCAGATTCCCCAAACCACTTAAAAATTTACAGTTTGAAGCCGCAAACAGTTTCTGTATTACCAATATTTGATAGCAGAAAATGACATTATTGTGAAACTGGAATACAAGCTCTCGCACAGCGAAACAAACTTTTCTTTACATCTTAATCATCTATATCAACCTTCAAAAAAAGTTAATGAGCGCAGCATTTCTGCTCATAGTTATTTAGCATTTGGTAAAAGGTAATCTTTTGTGGTACTGAGTGACTCAATTGTTATTTTTTAAATACAATCTTGTTACCAGTCTTTCTTTTATGTTGTTGCAGAACATTTTGTGTGCATACTTTATAATTTGGCGGAAACTGTAATGAAATATGATTGAAACATTCATAGCGACGTAACACGTGTAAATATAAACAAATATGTAATTTTAAACATTATTGTTATCGCGTATAATTCATAGATATCCATGATGAATAAGACTACCGTTAATACTTTCTAATGGTTTTCAAGAAAGAAAAAAAAAATGTTTCAAGGATAGAAAAGTTGATGCTAACAAATATTTTGAATAGTTTAATGGATTGAAATAATAATTTACGTTTCATCAAATATGTATTTTTTACTCTTTTCCAGATATTTTGTGACGGATTTAATGAAGTACTGGATTACTACAATAAAATAACAACTACAGTGCAACTTAGCGGGCCTAAAAATTTCGTCCCGCTCATACAAGAGGCAATCAATATTGTTAAAAAGACTAAAAAGGTTATTTGTATTCATTAATTGTTAAATTAAATATAGCGCACTAAACGCCTTTATTATATTGTGCTATCGATATTACCGCATCATATTTTAAACTCATGCTTATTTACGTCAGCTACCTTTGATATTACACAAACTTGTAATATGTTAACCCGGCACGCCATTGATTTTGTCTGAATCCGTCCGAAAGGAAAGCGATCATCTTACAGCTTATGCTGTTTCGAAGTTAGTACGGATATATTGTCTCTAACGGCATATATATGAATATAGAGAGATTTATGTAATAGACATATCAGGTTTCCTTATACTAAATTTTCAGAGTTGTAACAAGTATATCCGACTGGGCATGTGTAGTGGATATTTATTTGAATAGGTTCGTGAAGCATTGCACTAACTGGCAATCATCCTTTATCGCGTAACGTACTCGAGTTTTTATTTGCTTTGGATTCTGGGATAATTGACGTGTCTAGTGAATAGAAACTCATCAGCCGAAGCAATATAAAATGTTACCTAACTTCAGTTCTTATATCTTTCTAGTACCACATCCTAGTGATCGTAGCTGACGGGGAGGTCACCAACGAGAAAATCAACCAAGATGCCATAGTGGAAGCTTCACAGTGGCCATTGTCCATCGTGGTCATAGGAGTCGGAGATGGTCCATGGGACGCGATGAAAGAATTCGACGACGGGTTACCAGCGCGCCAATTCGACAACTTTCAGTTCGTGAACTTTTACGAAACTGTCACAGGGGCACATAACGCCTATGCAGCGCTCGCTTTAAATGCATTAATGGAGATCCCAGAGCAGTACAACTTTATCCTAGATCATGCACTATTGAGGAAGTAATATATATAAATATATATATATATATTTTTTTTTTTCAAGATAAATATTTAGAAAAGGTAATTAATAAATGTAAAGCTTATTACCGCTACATGAAATATATAAAATATGCTTCAAAGAATAAGGTGTTGCTATTTGTAGAATTGTACACACTATATGAGACATCAGTAATTTCTTTTCACAAGTCAAATTCGATAAAACTCTTTATTGTCCTGTCCCTCCTTCATCCTAAATCTATTTTTCACATCAGTATACTATCTGCCTCTTCATACGACACACTTACTTCTTCGCCAACCATTAACGAACTTTGTTGAGGACATTAATATTCGCCATACTTGTTTTCAATTTGGCAGAGCCATTGCGGTATCAGTAAATGTTATTACTGGTGATAACTCAGTTATTTAGAGTCTTGGTCAGATTGTTCCTTTGTTGTCTAATCATAGGATGTTACTTGCTGCCGCATCATTACCTTTTTATATTTTTCATCTATGTTGTCAAGCAGCCAGCATGATTCAACGAAGTTCTTGAAGACAAGTGGGGCACTTACTTTAAAGGTCATATGCATGCACTGCTTATATAAATAAATATATTAATAAATAAATAAACAATAGCTATTGCAACCAATGGTATCAATATCAATGACAGTTTAATTCGTGCTAACTAATATCGTTGACGTTTTATATCACCATGCGTCGTCTGGATATTCAAGTTTTAAATCGTGTCAATCGTTGTTTTATGTACGTGCTCCACCATGCTAAGAAAAGTTGTAAAATCATTATCACCTTGCTCTGAACCGTTTGTTCCCTTCGAGTACCCTTTTCTTGACTATAGTTTTCTTTCATGTAGTCATATTTTTCTTTCAGAATCATTAACACCTTTGTTTCAACATTTGTACTAATGGTAAGATTCAATCTCGTTATCGAGAAATCACGTGATGTTTGTATAAATTATTTTGGATCACATCCACCACGCCACTTGGTAACACAAGTATTAAAATCGGCACCAGAAGGAGCTGTAACAAGCTGCAGATGAATGCTAATAAACCTGATGCCATTCTGATCACAACACAAAGCCTTTTTCCATTCAAATCCTTTACTTGAAACAATAAAGATCAGCAGCATCAACACAGTCAGTACGAAACTAAGGTGTTACTCTGGACAGTACTCTCACATTGCAGTAACATGTCATGAATATATGCAAGGCAGCATATATTCAGGTGAGCCGCATCAGCTCGATTTGCAACTATCTTTCAGATGATGCAACTGAAGCACTTGTATATTCATTAGTAGTGTCAAGACTGGACTAGTGTAAGTCAATTCTGTCTGGTTCATCTCAATATCTACTCGAGAAACATCATAAAGATAAAAGCACATTTGCTTGGATCATCCTTAGAGTACCACGATCAGAGCACAACTCCCAGCTGCTCTGTACCCTAACATGGCTATCCAGTCGATCCAGAATTAAACAAAAAATGTGTTCTCTGTGCCACGTTTTACTGACAGACTACAGTCTAACATATCTATCTGATTTCACCTATGTATATACACCATCAAGATACTTACGCTCCTCTCTTGACAATCGTATTCTCATTATTACCACTATACAAATGAAGTCATATGGACAATCTTCTTTTGCATACCAGGGCCCAGCAACGTGGAATGAATTGCTTATTGGAATTAGACACACATGCAACGATCCGTTGCATTTGTGCTCTGAAAACTAACCTATTTCGACTAATATAACAAACTTAAAGATCTAATAATAAAAGATATTTTCAACATTTTTAATGTTTTCAAATTTAATGATCTTCGTTTTGTGTTTTGGTGTTTGCAGTCATATCATTATAATTTCATGATGGTTTTTTAGGGTAATCATATCATTATGTATATTGCAAATCGTTTAAAGATTTTAAAGATTAGGTTCTATAATAAGTCCTCATTATTATTATTATTATTATTATTATTATTATTATTATTATTATTATTATTATTATTATTATTACGCTATGTGTGTGTAATAATGTGTTGCAGTCTATGTTCTTCTTATAATGTTATTTGGGTGGCCTAATATGTAGTAAACTGTTTTGCTTTATTGGCGCAATAGGGCTTGTTCAATCAACCGCATTATCTATTGTACTCCAATACCACCACCTACATCCACCACATTATATAACGACTGCTACGACATTCAACATGACACCATCTTCAAAATGTATTACACCTTAATTTGAAAATGTTATATATCAAAACTTCATTCATTACCAAATGTTCTTTAGCATCGCTTTAACACTTTTCGCTTTCAATCTGAACTTAACTTGAATATAGTTATGCTTGTCCTCGATTTGTTCTGTACGAAAAATGCGTGAATAACACAACCTTTGAAAAAAGTCTAAACTTTATTGTTGTTTATATTCTGTTTTGTATCAAGAGTACGTGCCACCTGTTTTGGTTAATTTCTCCATTTGTCTGCAACTGTTTGTGTCAGTTTGGCAGTTATTTGTGTGTCGCTGCCATGCCGTTTTCTATTTAAATATATTTTAATCTGGACCCTTTGTACCATCAATTAGTCACTTGTTTGCTAAAAGACGTAATATTTCCGCTTTTGATAAAAATATATCTCTTAAATTTACATAAGCAATCCTGATTGTTTGACCGCATATTATTGTGTGTAGTAGCTGTGATTTATTGATGTGATAACATTATATTAACCTTATACAATTTGCAGGAACTGTTTTATGTTTGTGCTCTGTTATGCAGTAGACGTTATTTAAGTACATTCTGTAATAATTATATGTATTTCTTGTAATTCCAAGGCTATAATGTTAGTCAGCTGTCAGCTCATTAACTCAGCTTAAACAAATTATTATTATTATTATTATTATTATTGTTATTATTATTATTATTATTATTATTTTTATTATTATTATTATTTTTTTTTCTTATTATTAAAAAGAGGCTGATGATACAGTCGATGTGTACGTGAAAATCGGCAAGCAATTTATTGTCTGCCTATCTATCTATCTATCTATCTATCTATCTATCTATCTATCTATCTATCTATCTATCTATCTATCTATCTATCTTCCTGTCTGTATGTCTGTCTGTCGGTTGGTCGGTCGATCGGTCGGTCTGTCTGTAGCTGTATGTAGGCATTTATGTGTATCTATCTCTTTCGCTCACGGTCTATCTCTTTCTGTTCTGTTTGTGTGTCTCTGTCTCTCTCTCTCTCTCTCTCTCTCTCTCTCTCTCTCTCTCTATATATATATATATATATATATATATATACCATGACGGTAATATGGTCGCTAGGTAGGTATGTAAGCGCACAGGTATGAGCAAAAGTTAGTTAACAACAAGTGATACCATTATAATATGAAACTTATTGATATCCCGCCATACATGAATACATTCTTTGTCACTTAGTGTGAAATATAATCTGACGCACCTCACAGGTCGGTACGAAATAATATTGTCGAAGGGAACTTCTCCAAAATTCGCTATGTTTTTCGTACATAGCGAAATATTCTATAAAAAATACATTTCAATAAATTGAAAGCTTCCTCATTGAATCACTGTACAAAAATCGACTAGGCTTAATAAGCTTTTGGAATTCAACAGGGCGTATCACTTTTGTAAAATGTCCCATACTGTCGTTCTAGGATAATCCTTACAAAATAAACTGAGACTTATCCAGCCTGAAGTATACGAGCAAAAGTAGACAGCAGGTAATATATTTCTACAATATTCAGGTACTATGTCAGTATTATGTCAGTAACATTGTGCATCTTTTGTATTTCAGCAGTTTCCTTAATATCATTTAACGATATATTCAATATACAGCTTAATATGACACGTCAGTGTCATTATTGTATTGCTATTTCTGGTACAAGAGTCATTCTGATGTACTGTGGAAGCTGTCTTAATATAGTTACTATTTATTTTAAAAACCCAACCAGGTGTTCTGATAGCATTTTTAAATACATGTCCACATCCAGGGGAATTTGCTACATGGGCGATAACTGTTCGTACTAACACTAAAATAAGTCTGTTATCTGTGGTAGCATCACTTAAATAATGCTTACTTTGTCCCTGTTTCAAAGTGTTCTTTGACAATAGCTAGTATTTTAAAAACGTGCATTAGAATCACAGAAAGATAGACGATGTGTGTACGTGGTTGATGCATTCATTATGAATGTGATAATGTTCTTGGGGGTATGGGACGATGTGACATGTACACCTTTGATCTCTACCACGTTAGTCTGGTGATGAGACTCCTTTGAAGACAACCTTCGAAATTTAATAGACCAGGTCACTGTTATGAGAACTGGGGTACCATACTAGCTAGTGAATACTAATGTGTTCTAATACAAACTGTATTACCACAACGGACCCTTGACAATCACAGAATAGGACGGGGGCGGTGTGTCCCTACCTATCCGTTCATATCTGCCTTTGTAATGTCCTCTTGTACCGTTCAATATAGAGACTAATCACTTGATGATGTTGGATGCCAAGGGAATCAGGTGTGGGGAATGCTGAAAGGGAGTGCTTTTGCATATAACTGCAATTATTCTATATTCATGTCGTAGATCATCCTCTGTATCTGAAATGTTTGTTCTTTATTAAATTAGCTCAAGATCACATATAAACACCAACTGATGCTTGTCATATCGACATATTAGGCAATGTTAGAAGGTAAGCCTCCGTTTGTCCATGAAAGACACTTTGAAGAAGTTCCCCATGACGACACACTATTTTGTACCCACAGGTGGCCTGTTAGACCCTTGTACAGTGTTGTTCGTTCTTGAATGTACTGACGTAAGACCTTGTTTGTCTTTATATGTACTTGGTTTCCAGGTAAGAGACAGGTTTAGCATTGTTGGCATGTTTAAAACACCATGATCTTAACTAATATTAAAACTTGAAGTTGTCAGATTTGAATATCGCTTTTCTGATTAAATAAATTTCATTAAGCATTTGAGAGGCTAACTGAGATAGGTTGCTCAATAATTAAGAAAAGTTATGATGTCTATGGAAAAGTTGCAGCAAAGAGATTTATCGATCTAAAGATTTAATTTCAGGACAGTGCTGGGTTCGATTTTGTCCGATACATGCTGTTTTATCTCCGTCAACGACGACAACATAAGAGTTACAAGCCATTTCAAAGAGTTTTTTAAACAATGGTGGCATATAAATAACATAAGTTAGCCGGTTGTGAATATAGGAAAGTATTTAACATAAAATATGGATTGGCAATGCGTTTTGACTAGTATCTATCTTTTCAAAGAGATTTTGGGTGAACCTGATACAGGGCAGCTTATTTTGTTTCCGTAACCACTCTCTTTTAACGGCTGTTGCATCTCCTTGGTCTGATGCATCTTTAAGACAGCTTTGTTTCCATCCATATCAAAAAGAATGGTGGAAACGTAAACCTAATTTCAGTTACATTTTGTTTCCATCTCCCCATCTTCTGTTCGTAAAATCAAAGTTAACTGTTCTTGCACATGGTGATGTTGTTGTTGCTGCTATTATGCCCTTTGTTAAAGTATATCGCATCTCGTACTCATTTAACTAAAGAGTGGGAATTCCCTTCCCATTTCCTTGTAGTCCGCTCCCATCTATCCGCCCGTCCTTACAGCCAAGATTTCATGATTTCTTCAAGGACTTATCTCATGTCAGGTATGGGCCTGCATGATTTAAGAGGTATACCCTATATAAGCAATTAAAGAGAGTTACCTTTATTGAACTCCAGTAACATATAAACCGTTTGCAACTCTTGTAGCATCATACGACTCTTTTTAGAGGACGACCAAACATTTTGCGTTTCAACAAACATGACAAATCTGATTTCGCCTAAACCACTTGGTGCAGCAATCAACATTAAACGGACAGCAACGAGCCAGTGCCTCCATACTTTGACGATCTAATATTTCATTAAACAGTTTAGAAAATAGAGAATGTAACGATGCAATAAATATTATAATGATGAGGTGTCTTAAAAACACAAACTATTATATACATTTTGAAACTGAATACATCACTGAGTAACACAATTCAACATATTTACGTTTTTAAAATCACACATATTCCTAGTTGTCTTTTTTTCCCATTAACACGAGTTTTCAATATCATATTTTCCCCCTCCAAATATCGAATTGAAGACTTCCGATCACGTATATCCCCACAATCATTAGATCTTGATGTAACCATGATGAATTCTTCAAGGATTAAAAGACTACCTACTTTTCAAGACCAAGTCCATCTTGCATAAAATATATTGAAGACAATTACTCATGCCGACCAATGTATATGCCATTATTATACTGTTTATATATATATATATATATATATATATATATATATATATATATATATATATATATATATATATATATATATATATATATTTATATTGTAACATCCCATGTGCTATTTCGAATAGACCAAGAGTTCAGGAATACAAATATTTTTTTTTTAAAATAATAAAGGTGAGATATAACAAGCTTTTAATATCGCAAATTGACTCTATATAAACACAGTGTACGTAACAACACTATCAACTTTGGAGAATACACAGCTAACTTGGTTATCTAAACGTCAAAAGACAATGTTATAATACACAATATTTAGGTTAAATTCATTGTATACTCTTATTCATGTGAATAATATTAGCCTTATTTATTAGAGTGGCTGTTATACGTCTGGACATCGTAGCATGATCTCAATAAAAATATAATTTTAACACTAGTGTACTTTGGCAGTGTGGTGGGAGACAGCAGCGGCTTTAGAATGTATTACACTATATAAGTATAAGGCATTTACGTTCTGTAGCAATCATGTAATAAATTTACTGTCAACGTGCCAACGTTAATATCGGTTATGAAAACAACGCAAATGATAATTTTAGAATATAAGGCGTAGATTCTTTTCTACTTAGATGTTTTTACTTTGCCGCTTTTACAGCTATCTGCCAGTGCACTGTCTGCACTCATATTTATAAACTCGTATTCACGTCACATGACCTTAGGTAGCCAATCACTTTTTGCTCTTTTCAAGGCTAGCCATTACGGTAACCAAAACACCTGTTCAAACTGCACGAAAAATCTCTATGAACACGTAATTTAGACACACTTACGTTGTCCATGCCATGTCCGTGGTGTGCGCTTTTACTCTTAATCTCATATATTTATGATGACGTGGTACTGAGGGGCCCCGCGTAGCCGAGTGGTCTAAAGCGCTTTCCGTTATCGATCACTGCCATCTCAACTCTGTCTGCGTGGGTTCGAATTTAAGATTCGACTAATGTACTTATGTGAGAAAGCTTGCCAGTAGCTTCTCGTGGGTCGGTGGTTCTTTCCGGGGGTTTTCCCGGGTTCTTCCTCCACCAATAATACTGACCACCATGTAAATCCTATCGTGTGCTGAAAAATGGTACGAACTCTGCAACAACAGCGTAGAACGGAACGAAACGGACAAGTAAAATTGAATGCAAATCGAGTGAGAATACAGCGTACTGATGACACAATGAGTCCTAATACGGTCAGAATTAGTCCCTATCAACTGCATATTACATATATTTTTGACCCTAAGTAAAACAAAAAGTTCTACATAACCAAGAAATTTCAATAATGAACAATAACATTAGCTCTAACTTATTGTTTAACAAACATCTGATTAGAAAAATGTGTTTCTTCGGCTGGGCACAATGATTCCATCGGTTTCCTGCATCTCTGCTGGTCTTGTAATAAACCTCCACAGGATGGCTGAATGCATTAGTTTATGGGCTAACATCATATTTCTCGCTTTGAAATTCCAAAATCACTTAAAGTAAGATAATTATTTTCCTAAACTATTCTTGTCAAATTCCAGAAGACACACCTATGGTGCAAAATGGAAATAAATATGGCCACAATAACTGCGAACATGCGAACTTCTTTCTACTTAATCTTGGTGTCCCAGGGTTAGTAGAACTGTTAACGTCTTTAGATGACTTCCTTCACGAATTCATTAATACTCATGACAACAGCGTGCCATTATTTGGACCAAGGCAAGGTTTTATACTCAACATTTAGTATAAGACACAGGGTACACATTTATACAAGTTGCGGACGGTGATCTAAATGATGGTGGGTGGGTGGAATACATTCAGGAACGGATGAAGTAACTCGCACATGATATATGTTTTCAGTGACAGACAAAAATGACATGATCAAACAAGCCAACGTCTCACAGTTCAACATCATCTCAGATCTCAACGTTGAACATCAAATAATCTTGACAAATAATATTAATTAGACAATGTGCATGCAAAATTTCATTGGCAGTACCATTATGGTATGACAACATACCGAACTGCATCGTGTTTTTCTGACTTTGTTTAATGTTTTGACATTATCATTATTTGTATTACTATTGGAATGGAATGTAGTTCATAATACGCCAAGCATTGTTGTTTGTTGTGTTAGATATTACAATATATATATATATATATATATATATATATATATATATATATATATATATATATATATATATATATATATATATATATATATATATTGAAAGATGCAAAACAGCATAATGCGTGTAACGGTCGGGAAGAATAAAGACCTGAACACAACTCTCCTTTTCTGAGCTTTCTGTTTAAACATGGTTGGTGAGGACATAATAAGTAATTGCATTTCATGCTGAATTATACTATAAGCATTTATGAGCAACACTAGTTCGTGTTAGAAAGAGCAAGGTGTTAGACTAAACAGACCTTGCAGAGCAGTTGACTATTTATAGTTCAAGTAGTGTTCTAAAAGTTTGTCGTCGGAAGGGATTTTGTCGCTGTTTAGGACCAGCTATTGGAACGTATCGTAAGATTAGGATGATAAATTGAACTGTCTTTTCTCTAACTGAGATTCGATTTGTATAATAAAAATGCAAGAGCAAATACACTTGCAGTTTATTGATTAAATTGACAAGATTTATCAAAGAAAGCAATGCCAATACAATTGTAAAGCACCATGCAGCTGTATTTATGAATGCATGTGGAAACTTCTAATTAGACAAAGAACAGAGAATGGCCAACATATATATATATATATATATATATATATATATATATATATATATATATATATATATATATGCTTGTATCGCAAACTGATGTTAAGTATGATATACCGCAATCACAAGATTTACTTTTGATGTTTATGTTTTGTATGCATCATGCCTGGCATTGAACCGGAACATATAATGTAAACAATGCTTTCTAGTCGAACATATAACAATGAAACGAGGTTATCGTGTGCCGTCTATTTCTTATTCTCGTCACAATGATACAAGTGGTACAAGTACTTCGTCTTATACATAACGAATATAACAACACTTTCAGGAAAAGTAAAGTAATAACATATCTTGTAGGCTATACTTTCTGAATGTGTAAAAGCAAAAACCTGGATACATTAACCAATCGAGGTACCAAAACATTATATGATGCTGATAAAACGTAATAGAAAACAAACATAATAGGACTTACAGAGTGTCATGAGCACAGGTGTACCAATACCCATTTGTTTTGCCGTGTCACGTGTGTTTTGTGGAACAATAATCATTTCTCTTTCTAGTGTCACGTGTGCTTTGTGTCAAAATAATCCTTTCGTGGTTTGTGCAAACATAACAATATATCTCGCTAATGAGCATAAATAATTCGTTACTGTAGTACTTGTAGTAGTATTAATAGTAGTAGTAGTAGTAGTAGTAGTAGTAGTAGTAGTAGTAGTAGTAGTAGTAGTAGTAAATCACAGAAAGCACCAGAGACCCAGAAGCTGCTGGAAAGCTTTATGCTAGACTCGAGCCCACGCAGACAGAGGTGACCATAAACACATTTTACTTTCGCTATAGTTAAGCCTTTGTGGATGATTTAAATGTTTTAGTTTTCTTGGTAGAATTTTACATAGTTTGCAATTATTTGTAAAATACTTTACAAAATTGTCTAAAAGACACTACACAATCGTATTATAATATCATACATGACTGTAAAACATGTGTTACGATACAGGTAAATGACCAAAAATTCGGATTTAAGGTATCTTTGATGGGCTAATCTAAGTCCTAATTGTTTATTCAAACGAGAAAAGTGATAGGAATATTCCTATCATACAAAAATCAATTGAACATGGAAAGGAAGACAACATTCTACAGAAGATCAATTTTGAACGAAGAGCAGGCAAGACAAACTTGTTACCTCAAAACGTTGTATACTGAGCCACAAAAGATGGCGTCTTTCACGAAAATAATGCTGATCATTGAAATAAGAAATTTATATTCAAATAAATATAGCAACCACATTAAAATTTACACAGAAACGGATGGCTCTAGTAGTATCTATCTATCTATCTATCTATCTATCTATCTATCTATCTATCTATCTATCTATCTATCTAAATATATATATATATATATATATATATATATATATATATATATATATATATATATATATATATATATATATATATATATAGATGTACGCGACACGAGACAGACAGACAAATAGGAAAAAAGAGAAAGACAGACATATACTACAGCGATATACGGAGAGAACAGACGGATTTTTGTCGGTAACTTATATCTCATTACAATCCACTCCAGTAAAAAAAAAGCAATCTATTCTGCCCGCTCTGTTCCCAATCGAGGATTATACAATAAACGAATTATGTTATGTCTACTGAAATAGATGTGTAAAGCTTGAACAAGAATTTGCAGTACAATCGATACCACTTACATGTACACGTTATGTTTATATTGTTTCAATCGGTATATCAGCCAGGTAAAAATCTAAAGGCATTATCTACACAACACTGTTGCAAAATAACGTACTATAGCAGGGTAATTCTACATTCACCACTTGATATTTGAAAAGAAATCCAGGTAGGCATGCGTGGCGTGCTAAGTTACAAGATAATGTTAACTCTTAGCACTTCTTACGATTTGGAAAGTAAAACACTACACTGTGGTCATGTTTTAAGTATAAAGGACTATATTTACTTCAAGGTCATATATTATTTTACATATTTATTGCTCATCTTTAATATTCAATTTGTAAAGCAAAGGAGCTTTATAGCAATTGGGGCCTAAGTTGTAGTTGCTTAATCAAGTTCAGGGTAAGTAAACAGTAAAACGTTTCCATTTTTTAAGACTCGCAATTGATTCCGGTTAAATATGTGTGTTCAACCCACGTCAAATATAAACAATACGCAAATGAATTTGGTGACGTGTGCATGTAGTCTCTTTTCGGTCAGCATAATTAATCTCTTAACTTCAATACTAGCTTGAAAACTATATTAGACAGTTCATTATTTCATAATTTTTGTGGTGACATTAAGACACGTGTTTTGGTGGTATTCTATATTATTGCACGGATAGGAAGGTCAGCATTGTGTTGCCTTATTGTTTAACCTTACGTGTTTGTTTTATCGATTTTGTGTTAATGCTACAATTAAATGTAGCATTAATACGTATTAAAATACATTTTATATCTTCCAAAGTTTTCGTTTTATCATACATTTATCAAATTCTGTTCGCCTGATAGAATATAGTTCGACCATAAGAACGTGTTAACAGATTGCATATTAATAATGCGACAAAAAAGGTTTCTTTTTTGAATATTTTTTCCACTATTAATTCATATTTTGCAGTTTAATATTATAAATACATCTCTCTTAAATATATAACTCAACTATAACACATCCTCTTTGGATTTAAGTAATTATTCAAGTTTCATAAATCATTTAACTAATAACTTCAGAGATGGAAATTAATTAACAATACAAATAGAAACATTGTAGATAAGTTAAAACGGAATGTGCACAAGATTCCAGAGACGCCCTTGAATAAAATATGTAAATTAAGACGAAGTTGTATTGTAAAACGTCAGAGTTCTTTAGTAGAATACCTGATTTAAATGTAGTAGAGCTTAACGATATCTGTCTCAACTTACGTTTTCAATAGACCAAAGGTACTTAATTATCGATAGTTTGAATAAATATAAACTGCTTATATAATCATGATTTACTTTTAGTCACGTATCTTCGGAATAATAATACTAATATTAATGAGGACTTTGTTTAGCGCATAATCCTTAGACTTGCCAGCAGTACTTCGTAGAATAATAAAATAAAAGGCGGCTAGGGGCTGTATCGTAATATAATATACATCCTATTGCAAAATACATATCTTCAACCTATCCTTCATACTTCAAAGACTTGTCAAAATGTAGTTTTAAATCTATTTATTTATGTATTGTTTGTGGTAGCATTTTCGATAAATAGTGCAGTCAAATTGCATGTAAGATAGGCCCATGTGACGTAAACGTTACAATTTGTTAAAGTCGGTCAAATGTTTATGTTTAATTATTGACCAACTTGCTTTGCACATGATATGGAGATCACTATATTGGCGAGAAGACCATTTCAAAAATGTGCTCTTGAAGCTGGAAATCATGGTTGATTCGACGTTTAAGTTACCACCCTAATGATCAGTATCGTGTGTATAGTATGAGAGGCTACACTCAACAGGTTAACATGTATTATTTAAGTAAATAAATACGTTTTGAGATAGATGAGATAGAGATAGATATCCATTGTTCATGTGAATGAGTACGTTAGCATGGGCGCTGACCACGCAGATTTTGTACGTGACAGAAATGCAAGTAGAAGACGTGCTGCTGAATGATTTGCATCGAGTAATCATTGAAGCGTCATTTTGTACTTACTTATTTTTATTGTAAGGGGTTGAAAGTATAAAATACATAAATTGTATATTAGTTTCTATGATTCTCAATTGTAGATCACATAGTGTTTTATGTTCATTGAGATAGAAGCACTGCTGTAGAAATTATCCAAAGAAGCTATCCGTTAGGAAACGTTATATCTTGTATGATGATGTACCGATCAAAGCGATATAAACCGAGAAGCCAGTTTATACGTATTAATTCTTTATGGCTGAATAATCATGCTAACAAGTAAACACAATGTAGTATTTAATAGTATAATAAGGGGCTTTACTCCAAACAACAAGTCTCTGAAAGGGAGATAATATGTATTTAACTGTGTTCCCAACGAGGAACATTGAGTATATTCATTGCTAGGGGACTGTTTATTTAGAAGCCATTTATACATTAGAATTGCATGAAACGTGTGTCCACTAAATATATATTGACTGGTGTTTCGAAGGTAGGTGAGAATTTGGTATTTAATTCGAAAAAATTATATATTATATCAAGGCATGTGAGAACTTATCGAAACTTTAATTGCATTACTAAAGTCATGACTAAGGCAGGACGAAAAGTATAAACATATGACATGCTTTGTTGATAGCATATAATGGATTAGGTTTTCATCCTGGAAGTAAAATTTGCGTTTCGTAATAAGATTTAAATTATAGAGCAACACATTTTAATAGGTTTACTGTTTAACATACAGGTATGTAAACACTGAACCTTCCGTTCAATTAAACAGTCGACAGTCGATTAGCTTTAAACTCAATGTGGGTCACTCCGATCATTAATTTGTGAAATACATATAATTTCACTGGTCCGTTCAGAGTTGTCATATAATCAATTTACAGTACATTCCAGGCCGAATCTAACATTTTATAGCGGGATTTCATTTAGAATACCACTTCAATGCTATTAGAACTTAATAATATTTGGACTGGTGATATAACGTTTTGGACTATTGTGATTAAAATCGCAATACTGTAAGTTCGTTTTCAATTTGAGTTTGTAGTCAGAGGGGCTAATGTATTTGTTGAATGTTACAAAATATATTAGTGTTAGCTAAGTTATATCACTTAATTTAAGATTGCAAAGTTCTAATAAAATATAACGTCCTTCTGATTAAAGTTCAATATATTGTACATAATTAAGCCGTTTGAAAATATGCAATTACTTTAGCCAATGTTTTATTGCGATTATTCAAAGAATTTATATTGACAAAGTCATTAGCCTTCATGAGAGATCCCGTAACATATGGCCTCTATGGTATACTATAAGGGTCTGAAACGAGAATGAACTTAATAGCAACAATGATTATTTTCTGCAATATAAAATCATCAAAATCTTATTCGAAAGTGGAAGACGAAGCAAAAGGATATGTAACTAATACCAAAAGGAAATGTCCTGATGTATTCGTCTTTTTTCTTACGGATAAGAAATATCCGTTTTTCTTACTGATAAGAAATGTCTGATTCGCCAGCTGGCCGAGGGGAGGATGGACATTCTAATGTAAGGGAAAGAAGAGACAGGACATTTTACGTGATAAGAGACAATTTGTGTTATAAACTGTGTGTGTTATAAATTGTGTGTGTTATACATTGTAAAAACATAAAAGAGCTTGCAATGATTTCTTCATAGAAAATGTCTGATTCGCCAGCTGGCCGAGCGGAGGATGGACATTCTAATGTAAGGGAAGGAAGAGACAAGACATTTTACGTGATAAGAGACAATTTCATAACCCTTCTTGAAGTGACTGAGGCCATGAGAGAAGCTGGTGTTCGTGACAGTGAACTTATCTTCGGTACGTTTTTATTTATTATCAATTACTTGTTTAGAACATTGTCTTGCGCAAAGCAATAATATGTTGTCAGACCAATTTTATCATTATCTTTAAATAAAAACGAACAGCAGTTACAGCCCTCTATGTCCATTTCTTCAAGTGTTTCTCATTTTAATTAACATAATTTAGAATGTCGGTAAATTCCTGTCAATTTCCGAAAACAATAATCACTGTTCAAAGGCCTATTTAAAAGATACACATTTCGCTGATTAAAATCAGATCATGTACTATGGACAAATTAAACACATTGTATCATTACACTACATCAATAATTGATTCCACTGTTTCCAGACTTGAATGAGAAAGGTAGATGCCAAGCATTGTTACGATAGCTCCACAATAAAAGAACGTTGTGTTCGTATCATAAATTTGTAATACAACTATTTTTTCAAGGCGTCTAAATATGATAGTTTCCAAGTTCAACCATGCCAAATGTACATGTATATTTATATAAGTTTGGAAATATTGATATAATTTTGAATTATTGATTAGTGAACGTATATACACAACAAGTTTCATATTTGAAAATTCTGTTACGTTTTACAAGGTATCGATTACACGTGAAGCAATAAAAAACAAGTAACACGAACATTTAAGGGGCTTTCTTTGCATGATACCAGTGGATCAATCTTGAACCCTTACCAACAGGTAGTGTGAACTTATGTAGCTAGGTTGGAAGCCTAAACACTAACATTTGCTCAAGTGCACTTTGTCCTTTACTAAATTGATCTGTTTTACAACCTAGATGACTTGATAACATCTGTTTCTGATAAAATACAGTTACATGATTGTAAATAAAAGCTAAAGAATTTTAATCCCCAATCTATACAATATACAGTTAATATTATTTTTCATTTAATATATTGTGTATTAACATAAATGTAATCCTGGTGCTATTGTGTCCATTATGAGTAACATCGTGTGTAAACATATTATATAATTATATAATCTTTAAGCTTTATGTTTCTTGTCAAGGTTGCTATGTCTAGAGTCTGAAATGTCCTTTTCATCGGCCTTGACCTGAAGACAAACGAGTTATATAATATATATATATATATATATGTATATATATATATATATATATATATATATATATATATATATATATATATATATATATATATATATATATATATATATACACATCAGGAAATTGCAACTACGTTTGCCATATAGCTCTATTTTATCTTTCGTCAAATCGTATCATCCCTAATAAAATAAAAGGCAGATGGACAGTTTACGTGGTGACATTAAATACGAAAAGTAGAAATAAATGATTAAATCACGAAGGAATTTCACTTAATGTTATTGCATGGCTTTACTTAAAATTGTTGTTAGCAACAATAGCATCTGATAAAATGATATTAAAATAGTTTCTACCTGTAACCATATTTGAAGGTAAACAATCCTAAAACGAGTTTTGTTTATTTACTCAGGCAATATGCATCCTTGGAGAAACTTTAGAGGCACTAGACAAGGACGGAAGAATACCAGCTTTTTGTTTGGGTGACACCTTATTCCCGTTAAATCCCGAGGTACAAGGAATGTATCTAAACAATTATCATCGTTTATACGACTGGCTTTGAACAATGGGTTTGGACTTTGAGTTTTCAAAAGATCCGTTTAGCCATAATTAGACGCTTGTGTTTTTCTCTGTACAATCAGATTTGAAACTCACGGATAAGGCAGCACCAACCCTGATGTCTTGACAATGCATCCCTTATCACAAAATTATACAATCTGGTAGCATGGTATTATTATGCTGGCATAAGACATATGCAAATAAAACGTAGTTCTGCTTGAATAATGTTTGCTTCAATTATAATCTGAAGAGAGTGGAACGACTTAGTGTGTTATTATACTACAGATTTATTAACTTGTTTTTATATCCTAATATTTACATTAGTAATATGATTGCAGGAGATTTGTGTTAGTTTCATTAAATAAAACACCACTAGACTGTAAACAAACAAATCCAGCATATCCGATTCGATCGTATTCGTAAGGAACATTTGCATTGCAAATCTCCGGTAGTTTCGTTGAAAAAATTAAATTGTATTTTACAAAATGCACCATACCGTTGCATTACCATGTGCTGTGTTTGTGTTAGTGAGCGACATAAGTACTTACCATCGGTGCATGGGGGAAATATAACAATTAATTTTATTTCGCAAGAACTGGACGGATGAAGGAATTTGTGCAAGTCTAAGAATTGATTGGGTTTAGTGGATTAAAAAGAGACGGTTTACTCTTGAATGTTTATTCTCTAAGCCTGCGATGATATTTATGCACCGTTCTTAATGTGTGGAGTTAACATGAACATAAGAAAAATTAGATTAATTTACAATAATGATATTATCGCACTTTAACATGGCATGAATTATTCTCAGTATAATATGAAACAAGTTCAATTCAAAAGATTATCATTTTTTACTGGAGTTATACATTACGGGCATTCTTTATACCATTTTTTTAATGTCAAGGGATCGTGCTCTGGGTTTAATGAAGTGTTAGACATCTACAATAGAGTAACGAAGGAAAAAGAGCTGAGTGGTACCCTGGACTTTGTCCCAGTGATATAAGAGGCTGTGAAAATTGTGAAAGAGACGAAAAGGGTAAATAATATAATATTTGAAATCTCTTTTAATGTATAATAAAACAAACCACAACACAGTTTTCTGCCAATATCTAAGTAAATCTTGCTTTAATTTATGTTCTATTCTGAAAGAAACGCTCTTATCATCAGGGGCATATTAAATGGAAATAAGATCACTTTGATGAAGCAAGCAAGCACATGTGAACGTTATAAGAGTTTTTCCTTTGCAGTAGCGTATTACATATTTTGTTCTGGAATGGCTAACAGTAGTGTATAAATGATTAAGTACATTCATGCAATTTTTACAAAATCAAAGGAACTTGTTTAGGTCAATATCCTCCAACAATGGGCATCAATGCTTCAAATGAATCCCCCATACGTGATATGCCCATAGCCAAGTTAATCATACACTTTTCTCTAGAATATTGAACTTGGAAGTATACAAATGTATCATTATAAAGAGTAATGAACAGTGATGTACATGATAAACATATCACTTTTAAGGGCATATATATTTGTATATTAAACAGGGTACATAGATGTCATAAAATGTGCTCCGTAATTAAACACAACACTTTCTGAAGAAAAAACCCAGGGGATGCGATGTGATAATTTTTGAGAACAAACGAATCCATATAAATATTATTTTGTCTGAAAATAGTAGAGATTATATATAGGAAAAGGAAAAAAAAACATCTATATTTAGAACCCATTTAAATACGCTACCACTACTACTTAAAATCCCGTCATCAAAATAATGCGAAAATTTATAGTTGTTATATTAACAGTCCGCAATCATTTATATGCTTTTTATTATTACTCAGTATGTAAGTGTAAAATTTGAATTGATATATCGAAAGCTTTCCATGCATGTGATACTAAAATATAATTATAATTAAAAATAATAATAAGACTTGAAAACGATAATGCAATGATAACAACACTTTTAATAG
The DNA here is from genome assembly GCA_029339505.1 of Unio delphinus. Classification (NCBI taxonomy): domain Eukaryota; kingdom Metazoa; phylum Mollusca; class Bivalvia; order Unionida; family Unionidae; genus Unio; species Unio delphinus. The sequence goes on along the minus strand of JAQISU010000028.1, from coordinate 10,990,723 downwards.
TTCTACTATTCTTATTTGTGTAATTTAGTATCACATCCTGGTTATTATTACTGGCGGCAAGATTCATCTGGAGAAACTGAAACCCACACAAGACGCCATAGTAGAAGCTTCAAAATGGCCGCTGTCAATCGTGGTGATAGGGGTTGGAGACGACCCATGGGAAACCATGATGACGTTTGACCATGGATTACCAAACCGCCTATTCGACAACTTTCAATTTGTGGACTTTCACGAGTCTATGGCAGGGGCAAAAAGTTCCTACGCAGTACTGGCTTTACGTGCATTAATGAAGATCCCTGAACAATACAAGCTGATCAAGGATCATGAGCTTTTGATTGGTTTGGTAGATATAGATGATGAAATCGTTTGATCTTTTTATCAGTAGTTTAAACAAAGTCTTGAGATAAATGATCGTTTAATTTTCAGTAATTGTCAGTCTTAATTCAATGTGTGTACATGTTTCTGTTATATGCAGATCATATTACTAAATGATATGAGCAAAACAATTGATATATTTATTGTACAATGCGCAGTGACGAGAAAATACTGGAATATGCCCTTCCTTCTGATATCCTTTTTCACTGTCCTATTTCGAGTGCAGATATGAGATAAATTATGACGAAATTGAATGATTATTTTATGTGAGGATACATCTGGTTATTTGATTTGAATACATTATGAAAACATACGTTTTTCGCATGGTTAATGCTATTTAAATAAGCGTCAGGATAAAATGTCTTGTTAGCATATACAGAACAATGAAAACCAAAACATCACCCAAGTTTCGGTCACGATAACTTATAAGGCATCATTATAATATTAGTAATATCAAGTGCTTGGCTCCAGCTGTTACTTCACAGAAATGTACTCATTTTCTCAATACCATAATGGTTTGTGTAAAACATATACAATAGCAAATTAATGTCACTCAATTTTTTAGCATAACGTTGTAAAACAAGTCCCTTTATTTTCAACAGGGAAGATTACATTACTTACAAATTTAACATTGGTCACACCAGCCTCTAATTTCATGGCGAAAATATCTTCGATTTTGCACCTGCCTCTCCATGTCCATTTCTTGATTAGCCAATGGTTTCAATGTTTCAGACGTAAAATATTAAATGCTAAACTCTAGAGTATAGAAATCAACATGTCAAATTGAGTTTAATTAACCGTATGACGCAATAACGACGTTATGTCCATGTAAGTCTTCTCTTAGTTTATAAAAATCTTACTATACTTATCTATCACAACTGATCAATATCACAAACAGTTATGCTTTGATGAAAGAAATACAAACTACTTCAGCTGAAAACACTACAACTTCATTCTGTAATACACTGGATTCCAACAACATATATTTGTCTCGTTCCGTCTTCCAGAAACACTCTCGATATATGATTATTGAACATACAATAGTTAACGTTAATATTATAAGGTTACAAAAATGCATATATCCTTGCAACATTTTAACTATTTATCCAAAGCGAGTGTGCGAACAGTCTTCAAAGAATGTAAAGTATATAAATTATTCGCAATGGCAATCAAATATCAATCGAAAACTTTTTGTTTTGGACGATTTGCAGAGATCTTTAGTTGCTTCATGTCACGAAACCGTAATGATATTTTCATGCATGATTATGTCATATCTGTAGGGCAGTGCTAGCAAGGTAGAGTATATAATAGTAAAGCAGTTACAACTGATTTTCTTGTTATATAGAACAAGAATGAGTCACACTTTTACCACGATGCGGATGGAGAACCGAATGCAAGGGAACGGACAGAAAAGCGATTCTATGTCATAAGAGATAATTACAAAACCCTTCATGACGTCACAAAAGCCATGGCAGATGCTGATATTCAGGATTGCGAACTTATTTTCGGTACGTTTTAATATATTGATAATAGTTTTATTTTACAATGTGCAATACAAACAATACTGTCTTCATAAGTAATCACAATGAACAGTCATGTCAAGGAATTGTTATCACTGAACAAATATAACTAGCATTCTAATCATGTTGAAATAGATCATTTAACTTATGTGATTAAACTTAAATAATTTAGATTTTGATTCAAGCATCATAATTTTTGAAAACTGCGGAATGCAGTTGTAAAATGACTGTAGGCTAAACTTGAATCCATCGGATTTCAAAATAAACCACTAGAGATATTAGCAGCAGGCTGCATTATCTCTGCGCACTAAAGAGTTGGTTCTCAGCTTTGAATTTGTCAGGATCATCGCCATCCATATAAACAATTGGTTCTTTGGATTGCATTCGTCAGTATCATCTCTATGCACATCTACTGATGCTCTTATTTGTGTCATGGTCAGACAATCTCTTGACACATCAACATTTGGTCCTCCTGTCTGTCATGGTATTTGTAAAATCTCTGCGCACGAACAGTTTGTCTTGCTATTTGAAATGCTCAATACAAATAGAAGATGGAACGGAAAGAGTTCAAATAGAGCTGCTCTCAGTTTCATTATTATCATATTCAGTGCGTGCTCACCCATTTAATACGTCATTATCAGCAAGATCCAGAGCCTGCAGTCAACCGGGAAACGTTGACAATAGACAGGTGTTAACAATGAGTGACATGGACAGAAGAGCGTCACAGCAACAGGAACTGTTAGTGGCCTAGCCCCATCATACAAGGTTGACTGCACAACAACCTAGTTTTGTCTACTACACTCTCACCCTTTCTAGTGCACGTCAGTCAAGCGGTATATTGCTTTCCTTCAAACAGTAGATACGTGGGTAACTTAAATTCATCAGACATGTTGTTGTATTAAGATCATTTAGATACTCGTTCTGACAAAATAATTGAAAATTAAAATTACTACATTGTAATAATTGTTCATTTAATATAATACTTCTAAACGATTATTTTATTATCATTGACTTTGAGTGCAAATATTCAATTTATTTCTTGATTTGCTCAGGTGATATGTATCCTTGGAGAAACATTCGAGACACTTGAAAATGACGGTTTGATACCAGCATTTTGTTTTTCTGACACGTTATTCCCATTGAAATCTGAGGTAAATGAGATTAGAAATATTGTAATGTTTTGGGTCGTTTTTGTTGAGGTAGAGTACGATTGATCACAGATAAATAATTGGGTCTACAATTAATCAACTTAGACTGTAAGAACACCATCGTACGTCTGCACTTCTCTGATGGTCTCTAAAAGGTGAATATAAATCACGAAAGTGCATTTGTGTGTTGTATTGTCATGGTATGCTACAATCAACCCATCTATCATTACAGAATGGCATTTATGAGTTTTGAGGCACAGCTAATGGAACAACTCATGTCATTAATTCTCTGTCTCACATCTGTTAATTCAACTTAAATGTAATCTGGTAGAACATAAACTACAAATATTTAGATTTTATTTGTCCAACAAAATACAATATTTCAAGTTTACATTTTTTGTTATGAGGATAGACTAACAATAAAAACAGGTGTTGTGTTTTGGCCTGTTCTAAAAGGTCACTTGCGCATAGTGTTTAAGCCCCGTCTTTAAAAGTGAAACTAATCAATAAAATGCAATATAACCTATGCTACTATTTGGTATGCTATGTCTACGTTAGTGTGAAATATACGTGAGACAAAATGAGAACAAGTGAATGTATTAATAGTGGACACTAATTTATTACACTTGTACGGAATTGTATGAGTTGTGCTGCCTGAATTAAGTCTCGAGTACTGAAAATATAATTGTATATTATTAATAGTGTAGGGATTTAATAGATGCAATAACTAACATCAACAAAATCGGGTTTGTTTTGAAAATATTTTCTTCAAGTTAATGATTTATTTCTCTGTAAAACTATAAATGGCTTAGTATATGATATCTTTGAAAATCGGAACATTAACACCCAGATTTGTGGTGTTTGGTTTAAGAGTCATAGAATAATAATTGAGTATACGTTTCTTGTTTTCTATCCATTGTAGGGCCCGTGCTAAGGTTTTAATTAGGTATTGGACAGGTATAATCAAGTAACCAAAGAAAAAGAACCGAGCGGTTCAGCGGACTTTGTCCCATTCATAGAAAAGGCAGTGAAAATTGTTAAAGAGACCAAAAAGGTAATAAATTAAATAGATGTTATCCACGTTAGTATAAAATTGAGTTAAACGCCAAATATATTTATAGTTTAAATCCATTTATCAGAAATTGTATTCGTATTTCTCTTTTTTTAGCAACTGAAATTGTTATCTTATGGACGTTACCAGTTGAAATTATTTTAACTGGCTGGTAGAAACTAACAAATGATATAACAATGATAAGGTGATGCATTAGCATAAGTACAATATTTGTATCAATACAAACGTTTACCAATCAAAAGCACATGCTCAGGATAAGAGGATCGGGCAAGATCTACAGGTCGCATAAGTACCTCTCCAATGCGTGTTTTAAATATACTTTTGCTGTGTACACACTCAAATTTCTCTTTAAAAGGTGAAAAAGTATTTGTATAAAAATATAAAATATTTTAACTGTACCATATCAGCAGGATGAGTCCCGTCATTGACCAATGTTATTAAAGTTTGTATCCGTACGCTTAAAAACATCTCTGTCAAACTGAGTACGCAATTTCGCAATACACGTGCGCCAATTTTATACAGAACGTAGGGGGAAACTATAACCTCTGTTAGTAAGTTTAGTTTCCTCCGACACCATTGTTGCTCGAGAAAGTTGGGGAGGGTTAGGAGTATCAATCATTTTCAATGAAGTAAGAGAAAAGATAATGATACTAGCGAACAATCACAATAATATTCGCATGGTAATTCTACGTTTTATGTCGTTAGGCAAAACATATATTTGCTTTTCTATCCCTGAAGTATCAAATCGAGTCTCAAATTTAATATGTGCAGAAACATGAACACTACATTGTAAGCATTATATAAATTTTTAATACAAAATACTACTACTGCTACTACTACTACTACTACTACTACTACTACTACAGCTATTACTACTACTACTACTACTACTACTACTAATAATAATAATAATAATACAACTAATAATCTTCATATTTTAGTACCACATTTTGGTGATTATTACCGATGGCAAGATTGTGAGCATGAAAACCACCAACGACGCCATAGTGGAAGCTTCAAAATGGCCGCTCTCTATCGTGGTGATTGGGGTGGGGGACGGTTAGTGGGACGACATGAAGAAATTAGACGACGAATTTCCAGAACGTGAATTTGATAATTTTCAGTTCGTAGACTTTCACAAAATTCTCAACGATGCTGGCAACACACAGGCAGCTCTTGCTTTAGGTGCGTTAATGGAAATCCCTGAGCAATACAAGATGATCAAAAACCACGAACTTCTGAGAAAGAATTAAAGTGTTTTGTATAGACTGAAGAGATCAAATATAAAAAGATCTTCATATCAGTATTTGTACATATTCAGAGTAATCCTATCATTTTTGTGACACTAAATTTTAATTTTACTTATAGATATGCCTTTTAAGTTAAAAGAAGGACAAATCTTATGTCATAAGAAAACCAAGGGACGCATTTAATGTTCTGTACAAAGACGTCGCATGTGATGATTATCTCTTCTCCGTTTTTGTTTATTGTAAATGTCATGAAAATGAACTCGAATAGTAGTTAAAAAGATGCATGCTCCAGTTGATATTAAATCTGAGAAAACTATTTTTTCAACAGTTGCCTTGTGTGCAAAGTGAAGCTTTCTGATCATAATCTAAAACATAATTTTCTTAGTAGGTTGCATACATGCTTTGCGACATAAGGGAAATAACTCGTTCGTTCAACGTTACTTATTATTTCAATCATCACGACTACCCCTGTTAGGTGCACATGATTAATACGCAAATGTGTTGAGTTGTAGACATAATGATTCTGAGATACAAGATAAGTTAACATATAGGTACAACTGGATGTATTTTTTAATTTTTTGCTGATGTGTATGTATAAAGTTTTCGTTTAATATTGTGTTGTTTACAGAGTTATATATTAAATCTATAAACACTAACCTAATATATCTATAAGATAAACAGGATATATTTTAATGCAAGATCGAAATAATAGATAAACTTGGGAAATATTTAGACTGTTTAAGTTACAGGTGTCGGGATGTGTTAGGGGTTTGTGTTAAAGTGACTTGACAATTGAATCTCTATCGCAGATAGTTTTTTAATCACTGTTCAATTAGTTGTGAACATTTTAATTAGTGCAGTGTAGAGGAAAGAAAGGTGCAATTTTTATATATTGCAAATACACATATATAAGAGAGAGAGAGAGAGAGAGAGAGAGAGACAGAGAGAGAGAGAGAGAGAGAGGTGGGGTGAGAGAGAATCCACGTAGTTTGAAATATAATTCACTGTACTCATTTTCGCACATTTGTAGGGAATATGGTCATTTGGTTAGATAATTAACACAATAAATAAGTATGAAGTCGCTGAAGATAAGACAATCATATATATTGATAACCCCTTATTCTAAAATTATCTAAAATATTGTCTAGTTCTAACCCCATTCTAAGCATATTTTACATACTCGTAAGGTACCAAACGACAGTGTTGGTTCGTAATGGTACACAACAAAAACCCCAAAGTCATTAAAGTAGCATGACATTTGATTTGTACTGGTTTGCTGACTATCTATCTAATATTCCGCAATCAACGTTTGCAAATTACTGATGAATCTAACTGACTACCTAATGCGTCTAGTGAACTGTTTTTCTTCCATTATTTCCTGTAAAAGCATCGTAATGAAACAACTGAGTGTAACCAGACCCATTATTGATGATAGCTCACTTATATATGACTAAAATGATATTTACGATTTACCACTGGTAGATGGTTTACGTAATCAAACGAAAACTGTTGTAACATCATTATCGTGTAACTTAGCGTCCTATTGTTTCACAGCTTAAGTTTGAAGACAATATTTTATTTTGTTACTGACGATATGAAGTAATATGTAGTAGTGTAGGAAAGTGAAATCAACATAATGAATGTGTATGAATTTCTTCATTATAACTCATGGTTCATTTTTGTAAATTGTGTTCATGTTATTATATATACTATATCTATCTATCTATCTATCTATCTATCTATCTATCTATCTATCTATCTATCTATATATATATATATATATATATATATATATATATATATAACAATGTATGCAGGACTTGACCTTGTCCAAAACTGAGTTTAATTATACTTGACCTGATTCATTTGTTATATCATTATATATTTTTTACTATCAGGATCTTTAGTAAAAGAAGAAGTAAATATATTAATTTAGGTCAGGTTTCTAGACTTACATAAATAAATTTTATACGATATGGTTTCGATTTGATTTTGTAAACTCCTGGATCATTCTAGAAAGTTATTTTCCATTTGGAAAAGGTAAAGTATCTAGACAATTATAGTTTGTGTCTATAAACACTTCCACGATTTTCGATAGAAAGTCTATAAACACTCTATAAACACTCTATATAAAGTATGGTGTGAGAGTAGATATTATATTCCAAAATAGTTGCTGGAACAAACGGGTCTGTGCTGGATTGTAATTTAAAAGTGGAACTTCGATAGTAGGCATTTGGGAAGAATTGCAGTTAAAGAGTGTGCCCGGTACTGCAGATATATGTGTTGGATTGTAATAAAGTAAACGAGTGATGAATAGTACAAGAATGTGTTAAATAGAATATAAAAACTTTAGCGTTAGGTTTCCCACAGAGCTTTTCGTGTCGCTATATTGCTTTTAAATGTTCGCACTCCGTAAATCCACACTCAGTAAATCAATCAAAACAATTTAGCTCCATAGTTCCAGCAACATATTAAATTCCCATAACGGACGAAAATGTCTGCACCATCTTAAACCATTAAAATGTTTAACATTAATGTTACCATGGGTAGCTATATATATATATATATATATATATATATATATATATATATATATATATATATAGAGAGAGAGAGAGAGAGAGAGAGAGAGAGAGAGAGAGAGAGAGAGAGAGAGAGAGAGCTAAATTAAAGTATTCTTTTCTGTGTATCTCTTTTGAAATCCAAGAACATTTTGAATGTCTGTTCTATGTATCTGATTTATACGTATGTTGCATTTAGAACTTGTTCCTGTAGGCACTCTGCCAACTATACTAGCTTGATATACACAGATAAAGCGTCACGAACCATACAAAAGTTTTCAATAAAAGCAACACATTATAAGCAAATGTTTCTTTCTTTCGTACAACGTATGTATGTATGTATGTATGTATGTATGTATGTATGTATGTATGTATGTATGTATGTATGCATGTATGTTTCTCTGAAGATCTGTCTCTTCATCAATATGTCTGTCTCTGAATTGCAATCATATTAAATAGATTAATTAAGTATTGGGGTAAGTATTAATATGGTGCTCATTTTGAAACTATACAGACAAAATCGTTTCTTTTCAGAAATGGGTAAAATTATAACATTATTGCAATTGCTGTTGAGTCACCTTTTCCTTAAAGTACGTGTATCAACTCAATTTAATAGGGCTAAAATATTTCAGTTATCTCTTATCACTTTTGCTATATGTGTTTAGCTCTGTGTAACATAAATTATATCTGTGTTTTTATATCTGCCTCGAGAAAATATATTTGCTGGATTCGATTGTTTATCCAGCATTATAAACAATTGCATAATTAATAAATACATAAAATCCATATAAACTCGGCGCTTCATCGATAATAAAATTATCGGTAATATCATCAACCTCTGCTTCCAACAATTTTGCATTCCTGTAAAAGTCTTTAAATACCTTGTAACATCGCTGATCACCAACGAATTGTGCTCCTAAATATAATTATCTCATTCCAACCATCTCTTTATGAGATTAAATAATAAATGAATTTTACCACTTGAGGATGGGTTTATTATTATCATTCAGATAGAATTTGGTAGCGCTTGTTGACGTTTGACTGGTTCTTGCTTTCGTGTTGCTGTGAAATCAAGGTCATCCAGGTTATAAAAATATAATACATAATATGAACGTATATTGTGTTCGATTTAGATCATGCACATCTACTAGCGGGGTGACAACAATAATAACAAAACAAAACAAAAACTTAATGGAAAATGTGGAATATGTAGTAAAACAAATATATAGCAGCCAGTAAAATCGGTGTGTGATATTGCGACTTCATTAGGAATAGTTCCGGGAACGCCTTCAACTAAATTAAATACCAAAGAGAAAAGCATCGGTCTGGATATAATTATTGCAGTCCTTTCGAAAATATTGTTACTAAATCAGCATTTTCGACGGAATATAACAAACATTAAATTATATTTCATTACTGTTGTAAGAGGATATACGCGCTAGTCGCTAGTAGTATTATAATTATTATATATTTTTTTTGTTTATTTTCTGAATCGGAAATTTGTATCATTGATGTAACAAATTTCAGCATTATATAAGGGATACAACTCTTTTAAGGACACGATGAGCTATTTGAGTTATCTCGATTATTTTATTCGTTTATTTATAAACTATAATTTTTGGGGTTGTTTTCCTCCCTCGTCGTGTTCTTGAATATAAATAAATCGGTATTTTCAAAACAAATTGTATCCTCTCATTAATTGTTCAAACGTCACGAGACAAATTCACCTTCCCATCATATCACATTTTTTAGTATTTTTGAGTGGGGTGTGCTTGTCAGTTAAATGTAGAGAAGTATCCGAGTATGCATTGTGCAGTCTATGGAATTAAGTTAGTAAAAATCTATTGTATTGCCGTACTTAGGATCAGATAGAATTCAGTTAGTGTTATGCATTCCTTTCGAATTAAACTAGTTTTGTAATATTAATATAATTAATATTATAAATTTATGTTCCGGATATTCTAGAAGCTCGTTTGGCAATCTAGAAGTTCACATGGGTGCTGTGCCGTCCTTAAAATAAGTTAATATAATGTTGTGCTGTAAAAAATATTTTGTGTGCTCTGGACTTGTTAGTATGGCATTTGGCAATCTAGGTGTTAGCACGGGGGTTGTTTTGTGTAAATATTTTCAGTCACCTTCTGGACTTGCTATAATGAGGCTTGGCAATCTAGGAGTTCACATGGTGGTTGTGTAAATATTGTTTAAAATGTTATATATATATATATATATATATATATATATATATATATATATATATATATATATATATTCAAAAATGAATTACGAAAATAATAATGTTCTTCTTTCTGGAATTAAAAAATTAAAACATGACGGTATAAAATATCTGATCAACATAATTCTGAATACATTATTTGTGATTTTGAGTCATTACAACAACAAATATTTAAAGATAGATATCCACTGCTATCATACTAAAGATTCATAAAGTTCATTCAACAATATATGTTCATATCATTGTCTACAGTAAAGGAAGTAAAACGCGCTATCGAGAAAATTACATCAGAATTATCTCACAAATACGAAACAAAACAAAACATTTTTAACACTGGTATAAGAGAATTCAGAAAGATTATGTCAGCGAAGTCAAAGGTCATTATAAACGTGATAACGAAAATAGTGACGAAATCCTTGACGAAGTCAGAGGTGATTAATAACATGTGTAATATTTAATCTGATAATAATATTTATCTTTGTTTTCAGACTTATTTGTGTATTATACCTGATAATATTTATACTGAAATGTTTCTGTTTTTGATAGGATTTTCATAATTGTAGTATAATTTGCCTTATCAAACTATACAATCATAAAATAAAATGATCATATTTATTCTGATAACATTATTCATCATGCAATTTTCTTTTTCAAGTTGTTTAAATAACATACCCCATCAAACTATTAAATCTTAATGGTTGTCAATACTTTTAAAGTACCATATTCCCCATCAAATTCTGAAATAAATGAAAAATACAATTAAATATTTATTCTGATACTATTTGTTATGTAATTTTATGTCTTTTCAGTAAGAATTTTTTTCTTAGTGCCAATTATTGCATATAATTATGAAAATAGTCTTATAAGTATTTTTTATAATAGTATGTTGTTGGAAATTTGGATAAGAATTAATAATTCAAATTTATATCACAAGTTTTAAATATTATTTGTCATTATACAATATTTTTTGATGAAATAATTATTAGTTTGGGATAAATCTATCATATTTGTAAGACATAAATATCGTTAGGATCTAAGATCTACGATCTTACATAAAGATTCAAATCTAAATTCCATATTTTTATTCAATACATTTCTGGATTGGTTTGTAAGTTATAAATGTATATAAAATATTGTGACATCGTAGATAACTCAAATAAATAGGTTATTGTACAAACATTACCATCACTTTGACCACTCTCTTTGGTCACTGTTAACCATGATCATGCTGATTTACCGCCTTGATCAATAAAACCAACGCTGATATCAGCCACCATGTGACTAATTATCTTGATATTGATACAATTGATAAAATATGCATTTACATTCGTAGCCTTTTTCTCCTGTCTTAAGGTTTCCTTTTATTTGACATTGTGGACATTTTGTAGTCCAACGTTCTTTCTCGTATCAGATTTGTTATCTCCACTTTAATTCTGCAAGGAGTTTAACCCGTGATTAGTGTTGTAAATGTATTTTCCGAAAGCTTTGTACATACCTGACCAGAATTGTGATTTGATGTGATTCTTTAAATTTTCATCGGCTGACTGTGAAAATGAATTATTGCACCCAGTACTACTAAAAGTTATAGAATGAGAGTGGGAATCCTGGACATATGAGAATTTATTTACAAGTGTTTGCGAAATAAGCATATCAATCCAAGAGATCCAGAAACCATGAATTGAAGACGTGCTTCAAGTTTGAAGTGCCTACACAGAGAACTTCTATAGTCAAAATCGACGTACTGGACTCTGTGTTTGTTCGAGTTGAAATGACATTGGCTAAACCCACGATTGTTTGTGACTCTCTGTTACGCATGACAGTTTGACGTCTCTTGTTTGAAACTGAACGTACTTAAAACAAATTCAAACTATTTAAATAGCAACAGCTAACACTATCTAGTGGTGAAATGAGTCGGGTGAAAAGGAGAACGGAATATAAGTTAAACACTATAACAATCTAACTAACACTTATTATTAGTACAATTATTAGTTCTTCACGTTTAGTGTTATGTTCTTCACCATTATTGTTGATAATATATCCATTCTTCCATCAGTATAGGCGAATATTTCATGTCCGGGTGATGCAGGGTGGTGCTTTTCAAATCGCCATTTACTGTGCAATATGTATTGTTTGTGGCTAGTTTGTCTTTTAAATCTGGGTTCCGATATTTCTTTATATCACATAGTTTATTGTTATCTCGTGGTTAACAGCTGGTTTTTGATCGTATATGTATGCCTGTATAATGTGACACATAATCCGTGGGTCTGTTGTTTAATCAACTATTTTTTCAACTATTTAGCCAATTGTCTGTCATTAAAAGAAACGACATAATGACCCCTGAGCCGTGTTGTCTCATCGGACAACTACTGAAACAGACGATTTGTTCCTAAAACTGTTGATGTCGCTGAGCTAGGATTTACGCTTTCTGTGAGGCTTACATCTTGTTTCTAACATTTGGGGATCTGTATAGAGAGGCTAGGGACAAACAGTTGTGATTAGCACTTAGACACAGTGTTATGGTTACAACAGGACGTTTCAGATTTCTGTTCAATCAACATTTCCAGTACACATCGTACGTCAAAAGAGCAAGATTGTAAACTTTTTGCACGAATGAGAATGAAAACAACCTTACTTATCTCTCTTTTGAACCATAATAAGTGAATGAAATTGATTTGGAAACTTAGACATATGACAGGATGGACCTTGTTATTTGCCTGGACGACAAATAACTGCCAATAACAAAATCCTTGCGAACAATCTCTTGCGCCTTTGTGTCTGTGAAATAGGTTTGTTTGTGCATAGGAACTCATCTACGTTTGACTCTATGGGGTCGTATGTAATAATAATAATAATAATAATAATAATAATAATAATAATAATAATAATAATAATAATAATGAGGACTTTGTATAGCGCCTAATCTTTCGAAATTCTAAGCATTTTACACCATCAATAATGATATGACTACACTACAGAACAACAAATGACAAAACAATGAAATTGGAAAACAGAAAAACATGCTAAAACATATAAGATACAAAACATGATTAGGTCGCAAAGTTTGTCCCTGCAGTTGAAACAGGTGAGTCTTAAGAGCACTCTTAAAAGGGACCATTGTGTCTTTGTGTCTAATTTCAATGGGCAATTCGTTCCACGTCGCCGGGCCCTGGAGTGCAAACGAACGTTGTGCATATGACTTTGTCTTCACCTTGGGAACAATGAGTATACGATTATCAGAAGAAGAGCGTAATGATCTAGCTGGTGTATACACATGGGTGAGGCTGGATAGGTATGTTGGACTGGAGACTGTCATTGAAACATAGCACAGAGAACAAACTGTGTGTTTGATTCTGTATCGAAATGATAGCAAATGTATGGTACAGAGCGGTGGAGAGGTGTGCCCTGATCGAGGTACTCTAAAGATGATCCGTGCAGCTGTGTTTTGAACAATTTGATGTTTCTGGAGTAAATATTGTGACGAACCAGACATAATTGAGTTTCAAATAGTCCAGTCTTGAAAGTACTGATGAACACACAAGTGCCATAGTGGCATCAACTGAAAGATATTTGTGAATGGAACTGATGCGTGTCAATTCAAGATATGCAGCCTTGCATATGTTCATGACATGTTGGTGCGATGTGAGAGTACTGTCTAACGTAACGCCTAGGTTTCGTACTGACTGTGAGAATTTAATCTTGGTGTTGCTGATATTTATTGTCTATGGTTAAGGATGAGAACGAGAAAGTATTTGTGTTGTGATCAGAATAGCCTCACTTTTATCATCATTCATCTGCAGCTTGTTACATTTCATCCATTTCACATTTCACATCAGAAATGCACTTCTCTACTCCATGGATGGTAGCATCAACTTCAGTTGGGTGGCTAGACTTGTATATTTGGGTGTCGTCAGCATACAATTGGTGCGACACTGAGTGATGATCTATGACACTTTAGAGCGGCTGAGTGTACAGAATGAAGAGAACAGGTCCAAGAACAGATCCCTGTGGAACACCACACCATACGTCAACTGGGCTGGAGTTGCATATCTATCTATCTATCTATCTATCTATCTATCTATCTATCTATCTATCTATCTATCTATCTTTCTATCTATCTATCTATCTATCTATCTATCTATCTATCTATCTATCTATCTATCTATCTTATAGGGTGAGTGCGTTGGGTTTAAGGAGGTGTTAGACACCTACAATAAAATAACACCTACAATGCAATTATGCGGACCAACCAATTTCGTGCCAATCATAGAAAAGGCGGTGGAGATAGTTCAACAGAAGAGAAAGGTATCTTCATGCCATCTATATTAGAATACCTTTAGCAGATGTCTTTAAGTTGAGCGTGTCAGATATTTGTCTTCGATTATTCATTTATTAATTGTATAAATACGAGTATTTATTAAAATGTGACTCACAAATATACATATTTATGGGTGTGTAAATCATATTTTAGAAATATTTAAATAAAACTAATTTCAGGTGTAAGAATACTGAAGAATATGGGTGTATAAAATAATTACTGTTGGGAGGTCGTGCTTAGGATTCAATGTCTTTGTTTCAAAGACACCATACATGCTTAACACATTTTGTATATCCAGATAACGAAAAATTTAAGGTTTTGTTTTGTTTGCTTTTTTATGGTTTAACGCCATTTTTCAGCACAATATAGGCAATACATGGCGGCCAGTATTAATGGTGGAGGATGAACCCGGACAATCCCCGAAAAGAACCACCGACCCACGAGAAGCTACTGGCAAGCTTTCTCACATAACTATATTAGCCGAATCTTAGACTCGAACCCACGCAGACAGAAAAAATGAAGGTAATACTATTTGATAGATTAACTAGACATTATTTTTATCTTTATTATTAATTATCACCATTGTCTACGCCATCTACCTTCTTTTATCTGGATCTTTAATACTGATACTAATACTAAACTAATAATAATACTAATACTACTACTACTACTACTAAAAATAACGATAATAATAATGATGATGATGATAATAATAGTAATAATAATAATAATAATAATAATATCAACAAAATAATAATAATAATAGTGATAATAATGATAGTAATATAATAATAATAATAATAATAATAATAGAAATAATAATGATAATAGTGATAATAATAATAATAGTATAATAATAATAATAATAATAATAATAATAATAATAATAATAATAATAATAATAATAATATGCAGATTTAGAAGAATAATGGTTACTAGAAAATATCAGTTGATGTTCAAATGCATTCGTAGTATAAACAGTAGTAACAGAAGCAGTGGCTGAGTACTATCAGTTGTCGTAGTGGAACTAGTATTAGTAATAGTAGTTGTAGTAATAGTATGTATGTTTTTATTGTTATATTAAGCATTATTAGCAACACCATCATACTTGTCATATGTCGTAGTTTTAATGAACTGACTCATTCCTCGCACAACATGTAAGAACGTTATAATATTATTGTATTCTTCTACTTAATCGTTTTCAATTAAATCAGTATTATGTTGTACAGTTTATTTGTTTAAATACTTCCTAAATTTCAACAATTTAGAGCACGCCTTCCTAACGGGGAATATTTATGAGGGATTTAGCTTCTTGCTATTGAATTACACCATATATAATTATTATTAAATATACTTATTTTTTTACATTTCAAGTATCACATTCTAGTGATAGTAGCTGACGGACAGGTCACAAAAGAGAAACCAACCAAAGAAGCTATAGCTGCAGCTTCAAAGTGGCCGCTGTCCATTATTCTAGTAGGAGTGGGGGATGATCCCTGGGATACAATGAAGGAATTTGATGATGAATTACCTGAGCGCATATTCGACAACTTCCAGTTTGTATACTTTTATAAAACTGTAAAAGATGCAAGGAACCCAGAGGCTGCACTTGCTGTTCAAGCGTTAATGGAGATTCCGGAACAATACAAAATTATCAAGAATCATGAAATATTGAGGTGAATAACACGTACATGATGAAACATGTCTGCATTTGGATGATATCTAATTCAAACTTATTTCTCATTTCTGTATGCAATCACATGGTCTAAATTTGTGGAATAAAATATGCCAGTGTATCTAGAAATAAAAGTTTAAAATTAAAATATTAAGATACTTATCAAACTTTAACTTGGTAATTTGTAAAGTGGTTATGAAATCTACATTTGCTTTAGATGAATGGTACTCTTTTAATTTAATGGCCATGGTCCACACCTATTGCATCTTCTCTCAAACACACAATTGTTACCCCATGCATCTATTATTAGCTCTTATTGAATCAAAACTACTACTATTTGTAGTAGTAACAATTGAGTAATAAACGTCCAATACACACGCAATTAAAGATAGCATCCGATATCAAACGGTAAGATTAGCTAATGTTAATATTATTTTTCAAATTGTCTCATAATTTCTAATATTTTTGAAAACTGTGTCACTTGAATGTTCTTACAAGAAGATAGGGGAACAAAAGGACTTTTCAGATATTGTGGTTTGAGTTTGTATCAATTCAATGCTAAAAGACCAAATACAAATCTCTTATTATGTCTTCGAGTATAACTGCAATTTTGACTACTAACAACGGACACAGTCAATAACAGTTTAGTGTTATACAACTTTGTAACCCACTTTATTCAAAACAATACGTATTGCAAGTCATCATCGAATTTTAAACTCAAATAAATGGATCACTTTTACATCATATATTTCCAACTATTCTGTATTTATTAAAACATTTTGTCTGATTTTTTTTTTGTATTTGAAAATGTATATTGGCATAAAAAACACAATAAAATGTGTTGTCTTTGATTTTGTGATTTAATAATCTAGAAAAAAATTGCGGTGAAAAGGCACCATTGTTTTACAAGACAACTGACTGGATAGATATAGCATATTAAAAAAGCGTTTGTGCTCTACATCTATTGAATTATCTTCGCCTTTGATCCCCGGAAAGTTAGAATATGGCTCTCGGCACAGTAGGAATTGTGTATCTTTTAAGTATAAAATAAGGACAAAACAGTCAAATTACTTAGAATTTTTAGGACAATTTTGGAGGCAATTTTGGGGTCCATTTTGAGGCAACTTTGGGGGCCATTTTGGGGGCCATTTTGTGTGATTAGTGTCATATATTTCTGAAAACAATCATAAATAGCACACACCAAATAACTTGGATCGTTATACTGAACTGAGAACAAATTTGGAACCAAAGTCATTACTTTAAATCAACATTATCAAGGTTATGATACAATATTATTTAATTTATTTCATAACCCACATTAATGGTCTAACAAAAGAATATACATTTTCCTGTGATAAAGTGTACGACAGAAAGAAAGCTCTTAACTGTTTTATAGTATTGGCCATAAGGAATATGTTTATGACTAGAATGACGGATTAGTTGTCCAACATTATTTTCGCCATTATTAAGCACGACATTGTGCATTTATGTCAAATTGTAGCGGGTCCATGATTAATATACTTTGTGCAGAAACAAACGAAAAGAACACAAAAGCAAAATATGCCTATTGTATTTGGGATGAAATTTAAGGTAGCATTACGCATGCCTTCATTGCATTTGGTCATGAAACACATCTGTCTAACTGGGACGAATGTTTAAAGAGACCACCTGGTCGTACAATACGAATAGTTATAGTGAGCACATACTCACAATGTATAAATTGATGCTGATGCTGATTTGCAAAACGAGAACAATAATGTAAAATCATTAGCTCACCATTTTGGTAATTGTTATCAGTGTTCTGGTAACCTATTTAATTTTCCATGTTCAGTGTCTTTCACAAACACAAATAATTTTTTCTCTATGTTTTTAGACCCACAATAAAATATTTAATAATTTTGCATAACATTTCTGCTTTACATAAGATACTTTTTGATTCTTCAAATATTCAGGCAAAACGCTTGACATAATAAGTTTTAAAACTGTAATACGCATTCTATCTTGGAGTTAATGAATAGTCAGAATATCAAGATAGTTGTTATAAGGGTGATTATATTATTAATCTATGTTAATTAATATAGATTTTAGTCTGAGTAAGTAGCAATAATAAATAGTAATAATAATGTAAATGAATGTCTTAGTAATGACTATGGTCAAAACACATAAACATACATCACCGAAATAATTGTAATTAAATAATGCATGCTAATTTACTACAACGCAAAATAGATGTGACACTTTAATCTAGTCCATATGCATGTTGTCCATAAGCAATTTTGCTCATGTATATAATCATATTTTATCAACATCACAAGCAAATCATTTCGTTATGTCTGGGAATCAATGCTAATGTATATATGTAGAAATGGTGCAGATATAAATGTATCTGAACAATGCCTGATTCAATCGTCTGTGATACACGCACAAGCACATACAAGCAATGGGAACCCTTGTGCCAGGAGGACACGTAGTGTCCATCTCAGGGCAATTCATCAACCTGTGACTCACACTTGTCGCTTACCTATCACCTGTGGCTAAAAGACGGTGTTAGCGTGCAAAAATGGCCCCACTCAGGCAAACTGCTTCTACATCGGTCTAAATTACGTGAGGGTAGCCATCGGTTCTTAAACCTTCAGTGAATTAAGGCTTGTTTAGCTAAGCATGTGACGACTGCACAGAGGCAACTAGAGCTAGAGCAACCGCCCGAAAAGCGAGCCCAGAATCCAATTAATAAAGAGATATCTCCGATCGTCTCAACTATGTATTTTAGCTGCATCTAGATAAGGCTAAATGATAGTTTGGCTGACAAACTGCTCAACTCTGCCTCTATTTAATCCAAGCCAAGCTTCAAACACATGCCTATGATATTCAGGACATGTGGAAAAAAGGAAGTGACTAAACAGCAAACAGTTTCAGTCACAAACCTAATCAGAGTCCGCACAAAGCACAGGGAGCTTAGCAGCCCTCTGAGTGTTGGACGGGATCGTTTTAGAATCGCTCTGGAAGAGGTAGGGGTAATGGAACGTGGACTAAAACTAATCTCACCCTAGCCATTTATCGCGACGGGAAGGATATCCCATCATCGCTGTCGAACATCAGTAACATAGGTGCAGATGGTTGATATTATATCCGGCACATCTAATGTTGGAACTCTTTTGTGTAATACCAAGGCAGAGAGAGGTTGACTACATTGGTTGCTAGGGAGCTGTAACGGTATAATGTATACAGCAGCTTTGAGTGAGACCACAATAGCAGACGTGGATCAACTGTTAGAAGGAGGTGATGGCTTTATGTTCATCTCGAATGGCCGCAAAAGTGATGAAAGTCGCAAGGGAGGGTCGGATTCGAGGTTAAGTCTGATCTAGTGCACAAACCTACGGGCTTTCCGAAAAGTCTCGCAGATTGATCCACATTACCACTTGCACGACGCCTACAACCCATGGATGACCAACAAAGATGACTTAAACTGACAACTTATATAAAGAACTAGAATCTCCCATTTCAGTCACCCCGAAATCGGACAAGATAAACATTTTGGCGACTTCAATGCAAGAGTGGGGATTGACTACCAAACCTAGGAAGGAATCATGGGATGACGTCAGCACGCGCGTCGGTATCGGGCTCCTGTTACTCAAGATGTCCATCGTAAATGAGCTGGTCATCATCAACATTTTGTGTCCAAACCATTCACATCTCATCGACGTCATTACAAGGATAAATGGCAAAAAAAAGTAGAGTGACTAAGGTAATGTGTTGTGCTGATTGTTATACTGACCACATGCAAGATGTCTCCATAACTAATCTTCGCATCGTAGAACAATGGAGACATCCCCAAAGGAAAAGGACAGTAAAGAGACTATACAGCACAGAGCTGTAAAAGAGCTCAATCGCCGAAAGCCACAAGCTACAAAACGTGCAGATTGGCATGTATGATCAGGGCAGTTCATGAGACATTTTGCGAGATCCATGACGCCTGCCTTAGCAGTACACCAGACTAAAGTAAGGCCAATGCCAAAAGAAGCGATTAAAACAACTTGTGCGACATCCTGAAAAATCTCTACGACCCCAGTCATCCAGGTCCTATCCCATACTTGGTGCAGATGCGAAACCACTGCTTACTGAAAAAGCTCAGATAATGGACCGATGGGGAGAACACTTCAGTGATGTACTCAACCAACTAACATCCACCAGCGATAGAGTCATGGAACGCGGGCCGCAAGCGGAAACTAATGTTGAGCTGGACACTTCACTCTGTGTGCAAGAGGTTAAGAAAGCAATCAGTCAGTTGCACTGCGTAACAGCACCAAGATCAGATGGCATACCTGCCAATACGTACAAAGCTGAAGACCCGTGCCTGAAAGTCTAAATGACCGTTTCCGTGCAATATGGAATAGAGAAAACTGGTCGCACCACAGTAGGGAGACATGTTCTTGTGTTTTTCTAACTCGCCTTTTTAATCATCTTGAGAAAGGTCTAATTCCAGAAAGCAAATATGTGGTTTCTGCGCAGCTGTAAGAAAGTATACATGATATTCGTTGCACGACAACTCCATGCAATAGGCCAGGAGCAACTCAGAGACCTAATTACAATCTGTGTTGGTACTACCAAAGCGTTTGACTAAGTCAGCAGAGATGGACTTTGGAAGCTCATGACAGAATTCGGCTGCCCGTATACGTTCATTACAGTCGATTCCCAGTTCCATAAATGCATGACGGCCATCGTCTTGGAAGACTCAGATGCGGTCCCATTCTCAAACGGTTTCAAACAAAGCACCCTATCTTCCGCACGATGTTCCGTGCCATATTCACAGATGCGATCGAAAACTGATGACATAAACTGCAGGCACATTACCTAGGAAGGTGTGTAAGCTCAGGAGACTTCAGGAATTAAAATATAATGAAAGAACCAGTTAACAGGGATTTTGGTGCTGATGACTGCGTCCTCACCGACAGCTCAGACATACACATAATGACCAGTATGGACATACTTGCTGGGGAAGGAGACAACTACGGGCTGACAATCAGAACCAAAAGAAGCCTGAAGTCATGTATCAATCTGCCCTCGAGAAATCATAATGGAAGCCGAGCATCACTGTAAAGGGTAGGAAACTCCAAACTGTCGACAGCGTGGGCAACAACTTCTTAATCGCAGCAAACATTGACCTTGCGATCGACAGCAGAGTTGCCAATGCCACCCTAGCAATGGGAAGACTACTTTGAAAGAGATGGCAACATTTTTGATACCGAGGTTTTCACAATAATAGGCAATCCATTGTATTTACCTTGCAGCTGGTTCAGATCAGATGGGAGTAACGCATCGTTTGTGATTCCCGAGGACTGTGATCCAAAAACAGCTGCTCTACTGCTAGCACTTCGAGGGAAAGCGCGCTGCAACATAAGTGCTTCAAGGACACATTGAAGGTGTTTTTTCCTTAACACCAGTATATCAACAGTACCGTATGGGAGACCTTTGCATTTAAACAGCTGCTCTCTGATTAACTCTGCTAATGAAAGCACGCTGTATGAAGTTAAAAGGAGTGCTCCAATGACTCGATGAAGGTTGTCTTGAAAAACTAGCTTATCCACAGTGAATCGTGAGAGACTTTTGCTCACGACCGTCGCTCCTGACACAGCTAGATCGTATATGGTGCCCGCACTGCAGAATACTAGAACAATAGAGTCAACGTGAAACGACCGATCTGCCAACACCTCCACTTTTATACCAACCGTTGTTAACTCCACGTGCACGTGAAACTATTATGCCAACATTAGCCTTACTAATCAGCCTCGTACACATCGCATGACAACATAAAACTGAAGCTGTGCTCATGTTCACCACCGACGGACATACATTCATATATATGTATACGTACGTACGTATGTATTTATGTATGTATGTATGTATGTATGCATGCAAGCATGCATGCATGCATGTATGTATGTATGTATGTATGTATGTATGTATGTATGTATGTATGTATGTAGGTAGGTAGGTAGGTAGGTAGGTAGGTAGGTAGGTAGGTAGGTAGGTACTTAAAGATGTTGCCACTTTGAGGACGTACGACTGTAAATATACAAGTAAATGAATGGAGAATTATCGAATTTGCATGTAAGTACATGAAATTACGAAGAATTCGTAAAATGTGACACGGATAAACCATCCATTATAATCCCTTTAAAATGGGCATGAGCTCATATGAAATGAAAAGGCCAATATTTAATACCTTTGTCAAATAGTATACAAGTAGTCTGAAAAAGATCGTAGATTCACTTCGGGCCATTTTATGTTTGCAACGTAATACGTTTCAATACATTACATTACAAAACAAAAGATTAGTGATACTCAGGTGTTGTAATATTTCTTGCGTCCGATAAACAAAGAGTCTATAAAATCCTGTGACAGACATTTGTGAGTCATTTGTTCAATGGGATTTAACATATTGTTGCTCGGAGAAAGAATAAACTTATAAAGCCTGGCACTAGTGCAAAGCGTACGAGACAATCGGATTGGACCTCGCGATTTCAGGCAATGTAATTGTGTTTCCTTTGGGACCCATGATCTTCGCTTGCTGCTTTGGACCACCACACGATTCTTGGGTCCAGCACATCTTTGGACCTGGTCTGAAACTTTCAATCGTCACTATGTAAGTTTTTCTTAAGGAGAAAAAAAGATTAGTGCAGCAAGGATGGGATATAATCTAAATTCGGTCTACATGATTAATTTCATTTTGAAAAGCAAAGAGATCAGATAATTTCCTAGTGTAACGTAATTATGTTACATTTACTTATAGATTACGAGAAGGAAAATCGTCAAGCTGATGGAAAGACATCAATGTACTAAACTGAAGAAAAGAAACTCACACACACGTGTGTGTGTGTGTGTATATATATATATATATATATATATATATATATATATATATATATAATCGAACATGTATGTAGTGCTTGCGAAGGGATTGATTTAAGCATACACGTAATCAAGTGGAATTTTACAGATGTAAATCTAGACATTAAACTCCAGAAAATTTTATTGCTTTGGTATTTATTTCTACGATTCAGTCACAAAGTCTGATTATAGGATCGCAATACAAGTGTTATATTGAAACACAGGATAGGGATATAATTTTAAAATTGAAATATGAGCCTTATGAAAATGACACATGTGAATCGCATTTAACGTTCTTGAATGACTGACATGAAAATGATAAGAGAGACACATCATTCATTCTAACGTGTCACACTTTTCAATGTGGACTGAGAAAGCATTATGATACGCCCTTTGCTTTTATATAATTTTGTTTTAGCCATGTCATAACCAAAAAAGAAAGTACACATATAAGGTATAATATTTTATTAAATACGTTTAGATACACGAGTCTACATGAATCTATGGGAGTCATTCGAGCTCATTTGCATTTAACATCGGTTTACAGTAGCTGTGAACACTTGGATTAATTAGTCTAAATTTCTTGACTATGTTACGTGTATCACTAATTTATGAATGATCTGAAAAAGGTCATCAAAATTGGAGGAAATAAATACCATTTGGTATTATCTGCCATTAGTTTTGGCAAATGAAAAATACCGCATATTTGTGTTACGTTTTTTAATAAAACTATTGATAATGACATCTGATTGGTTACAGTGACGGAAGACTATTCTAATAAAACTATGGATAGTGAGATCTGATTGGTTAGAATGAAGGAAGATTATTTTCCTCAAAGTATGCAAAATGACATCCGATTGGTTAGAAGGCATGAAGATGATTTACTAAAATATGGATAGTTAAATCTGATTCGAGAGTGATGAAGACAATTCTCCAAAAGCAATGGTTAATACCACCTGACTACAGTGAAGGCTGACTATTCTTCCAAAACCTCGATGGTGACGTCCGATTGATAAGACTGATGGATGGCTTTGATGTTAGGATATGGATACGTTTGGTCATAGAAGTCGGACAACGAATGGTTTGCATATAAAATTACAGTGACCATGCTATTCAAAAGTTTCAATCAGTATAGAATAACCTAAAACACATCGCATAAAACATATAACTACTCTGTATATTTGGTTAGGTTTTTAAACGTAGCTTGAACAATTTTTCCAGTCATATCACTACGATGTCTGCAATGAGGCAGTTTACAGTGATGTCTTGCACTGATGCATCATGGCACAGACATGTAGCATGATGTCCCACCCAGTCACGTTATCCTGATATCAGGCTGACCTGTCATAACTTCTTAATGCGCAGCATCAAGTGAGCTGATAGTACCATATTTGTAAATCTTTGATATGACTCGGCCGGGGAATTGAACAAACGACATCCCGCTTCCGTGGCGGACGTTCTAACCACTAGGCCACCGGAGCTGTTTATATAGCTAATATGACTAACTTGACTGGAAAATCTGTATGAATAGGACATGCATACAATTAAAATTTCATCGTGTGACTTGTACATGACGGAGATGTAGTTTACATTTGCTAATTTATGCGAATTCCATTACAGCCATTTTATGCTTAAATTAAACTCGTATTGACGGATATAATCCTATGAATGTAGTGCATACTTCAAACATTATAGTATATATTGTGATTTTCAAATCGCGAATGTATGGTATATCATATATACACTAAATAAATGCAATGAGTATGTTTTTAAAATGCAAATGATAAGAAAATGAGTGATTTCCCCGTCGATCTTGTTTGTGTAGCATTTTAAATACAATTGAGTCATGTTTTGCCTTTATATCGTTTGTTATTGGCGTTGTTCCAAATTTCCATAAATTCCCTTTTGTAAGTCACATGTTACTACTTACCTAGCGTAAGACAATACTAGTATGTACAAGTCGTATATAGAATTATGAGGACACTTGAATTCAACAGCGGTTTGATGTGACGAGCGTTTTATGCTGTATAAAAGACGTTCGTGTGTCTATCTGCACGGGTTTATTAACCATGAAGTGGTACATGGCACAGTTATCTATTTAAGACCAATGTGCTAAACAGTTATAAACAAAAATGAAATAATTCATAAACAATATAATCTAAACCAGGCAAATGTTGATGTGCTGCTATTCCTGGAAAATCAATCGTGGACGGTGTATTGCATTGAAGAAAGTGCTGACCTATAACAACTGTAGGTATCTTATCGTACATTCTTAAGGTGTATCTTGCTTTACTTTTATAACACTATTAATATATATATATATGTGTGTGTGTGTGTGTGTGCGTGCGTATGTGTGTGTGTGTATGCTACGTAAGTTTAATTAATTGCATTTTAACGACGCACAACACGTTTTAGGTTATTTATCACCAAATAGTAGGCTATATGTATATATAAAAAAGTGTAAAAAAAGGGTAAACCTTTAGTATCCACCAGCGATATAAAACACTAAATAGTAACACAGTAAGATGGTAAGGGTGAATTATAATTCTTCCCGATCAACGGAGGATGAAAATGATTTTTGGTAATGAAGGCGAATGAATGTTTCTTGAGAATATGTGACAGTATTTAAAATACATAAAACTGCTCTAGGTGATGGCATAAAAGTTATAGTTTAAAATAAAGGTTTACTTCCTTCAGGAAATCTAAAATAAAGTGATATGTTGTTATCAAAACGTCACTTCATGTGATGCACATTATAATATTTATCAAGATTGCAAGTCGAAACTGTCATAACGTGCTTAACAGTGAGTGGCTTATTGCATGTAACGCACTCTGGTGTAACATTCACTTGTATACTTTTGATATCCACTGAGACAGATAATATGATTTGCTCTGCACAGGAAGATTGTAATTCAAAATTCAGATATGACACAGGACAAACAGCACTGAAACACGAAAACAGATGTTACATTAAGACCGTAATAACCAAATTAACCTTGTATACAGTACACGCTGTACACCCTTAGCAAAGATCCAGATTGTCCCTTAAACGGCCAACTTTCCTATGCAATATACAAAAGTCTTTTTTCTTGTCTGTCTGTTTGTATGTCTGTCTGTCTGTCTCTCTCTCTCTCTCAATAACTCTCTCTCTCTCTGTATATATATATATATATATATATATATATATATATATATATATATATATATATATATATATATATGTATATATATATATACATATATATATATATATATATATATATATATATATATATATATATATATATGGAGAGACATAGCCAACAGTTAGAATGAAAAGAGACCGAGGCATTCATTCTTGAAAGGAATATTATGCATGACTCATTTCGTACAAAAATGACAGTTTCTTGGTTCCATACTAACACATGTAGAGCAGTTGTTAAACAGTTCAGTATTTTATATTGCGGAATATGGTGTTATGTTTTGCAAGATATTTAATTTGCAGATAATACCCCTACTATCTCTATTCCCCACCCACAAATCTCTCAATAAACAAACAACGGAATCAGTAGTAATATAAGAATGAAGGTATGTAGTTGCTATATATCACATGGTTTTGCATGCTGTTCGGCTTTCAGTGTATTTTATTACAATCCTTGATATTTACATTTGTGAAAGATATTTTTCTCTAACAATGCAATAAATTTTAAACAGAGCTCAGTCCTATCAAAGGAGACGAAAACATATTTCTTTTAAACAGCCTTCAATTCTCGCGAGATTTTAAAACTTTCCGTTTTTTTACTTCACCTATTTTCATTTTGACTAATTCCCATTTGGTCTACATATCATCTTGGCTATTGCGTATTTATCATTCATGCCATTCCCATATTTGGACATTTACAGTTTGTATATTTGTATTGTTCCCTATATGCATTGTTGTCTATCCCGATGTTGTTTAAAACACATGTTACCTGTTTCATTCTTATCCGCATTCAGCCTACCTTGCCCATTCCCTTTTTACCTATCTTCCAATTAGTTCCCATCCAACCTACTGAATATGTAATTATTTTCCAGGTAGGTCGAGAAAATACTAGGACACAATTTTATTGCAAAATAAATGACTGGAATTGCTTAAAGTCACATGGACCCAAATCCGTATATGTCCATTATTTCAGTTCTCCACAATATCTGACTACTGTTAACGCCTAATCCTTGTTGGGAACTCCCGTCTGTTATGAATATTGTTTCGCCTGTGTACAATTGACCAAGTGAGATTAGAAGTAACAATGATGTATGTTTACACCCCGTGAGTGGGGCGGGTTGTTTTACCTATAGGTGTGAACAATATATGTTAAGAGGATTTTGCTGACAAGATGGATTTTTGTACAAGTTAGCTTTATGTTGTAATTGCATTGAATTTCGAGTCGACGAGTCATTGTTCCTGACCTAGATCAATTGTGTCAAGATGCTAACATTGCTTGTGTCTATACCGACGATACGAAATGTGCTGAAAAACAAAGTTGGCTTTTTGACAAATTAATGTTTACACATCAGCTATATTGCATCCAGCAACATATAATTAAGGAGCGAATGTTAAATTGCAACTTTTATATTGGCCTTTTTGCATTTTCTAGTCGTTATGTTCTTTCGTCCTCCAGAGTATCTGTTGTTATTTGATTTCTATCAACATTGAATTGAGGAAAAAGATGACGCACTGCGATTAATGAATCGGACTCTGTATGTACCTGAAGGTACTAGTTCTAGTAATAGGTGAGTTTCTTTATTGTCTGCTGCGAAAGGAATTTGTCTCTTGTTGCCTTGCAGACTTTTCGCCGCCGACAATCATATTCAACAATATTTCGTTTCCTTGCGGTCCTTCCTTACCGTTGTTCCTTGTAATGAAATGCTATCCACCTTGTCATTAATGCGGTCTTGGATTAAATTAAATTATTCGGATTTCACTTCATCCATCGGGAAACATATGAGACTCATGGTACAAATAACCCATTTTCATTGCTTGGATAAATACGATATTTATAATAATAGTTTAGAATTGAATTTGAGATGCCAGTTATTATTGACAACATCTCATATAGTTGATATATTCAAAGCTCCAAATACTTTGTCAGTAGGGTTATGGGGCAATTTGATAATTGCCTCCAATTTCAGACTAATATAACGCGTAGATTTTGTAAAAGATCTCCAAACATTAGGGTTTTCGGGTGGGATATGATAACATTTCGCAACGTTACGATACCTACGTAAGTGAATTATTTACTTTGGGTGAATTTTATACACATTTAGAATGCAGTGTATATTGATCGGATGTAAAACGGGTTTGATTTCTTGTGGGGTCTTTCATTATTTGATTTGTTCATATCTTTTGCCAATCACTTAATCAATTTCTTTACTTTAATGATCTGTCTTTGAAAGTTATCCCGTCCATTGGACTCATAAACTGGTAAACATATTTACATTGTGTTTGAGTAAATATGTGTATTTAGGTAATTTATCTTCTTGGTATGACATATTATTCAGTGCATAGCCATACAAAATTGGGTTAAGGGTCCACGATTCGTAACATAGTATATATATAAAAATTCAATACAGATGCTCGACTGTTACTTAGATATACGCGACGCTGATGTTATGTCTGAGGGACAAACAAATCGCATTTATTAAAAAATAGTGGTGTTTGCAGGCTGTTACTGTTAGCCCTTTAACGGGAAAACTATTAATCATGACGCTGTTTTATCGGGTATTGTGGTTATTTTGGCATACATGATTACATCTGTAAAGACAGTAAGTTAGTTAACTTTTTCTCATCAATAAATACGTCTCTAGAAATTAAACGGATAATTATATATTTACCCATATTAAACATAAATTAGCAATAATTACAGACAACATTCTGTTTTTCTATTTGAGGCAATCAGAAAGTAAAATATTAAAGAGGTAAACATTTTTGTTTGAAGACATTTCTCACTTGTGACATGAATGATATTGATATGCGCATGACAAGAATACATCGTTCAGAGGTACACGTGTAAAACATGACTATATTGTATGTAACATTATAATTATGTTCATATGTAAATGCATTATGGATTTTAATATGTAACTACAGAGATGTGACGTCATATGTGATATATTTGTGAAATATTAAACAATTTCAAACATTTTATGTAAGCATGACGGTTATATTGATTGCATGCGCACATTTATCAGAAATACTTGTAAAATGATATGGCCTTTTCTGTAAAACTAACATAGACTTAACAATCAATGCAAATGTAACACATGCGCGAAACATGATTTACTTATTGAGCACATAGTGCAAAAAAGGGACAAACACACCCACCCACCCACACCCATATATATATATATATATGACAATAATTTATGACGAAACTTCGGAACGGTTTTGCAATGTTTCGAGCTTAATGAATGCTCTTCGTCAGTGAGGTAATAGATGCAATGTAAACACCTAACGAAACATTACGAAACATTAAAAATTTGCTAGAACATGGCACACCATAATATGTCAGTAAATCGGAATAATTTGGGGCCTCTTCATGAATGATTGCAAATATACCGTGTCGTTGTGTGTAAGCAAGAAAGTGCAAAAACGTAAAACAAGAAACACCTTTGTTCTCCTAAATTTTATTTTGCAACACAACTAGTTTGGACTACAGTTTATAAAAGTCCGAAAATGTATACACATATGCGTTTTGTTTTGTGGATGCCAGCACTGATCCTTTTTATGCTCAACTCCTAAATTAACAGGATCAAATATTTGAACAAATTCAACATATTGTTCTTGTTGTGTGTACAAATTAAAGTTGAAATGTTTACTTTGTGCTCGCTTCACAAGGAATTGTACTTCAAAGATATATTCGATTTCATCGTTTGGTATCCCCAACGATTTTGTATGTCTCAGCACTTGCGCCTCAATTCTTATTCAAATTCGCTATGTGTAGCTGCATCGTTGTGGTGTATATACATACATATACACACATATATGTATTCCATTGATGGCATATAAGACTGTGTCACCGATATACATTATCTTATGTTTTTAACACTCTACATTAGTAGCAACTGTATCACAGTCATTAAAATTCTACTAATTGAACATAAGTCTCTATTCGTAGAAATCAGATATCGTACAAAACTGGTATAGATGAAATTTTTCAGGCATGCATTACAGACTGAAGTCAGAACAGTCTTAAAATAGATATACATATAGTATTATGTCCCACCTAGTCACATTATCTTGACATTAGGCTGATATATCCTAACACCAACCTCTTAATGCTGAGCGCAAATTACCATTTTGGTAAATATTTGGTGTATCTGAGCCGCGGTTACAACACACGACCTCCCGCACCCGAGGCCGACACTCTAACCACTATGCCACCGGAGCAGCCTTGCTTTTGATGAAAAGATAACTCGAAATACTGTAGGTGTTCAAGTTATTAAAAAATCAGTCATGGTTTTCCAAGTGTAGACAACAGGTTTTAATGTGTTATATTTAGATTAACGTTCTTCGGTAGAAAATTGCTATATTGCAGATGAAAGTTCGGTTTGTGCAAGTAAGCGGACATTTTGTTTACTTTTATTTCAGAAATATGAGCCTGCGCAGAGGACCATCTAACCTCTTTCATGGCACCAATAAGAAGGAGGTCAAAACGACGGTTACAACAACGACCGCTTTTAAAACAATTTCTGATAATTTCAAAAATCTGAATGATGTCAGTAAAGCCATACAAGACGCCGGTGTTAAAAACTGCGGGCTTATATTCGGTAAATTGTTGTGCTTAATGAACATATTTGACCCCTTAGAAAATGATAATATAATCAGCGTCTCTTTTTAACACTGTCTGTCTGACATGCTTTCTTATACACTCACACTGAGTCGTCTAAATCGATATTTCTTTCTATTAAATATACTTGGAGTTTCCATTTATCGCGTAGCGTCGAGTTTTAAAGGTCATATATGTTTGCATTCCATGTTTACAATGTAAGATGCGCGATCCATACAGAGATAAACGCGTTAAGCGACAAAATTGTGATTAGTCCGTAATGAGACTCCCACTGCTCAACCATACGGTCCATAATGTATCACACACAGCATCCAGTGACAAGTCATCATCATCAGTCTCTTGAGCTAGGATGGTAGTCGAGACACTGTGCTGCTGAACACCTGACACGTTCCCAGCACATATATCGATGTCTGTGTCTCCGCTAAACGTTTTCTGTCCATTCTATGATGTTGTCAGTCCACGTTTTTCTCTTTATACCTCTCCTTCTGCCACCCTAGACGCTGGCCTGCATAGCTGCTGTGGATAGACTGTTGGCTCTAGTGACAAGGCCATACCATTTTAGCATTTCCGTTTTGACGGTGGTGAGGAGGTCTTCATATTGGCCTACTTGTGTCTGTTAGTGTTACGCAGTTCTTCATTTGTGACGTTGTCCATGTAAGAGATGCTAAAATGGTTCTGTAGCATCTCATTTCAGGTGCCTGGATTCTTCTTTGCAATTTTACTGTCATGGTCCACGCCTCACATGAATACAATACGATTCAGATAGCTAGTTATCTTAATAGTCTGATATTAGATTTCAGACAGATATTCTTGACTTTGCAGATGGGCCTTTGTTTTGCCATAGCTGCCATTGTTTGTGCTACTCGTGACAAAATTTCTGCTCTTGATTACTCTTTAGTGATTATGAAACCAAGATATTTGGACTGTCTCACTGTTTCCAGTTTCTGTCCTCTGAATTTAATCTTGGCTGATATTTGTTTACCACTATTTGTAATCAGCTTTGTCTTCTCTGCGCTTATCTCCATGTCAACTCTGGAAGATTTTTCATCCAGGTTCGCCATTGAGGTGTCAAGCTCATCTTCACTGTTTGCCAGCCCAACAATGTCGTATGCAAAGTGGATTTTTAATTTTTTTTTACATTTTTTTTTGTTGAACACAGGGTGTAAGGATTTTACATATTCCCCTACATCACCACCTGACCTGGTGTATGGGCATTATCTTAAATTATTTTGCGTCCTGATCTCTACATGCGGAGGTTGGTGATGTTATACCATTCAATGCTGACTGCCCATCGTGGTTTTCCTTGGCTTCACTTATGATGCGTTCTAAGTAGATGTTGAAAAACGTGGGTGACAGGAAAAAGCCTTGACGTACTCCAAATGTTGTCTGGAACCAGTTCCCCACATACCATTGAGCAATTACTGCAATGATTGACAAGTATGAGCCATTTTACATGTATTTATTATATCTCTTCTTAATTTAGCACATGTGCTGCAGTATACGTAAACACTACTATTTGGCTACGTATTGTTTGTGTATCTTAATGCTCTTCGATATGTTTTGAGATCTCACTGACGTGAATAGCCCCTGCAATCTATATATTAGGACTACGTACCAGGCATGACCCCCTTTGTATGGTGAATGAGTATATTATGTGTTTGGCTCTATGCTTGTGTATCGATTATAAATATGTGCATACACAAGGCAAATACTAAGCATGTCAAGGCAATACTAGGCGGGAGGCAGTGGAGTGACGGTTCTTGTTTCTGTTGTGTTTAACGCCATTTTTTGAGCAAACGATAGGTTATACATGGTTGCCAGTATTTATGGTGCTGGAAGAACCTGGGAAAAAAAATAACCGGCAAGAATCACCGACCCACAAGTAGCTACTAGCAAGCTTTCTCACATACTCACATTGGCAGAACCTTTCACTTGAACCCACTCAGATGGAGGTAAGATGGCAATGATCCGTTACGGAGAGCGCTTTAGAGCACCCGGCCACTTGGAGCCCCATGGAGAGACAGATAAACACACAAACTGACAGATATAGAAACAGACAATTTCAAAATATAACTTACAATTTTGTAAACACATGGGTATAAACTTGTGTCTCGGAAAACGTGATTATATTTGCATGAAGTCATGTTTGTCTCTTATAGGTATCGACTACACAATTAGCAATCTCATGCAGGGACAAAAGACATTTGGTGGACGATCTTTGCATGACATCAGTGGGCCGCAAATGAATCCATATCAACAGGTATGAAAAAAAATATAAAGAGGCAGTAGAGACCTACGAAAACTAGCTGCCAAGAGGTTCAAGTTTCCGTGACTACTATGGGAAGGTTTGGAACGTAACATTTGGTTTGGGTAGGATGGGAGTTTATGGAAATTTAGTATTATGCATTATTGTTTGGGACTGTGTGTCCGCTTCTGAAAATATAAAAGTCGAGGTATTAACCCCTTAAGGGATTTTACCATTAGTGGTTTGTAGAGTCTCATGTGAATTTAAATTGTTCCGTTATATTGACTGTCCGCATATCCATATCACCATGGCGAATTCTCCAATGGTATGCTTCTAGGGGTGGTGGTATAAATTACTAATGTTAAAGTCTGGCAGAACTCCATAAGCAGCAAATGACGAGTTCACATAGGGGGTTTTACACATCGTTTTTGTAAATATTAATCGAACGCTATAAAATACTAAAGACACAATTCCAACAGATGGCCGTGCCGTCTCATATTTTCTGCAACATTAATTGTAGCAGAGGCGAATACTCGGCTACTGTTAAAAACCTCTTCGTAGGTATACCGTACACGATTGGCTTACTTTAATTCCAATAAGGGTCCTTATAGCCAAAGCACTGACCTGAAATTCACAAAGACTCTATAGGGTCACGAATGCAATGTTAAGTTCTTATAGATTCTATTCCGACTCAAACCTAATGGCAGATTTGCAAAAGAAATTTTGACTTTAAATAAAATTACACATGCAATTGAAGACTCCGCATTGAGAAATATGTTGTCATGGGACTCTTTGAAATATGTTTTTGTATCAGGCTTTTATCCATCTAGAGCGTCAGGTCTAATACAATAGTGCTAAATGAATAAAGCCGTGTTTGATATACATATATATATATATATATATATATATATATATATATATATATATATATATATATATATATATATATATATATATATATATATATATACACATATCAGATATTCTTAGAGTTGGTGATTTGACCCAGAATTATTTCACTTCGCACATCCGTCTCACAGCAATCTTTTGCACTTTAGTTTTTAAAAACAGTTATGATAGTTTGTACTCATTTGCTATTCTAAAATGCCTAAAAGGCAGAAGGATATCGTTAATTAGTTAATACTTCCTAGTTCTATTGTCATGAAGTGTCCCTAACACTATTGTCTTTACGTTTCAAACCAAACGGGAATGTATGTACTAACACAACGTTCAAGTTTGATTGGACGACTCTTCTTTAATTTGTTACTTTTGCAGAAGTAGGAAAAACTGTTATTTGTTTAAAATCTTTGCACGAACGTTTGTTCATATTTATTTGCCAGGTGATATGCATCCTTGGAGAAACACTTGAAGTGCTAGATGAAGACAGAAAAATACCAGCGTTTGGTTTTGGTGACGTAAATACCAAGGATAGAGATATATTCCCGTTGAAGGACGGGGTAAGTGATGTATATATTATTTTAGATAGCACTAGTCCACTTGGTATGAAGTAAACATTTGTATATAGTCCATGCTACTCCACTTAGAAAGTGGTGTATATTTCTTTTAGACCAAACTACTACACTTGGTATGTTGTGTATATGTCTTTTAGGCCAAACTACTACACTTGGTATGTGGTGTAAACTTGCATTTAGACCACACTACTCCACTTGGCAAATGATATATACTTGCTTTCATTCCACACTATTTCAATTGGTAAGTATTGCGAACATACCTTTATACTGCACAACCATAGTTGTAAAAACAATATACTTCACGTTATAAAACGCGCAAAGATGACAATTTAATATAGCACATTATCTAAGAGAAAATTATCCAAAGCGGACTCCAGAAAGACTATGCAAAATACACCCCCTACGGTGTACTTGTATTCAGGGTATGTGCTACATATATTCTGAGTCATATCGTCAGCATTTCAAAGAGTGTGGCACAGGGTATTATTACATGCAGTGGAAAACTATGGCATTAAGCAAATCAAATGGCATAGATACATTTTTGTTAGCTAACGTCACTCAAATACTCATGGATCCAAATGAGTTCTCAAATCTGGGAAAATAAAACAAATCCTCTTAAATATTATTTGATTCATTAACGAGTTTTAACCCCGGATTATATTATTTGCAAACGACTTGAAAATTTACAGTTTGAAGCATACAACAATTTCTGAATTACCAATGTTTGATAGCAGAAAATGACATTATTGTGAAACTGGAATACAAGCTCTCACACGGCGAAACAAACTTTTCTTTACATCTTAATCATCTATATCAACCTTCAAAAAAAAGTTAATGAACGCAGCATTTCTGCTCATAGTAATTTAGTATTTGGTAAAAGGTAATCTTTTGTGGTACTGAGTGACTCAATTATTGTTTATATAGATACAATCTTGTTACCAGTCTTTCCTGACCTTATGGATTTACTCAAGGAAACGACCATCATTTCGTTTTTGTTTACAGGTCATTAATAGCCAAAGAAATGAACTCTATCTCATATTATTTATTATTAATGAATATAAATGTTGATAGTTATTAATGTTTTTTGGGAAAATAACTTTACATGGGAAAAAATGTAAAACTGGTTCGCTACAAAATGAAATGCAGAAATTGAATATCAGCACATAATGATCCACTAAGATGATTAATCGTTCCATTTTGACCACAGTTACAATTTTATATACAAAGCCACGCCAAGAACTAAATATTAGATCTGATCCTTCATTGATCTTTTTATGTTGTTGCAGAACATATTGTGTGCATGCTAATTAATTCATAATTTGTGTTTATAATTTGGCGGAAACTGTAATGAAATATTACTGAAACATTCATATCGATGTAACACGTGTAAATATAAACAAGAATGTAATTTTAAATATTATTGTTATCGAGTATTATGCATGGATATCTATGACTACCGTTAATACGTTCTAATGGTTTTCAAGAAAGAAAAGAAAATGTTTCAAAGACAGCAAAATTGATGCTAAAAAAAATTTCGAATAGTGTAATGTATTGAAATATTATTTTACTTTTCATCAAATATGTATTTTTACTCTTTTCCAGATATTTTGCGACGGATTTAATGAAGTACTGGATTTCTACAATAAAATAACACCTACAGTGCAACTTAGCGGGCCTACAAATTTCGTCCCGCTCATACAAGAGGCAATCAATATTGTTAAAAACACTAAAAAGGTTATTTGAATTCATTAATTGTTAAATTAAATACAGCAGACTAAACCCCCTTTATTCTATTGTGCTATCGATATTACCGCATCGTAAATGCATGCTTATTTACGTCAGCTACCTTTGATATTGTATAAACTTGTAATATGTCAACCCGGCACGCCATCGATTTAGGTTGAATCCGTCCGAAAGGAAAGCTATCATCTTACAGCTTTATGCTGTTTTGAATTCAGCGATCATCTTACAGCTTTATGCTGTTTCGAATTCAGTACGGATATATTGTCGCTAACTGCATATATATGAATATATAGAGATTTATGTAATCAGGTTTCCTTATACTAAATTTGCAGAGTTGTAACAAGTATGTCCGACTGGGCTTGAGTAGTGGATATTTATTTGAATATTTTCATGAAGAATTGCACTAACTGGCAATCATCCTTTATCGCGTAACGTACTCAAGTTTTCATTTGCTTTGGATTCTGGAATATTGGACGTGTCTAGTGAATAGAAACTCATCAGATGGAACAATATGAAATGTTAACTAACTTTAGTTCTTATATCTTTCTAGTACCACATCCTAGTGATCGTAGCTGACGGGCAGGTCACCAACGAGAAAATCAACCAAGATGCCATAGTGGATGCTTCACAGTGGCCGTTGTCCATCGTGTTCATAGGAGTCGGAGATGGTCCATGGGACGCGATGAAAGAATTCGACGACGGATTACCAGCGCGCCAATTTGACAACTTTTAGTTCGTGAACTTTTACGAAACTGTCACAGGGGCACATAACGCCTATGCAGCGCTTGCATTAAATGCATTAATGGAGATCCCAGAGCAATACAAGTTTATCCAAGATCATGCACTATTGAGGATGTAAAAGACCATAAAATCCATTTATATATATATATATATATATATATATATATATATATATATATATATATATATATATATATATATATATATATTTCAAGATAAATAATTAGAAAAGGTAATTAATAAATGTAAAGCTTTTTATTTTTTTCATCTATTTGTCAAGCAACCAGCATGATTCAAGAAAGTTCTTGAAGACATGTGGGGCACTTTATTTTAAAGGTCCTATGCATACACTGCTTAAATAAATAAATATATAAATAAATAAATAAACAATAGCTATTGCAACCAAAGGTATCAATATCAATGACAGTTTAATTCGTGCTAACTAATATCATTGACGTTTTATATCACCATGCGTCGTTCGGATATTCAAGTTTTAAATCGTGTCAATCGTTGTGTTATGTACTTGCTCCACCATGCTAAAATAAGTTGTAAAATCATGATCACCTTGCTCTGAATCGTTTGTTCCCTTCGAGTAACCTTTTCTTGACTATAGTTTTCTTTCATGTAGTCACATGTTTCTATCAGACTCAGGAACACCTTTGGTTTCCAACATTTGTACTAATGGTAAGATTCAATCTCATTATCGAGAAATCACGTGATGTTTGTATAAATTCTTTTGGATTATATCCACCACGCCACTTGGTAACACAAGTATTACAATCGGCAACAGAAGGATAATCTAAGTATACTTTGAAATCTAGTATGTATTGTTGAAATTTCACCATGTATTATCCGTGCCGCAGCCTTGCTCTACTAAATGGATAACTGTTACTGTATTAACTTTGCAAAAGTTTATGTTACTAACAGCTTCCGATTTCACTTGAGCTTTTCCATTTACTCAAATCAGGCCTCTGCTATGGGCTAAAATCTCTTAACCCAAAGTAGAAAAGGCACATAATGAGAATCTTTGAAGAGCTTTTGATCAATGTATAGTACATAACTATTCAATGGCTTTACTGTCTGTTTAAGGAGCTAGGCAGGTTTTAAATTAGCCAAAATTTGGCTAAGGATTCCTGTTGCCATACTCAGTGAGGCTGGTACACAACTAATGTCCTTTTAGCCCAATTTGGCTAATTCCTACAAAGCTGTTCTTCACACTCTTAGGCTGAAACCAAATCTTGGCTAAATGAATTCTTAGCCAAAATTTGGCTAAGGATTCCTGTTGTCATACTCAGTGAGACTGGTACTCAACTAATGTCCTTTTAGCCCAATTTGGCTAATTCCTACAAAGCTGTTGTTCACACTTTTAGGTTGAAACCATATCTTGGCTAAATGAATGCTTAGCCAAAATTTGGCTAACTGCAATATTGTCCCTTTCCATAATGTACTGTATGACTTTTAGGCAAAGACCAAATTTTGAATAAATGTATCCTTAGCCAAAATTTGGCTAGTGTGAACAACAGCATTTAGTACAAGCTGCATGTATGGCTGTTATAATCAAAAAGCGTAAAAGCAATTAATTAGCAACATTTGGCTATTCACCTCAATGTCTCATACCATAATGTACATTTATGACCTCTAGGCAAAAACCAAAGCTTTGGAGAAATATGTTTTGCAAATGGACGATCAGCCAGCATTTGGAAAAATTAAAATAAAAGCTTGGAAAATAGAAAAATAATCTTTCCTTCTTTCAGAACAAGTGTTTATACAGTAGACTCATGCTGTATGGCACCCTTTTAATTGCAAATGGAGTAGCACTCAAAACCTAGTTTAGTGGCCACCTACTTCAAAACCCCATCCTTTCCTTGCTCTAGTTTCTATCAAGTTTG
Organism: Unio delphinus; assembly: GCA_029339505.1. Classification (NCBI taxonomy): domain Eukaryota; kingdom Metazoa; phylum Mollusca; class Bivalvia; order Unionida; family Unionidae; genus Unio; species Unio delphinus. The sequence continues at coordinate 10,951,791 of JAQISU010000028.1, read as the reverse complement.
CCTGCAGATGTTGACCACCTGATCAATGACCACTGTTTTTCTCCCATGGATCCTTGTGTACTGTGCAAGTGATTATCTAAGCATGTTTCTTTCCCCATCATGGGACTAATCAGTCACACTTAATACAAAATATTTGCAATCTCAACTGCCTAACTGATTTCAACAACTGTCTATAATTACATGTATATGGTTCAGTTAATTGCAATCTTGCAATGTACTTTGTTTTCCTTATATGTTATCAATCCTTCTAAATATCCATCTTCTTATATGTACTTGACCAACTATTATTTCTGCTCTTTCTCTCTATCTGCTGCCATCCTCTCACATTTCCTCTCTCATTATATTGTTTCATGCCTATATCTTAAATCCTTGCACATTGCACTGATCCAGCATATAAGGTCATCTGTTGGGCTACTAATGTTACATGTAATTTGAAAATGTACATAATTGAGCATAGAATGTAGAGTGTAACATTCAAATTTAATGAATGGGAGACTACCAAACCATCCCAGTGATTCTTATAAGGTTAGAGAATCAGAATAGTCTAGTAAATACATAATACAGTAAAACCTGTCTTGATACCACTGTTATTAGAGACCATAATTTCCATACACAGACTTATTGATTATGTAGGATTATGACCTCTTTTGAGAGACCTTTTCTTTTGGCAGAAGGGGTGGCCTTTGAAAACATGTTCTACTGTACCACAATGCTTTTAAATACCCAAATTTGTAATGATAATATCACATGGCATTTAGAAATTCTTATTATAAATGTAAATTTAGAACTAGTCTTTCTGAAATGTATTATATCAATCTGTGCTTGGTCAAGTTTTGCCATAAAATGATGTCATGACATTACTTGTGGAACTTTAAAATTCAGTACACTTTGGCCAATGTGTTTCCTGTATATATAAATCTTTGTAAGGAATAGCTTAATTGGCTTTGACATTCAGTGAACCATAAACATTTTCAGCACAAAAATAAAGTTCAGCTAAAATATATAATCTCTTCAACCATCAAATTGTCTAAGCAATAAGAATGTAAATGAATAAATGAAACGCTTGTAATTGGTACTATGGCTTTATTTGAATATTTCATAAAAAGAGATGGGAAGCACATATTGGATTATGTTAATTAGGTCAGATAGAGTAATAAAAAGCATATTATCAAGTATATATCCTGGTAATCCAATTATTTTTAAATCTGACATCAGATAAGACAAGTGACTGAAGCTTTAAATATAACAGTAAACACAGACATAAGGTTTTTTGTTTCAAGTTCAAATTCACATATTAATAATTGTGTAAAACTTTGCTCAGGCTCTGTATGTCTTTGAACTCTCCGCAGAGTCTGTTTTGAGTAATTAAGGTATGGTTGCCATCAACAATATCAACGATACCTTCAGACTTGAAATTCAATTCTAACGAGTCATCACCAACATCTACAGTTCCAATTGCAGGAGGAAATTCCTTGAAGTTTCCATTTTGTACCAGAACTTTTGCATTGATATACAACCTGCAGACATAATTATGATCAATGCTTCTGACAGCAGTTTTGCTTGATGAACAATGCAGGGTCTGTATATCAACCTCAAATGTTCCAAGAAACTTTGACTGAGCCGCATGCATGAAAACATTCTGCTCATTCTGAAAAACATAATCACATTGGAGATAATGAAAATCATAATCACACTGCAGATAATAAAAAAACATGCTAAGCAATCATAACTTGATTAAAATGCCTTTCTTGGTATTTTGAAAGAAACTCAAATTCCTACCAATGGAAAACATTATAAAGCTTTTCAGAGAAGCATTTACTGTAGTCAATACATCAATGAATTATAGTCTTCTATAAATGTGCATGAATATTCATGATAAATCTCATCTGACTAGAGTTAGAAGTCCTTCTATAAAAATGCTACCAAGGCTTCATGCAGAAAGGCAATGTAAAATAGTCTGAGAAAGAGATTTTTGCTATTTTTGTCAATGTTGCTGAAAGGTTATATAGCGCAAACGTCACATAGAGCTGAATTCCCTTTGTAAAATGTTAAGTTACTTACAAAAGTACAGTGCACTCGTTAAATATGGACAATCTTAGTCAAAACTTAATATATGTCAGGGACAAACCAGTTAATCTTCAGGGATGGTTGTTGGAGGGGTGGGTGGGAACTAAAAAAATAAGTGAATAGGAATTCCAAAGAGTGTTTGCGTGATTTTAATGCTTTACATATCTTTAATAATTGTTCAGTCATATCATTACGATGTCTGGTGTGTGACAGTTTATAGTGATTTCTATTATTGGGCCATCATACAAAAGACATGTGGCATGCTGTCCCACCCATTTACATTATCCTGACACCAGGCCAATGAATTCTAACACTACTGTCTTAATGCTGGGCAATAGCAATGCAGCTGTTAGTATCATTGTTATAAGTCTTTGGTATAACTCAGCAAGGGTTCAAAACCACAACCTCCCACATCCAAGGCAGATGCTCTAACCACAAGGCCACTGGTTCAGTTGGAACTCCAATGCTAACAAGAATGTTAGCTTGTAACAAAGCATGTCAGATAAATTTGTTGAAAGTTTCATTGTGATTTTGTCACACAGGGGTAATCTCTGTACTAGAACATTAATACAATTTTAATGCATGTGTGTGTGACAAACCGCATAATAACTTTAATAAGTTAACAAGATCAGACTGAAATAAAAGCCACAAATAGATTTTGAAAAATTTGGAACTTGTTTTCATGGCAACCTCATAAATATTTATCAATGTTTATAAAGTTAAAAATATTAGCAAAATATGGTCCACCATTGATGTACAGATGAGTTAAAGCTATTGGTGGATGGAACCGATTTTGTATTCCAGACTTTTCAGTGGGTGTGATACTTATAGAGATCAGGTTTGGAAGACTCTTGAGTTCATTGTGACTACTTTCCTTTATAATTACAGAAATCAAATGTAAAGACACTGTATTTACTGATGAAAAAGCATATTACCTTCAAAAATGTGCTCAGACTTTCACAGAAATATGTGACACTGCTGCAGTCCAACTGTTTGTAAAACAGTGTAGTACTCATGACATGATGTGTCCAAAGCAATTCCACTAAATCCAGCACCCCCAATACACTATAAAAAGATAAAGGCACATAAGAGCCAATTTATAATTTTTTTGTTTGTTTGCATACTGACAATGAAATCCACAAAAAGCATATACACAAAGTATTCCATATTAACAATCCTTTATTATCCACTGAATTAGAAAAATAAATATAACACAGGTATTATAAATGCTGCACAAAATCAAATTATGGCAACATGGAAAATGCATGTTAATACTGGTTTTTAATACAATTTTGACAGTCATATTTTTCTGCACATGTTCTCTATATATTCTCAGGAATCAATGACCTACTGATAATCACACACTACCGGTAAGTAGTTATTGAATTAACTACTTGCAGATTGGATTAATTACAGTTCAGTTTTGCTTGCCACACATTTTAGTTTCCAAAAATGCACACCTTGAAAACTGTTATTACAGATTTTAATTGTATACAATTTATTAATAAACTGATGTAAAATGGTCAGTTTGTGTCCATATACATTTGTGACAAAGCTTTCCCAGATTATAAATGTATCCACCAGCAAGTACACCATTAACTCTTATTCATTATTCTGTTTCCAACTAATACATCAATATAAAGGAAAACATTAAAAAAATATAAAAGTTTGATCTATATTTTTATTACTTAAATTTCATTATCTGTTATAAATAATTATTCTTCATTACTGGCATTTTTGCTATCAGGTTACAAATAAAAATTATATCATTGATGAAATGTAAAAATGTATAATTCAATGGAATTTGGAGACATGCTAATGGCTCAACCCATGAAAAGAGGTGTGCAGCATGTTCACATCAAGTATACAATATAATATACATGTACTGATCCTAAATTGTCTAGTTCAAACTGTTTTAATGTATGGACCATTTTAAACAAGAGAGTTTGCAATGTATATGTGCAAAAGAGAATTTAATATGCTTTTGTTAATTACCTTTATACATGTTTCATCACTACTAAGTCCACATTCTTCAACTGTTCCAAACTTGTAATTTATATCTGGATCTGTAAGAAAAGATTTAATAGCATCTTCAATTCTAAACTTATACATACACTATCTGAAACCAATTTATCTTAAATCATCCTCTCTTAATCTCTTTCATGCATATATTTCATGTGATAAATCAGGAGATTGACTGTTAAAACTAAAATATTGACAATTCTGCAAAGTCCAACTAAAATGAACATGATTTATTTTAAGTCAAATTTAAAACCAAAGACTTCTTTAACCTGACATGCATAACTTTTATCTTTTATGTTTGTCAAAATGTTCCTTGTACAAGTCTGAATTCATAATTAATTGTGTTGTATGGTCACATTTGAGATGAGAAATTTTAATACACTATATTATATTGATGTGAATGACAGATCAAGTTTTTGACAAACACATAATGTTGGCAACTGATAATCAATTATAGAATATTTAAATCTTCTAATACTAGTATTAAATTAGTTTTGATTAGTGTTTCTATTTTTGTACATGTGTATCAAAAATTCATTATCTTAACAATGTGAACTTCAAAGGTGATCATGTTCACACAATATTTGGAGGGGGTGTGTGTGACTATCAATATAGGTCTCACCAACTAAGACTGTTATAACCTGACTCTTTGGAATGTACCTAGTCACAGTCAGCAAGTGAACAGCAGCTTGTCATTATTGCATGTCTGGATAGACATTTTGAATATTTTCTGTCATGGTAAAAATTAATACCATTTCCAGTTAATCTGCAGTTTTAACAGCATTACATATCCATAGAAAAACTGTTTTTGGTCCACAAAATTCAATAACGTTACACAATATTTTTCTATCTCCCTTTCTAGAATCTGGAGAAGAAAAAAAACATTTTGGTAATATTGTCTGGTAAAATATAGAAATATACTTACATTTCACTTTTACATAATTATCAATATCTGTGTCATTAAGATTTATGCAAATCTTTCCTTGTCTGCTGAGAGTCAAAGACCATGTGCTGAAGGAGAGCATATCCTTAGTGTAGATATGACAGCTATCAGACCCTACAAAAATGAGATATTTTATGTGTCAATTAATAACAGCATTAGGAATGTTCCTTTCTCTTTACAGTACAATTATCATTATTATTATTATTATCATTATTATTATTATTATTATTATTATTATTATTATTATTATTATTAGAAGAAGAAGAAGAAAAAATGAATAAAAACATACTTAATACATACCCTTGTCAGTTTCTTGGAAAAAACCTGAACATTTTACTAACATATTGTGGATTTTAAATTAATTAGAAATGTATTTAAGGAGCTGAAACAGCTTATTACAGTGCAAAAAAGGCTGGCTGGTTGTTTGATTGTTGCATTGTTTCCTTGTGTATCTATCCTGAACTAATTATTATTATTTACTGAAAATTAAACCTTTCATTGAAATTTCAAAATGAAAGATCATGCTTTCTTTAATTTGCTTCTTTATATGACACAGTATACAGAAACAAATCTTTATTTTAAAATTGTTTCAGGTAGAAATATAGTTCAGTAATTTCTATTTTCTGTGTAAAGGCTTTTTTAATCATGAAGTGTCTCAATTGATATATTTTAAGAAATTCTGTTGTATATAGCATTCATTAAAAACAATATTAACTGTACTTACTCTCTCCTGTCACACCAGCCTCTACTGTTTCATGCCCCTTCTGTTTCATCTTCTTCATGAAAATCATAAACTGATGACATTCTTAAACTGTGTTACTTCCTGGCTCAAGTGTGTGCTGCTACTACTGGCATTTCTAGGTGGGCATACAATATTTAACCTCTCAAAGACATGCCTTAGTCCAATGTCTGTATAGAACTTCTGACTTTTGATCTTGGAGTTGGATCACATGGCTTATTAGTCTGGTCTTTGATATTAATGGCCATGAACAGGAGCTGTTGAAGCTATGCTGATTGGATTATCAGTGATGATTTGTTGGATGATGTCTTGCTTTGTGCAAGATAAACAAATTATATAATACTGAAATGCCCATAGTCAAAGTGCTGATCTCACAATTTGCACAAATTATAACCATGTACAAATCATTGTTTTTAAAATCCTTTGATTATAATGCAACATCAATCTAAAAAATTGTATAGCTTATTCCACTTTCCTTTTCTTAACCAGCAATTGTTATAGACAGTGTAACATCAAGATCTTCCACCCCAACCCCCTAATTATTTATTTCCACCTCCCTTACAACTCATTAGTTTCCCCCTCTAGTTCTAACTTCTACTCCCTTGCCTAAATTAATTAATTTCTTTTCAATAATGGACACTTTGGTAATAAGCTGAATGCAACAGGTATATATGTAATGAGTCTGCTAGCAATTGGAAATGGGGTAGATTCAGCTATCACATTCTTTTCCCCATTCAACCAATTCATTTATTTTTATTAATGCGCCCTTTGGTAATACACTTAAAGCATACAAGTGAGATACCACAACATAATGGATCCTTTAACAAATGGGGGGGGGGGGCAGATCTATCAAGCTGATTTTCCCCCCACTATTATGAATTAGTTCCGTATACATAATCTATTTAGTATTAAACATATGGAAATACCATGCATGTAACAGGTCATACAATATATTGTGCATGGGGGTACATGATCAATTAGCTGATTATTTCTCCTAACTGCAATTAGTTTCTTTTCCTTTTCCACATTTGATATATAATGCAGGTATATATTTACTTTACAAAATCTCATATATGGATGATTTCAAATGAACCTTTGCAGTTAAAAGACATTACAATTTCAGACTAATAGATTTTCAACAGTCACTTGCATAGTATAAGACACAACTGTTAAAGAATCTTCCTGGTTCTTCTTAGCAAACTTACAATGCATTAAAATGGGGACCATTCTGATGACCTAAGTAGTTAGAGCATCCACTTGTGATGTGGGAGGTTGTGGGTCAGACCCCAGCTGAGTTATATCAAAGACTTATACAAATGGTGCTAGCATCTGCCTCACTTGGTGCTCACCATTAAGAGGTTAGTTCTGAGAATGGTCGGCCTGGTGCCAGGATAATGTGACTGGGTGGGACATGATGTTACATGTCTGCAGGGCTATGCATGAGTGTTGTACATCACTTTAAACTAAATATAAAATCCAACACACACACACACACACACACACACACACACACACACACACACACACACATGATCATTTGCAAGGTTTTGTAAAAAAAATCTAGAGTGAGTGAAAGTGTCCAAGGAAATATTTGATGGGTACCTCAAGAAATAATACTGGGTAACTCTTTTGGAATTGGATCAACAGATACTATACACATACATGTCAGTAGAGATCAATGATGTTGCACTCATAATCTTGGCATCTTCTGCCCACACATTATTTGTTTACTTATTCCTGTCCTGTAAATACTTATTTACATTGTTTTTGTGGTAATTTCTAAGTGATTTAGTAATCATTGTGGAGCACATGTCTGACAATACTATTTCAAGAAATTTTGAAGCTGTCTTCGCTTGTAGCTTAAAACATACAATTACCTACACCTCATACAATTTGCAGTGGATGAAAGAAGTGAGAAGAGAGAGAGATTAAACAATAGAGAAAGACTGATATAGGAAGAAGAGCGCAAGACAGATGAGAGCCATAAAAACAGTGGAAGTGAGAGGAACACAAGAGGAAGACAGAAAAGAAAAAGAGGAATACAGAAAAAAGAAACATAAAGACAAAGACGAGAGAGAGAGAGAGGAAGAAAGATACAAGAAGATAAATAGAGAAATAAGAAAAAGGGCAGTTTTATTAAGGAAAGAGAGGCGTAAAGAGAGAGAGAGAGAGAGAGAGAGGGCGAGAGAAAGAGAGGGAGGGAGTGAGGGTGTCAGGGCTGATTATTTTCCTGCAGGAAGAAAATCACCTGGCTAAATTGTTACCAAGGAAATTGTTAGGAGAGGAGGGGGATTAGGTCTTTTTAAGACTTATGTATAATGAAGACCAGCTTGTCATCCAACATATATAAAATCATGGATATTTTCAGATCTTTTTCAATAAAACCATAATGTTAATGTGCCTAAACTGTCAAATCAAATATGGTTATCCTATTTTTAAAGCACCATTAGTGTCCCATTTTTATAGCATATTAGTACTATTTTTTTATCATTCTAAAATGTTGGGTGCAGTCAAATTTGGAGGTATGTCTTATAGTGTTACTTAACCATGGGATATTATGTGACACTGATTAAGTCCCCTCTATGCAGTATTATATGGTATCAAAAATCATTTCTGCTTCCACACATAAACTGTGCAATATGTTACCAATTAGAAAAATATGTAACCCATCCAAGAATTGGGAAAAACATAATATTCCTTTGAATAATTATGTTGATGATTGGGTTAACAAATCTTATCATAAGCGACTGAGAACAAATTGCAGATGATTAAATAAAAATTAAATGTGTTTAATGTTTCTAAAAACAGAAAATATAAAAGCTGAAATAATGTTCGAATATGAAAAATCTACAACTTTAAAACATATTGTTCTCTTTAGATTACTGTCTTTAAGACATTATTATCTCTCTATCCTATGGGCTTTGATGTAATTAATATAAAGATATTTATAGCAGTGCATAAACTTATCAATGTTTTATTAATTAATACACAATCAAAACCATGCCTATGTATGCCATCTTTTATTGTGCTATTTTATTATCAATGAAATAATTATATGTACTAGAATTTATCATGTATATATATATATATATATATATATATATATATATATATATATATATATATATATATATATATATATTATATATATATATATATATATATATATATATATATATATATATATATATATATATATATATATATATATATATATATATATATATATATATATATATGACTAAGATCTACTTTCATTCAGTAGACATTGTTTTTTTGTTTTTGTACTATTTCCCATGCAACGAAAGCAGTTGATCAGATCCAACCCATGACTTCTTCACAGTTAATTATAAATGTTCATAACTTTACAGAGAATAGTTGTTAACATTAGTACATAGTATTATATTCTAATTCTAAACTCATTACAGAATATAAGCTATGAGAAAGAGAGAGAGCCGAAGAAAAGTAAATTTATTGTAAGAATTTCCACCTATATACATATATGTACCAATACATATATGCACATTAAGCATTCACTCATTACAAGTTTTATAAAGTAAATATGGTTGTTACTCATTTGAAAGCAATTCAATTCTGCTATTATTTTAAATGTTATTTTAAATACGTATTTTCCCTTAATAGCAATCTTTGAAAATTAAACAATTACCATTGTAATAAGAGTTTCTGACACTAGGAAGAAATCTAACCTTGCCTTGATAGGTTTATTTTTTCTCCAAGTGGATCCTTTTGAATCTATATTATTTTCTCATCAGAAATAAATTTGAATACATTCATCATAAAAATCAATTAGGACAATTAATGTTCATAAGTTTGAACGTGTAATTTTGAACTGAAGTATCTAAAACTATATTGTTGCTGTTTGCATCTACTTTGCGTCTGTGTATAGGCAACTTAAAGTTATTGCTCAATACAATATCTTCTCCCCTTGAATCTGAATGCAAAAGAAATTATATATTGGTAACCCCAATATGATCTAATATATCTCCTGTCATTTAGTAAAATGTGTATCTTGCAATAGATATATTGAGTATTCCTCATTTTCTTCAGGTAATTCATTACATCTCCAACCCATAGCAATATGACAGGATAGATTTTTCACAAGGCAGTTCTTTTATATAAATGTCTACATGGAACTGCACTAGAATATCTTCAGGACTTGTTCAGGCCTTTTTCACCAAAATACCAGTTGGGAATAATATCACATGGAAAACTTCTAGTACCAAAACCAATAACAGAGCAATTCAAAAAGAGTTTTCAATATTCTGGTACAGTTGTATGGAATAAATATTAGAGTACTTAAAACGAGATATCATGAGCATCATGTGTTTATTATAGATGATGATCATACCTATATTTATAGGTATTTCCTTAATGACAGCTTCTGTGTAGACTGTGACAATAATTATTGTTTGTTTTGTTTTGTATGGTTTAACGCCATTTTTAAGCACAATATAGGCTATACATGGCGGCCAGTATTAATGGTAGAGGAAGAACCCGGAAAACCCCCGGAAAGAACCACCGACCCACGAGGAGCTACCGGCAAGCTTACTCACATAACTACATTAGCCAAATCTTAGACCTGAACACACGCAGACAGAGGTGAGATGGCAGTGATCCGTAACGGACAGCGCTTTAGACCACTCGGCCACTCTGGGCCCCTCACTAATTATTGCTATCTTCATATAATGTGCATTTTCATACTCTCCTTAAGAGGGCCTCAAGGGAGAATAGTCCTTTACTAATGAGCCACCCTCTATAAATAAAGCATTATTATTATTATTATTATTATTATTATTATTATTATTATTTTTATTATTATTCATCATAGAGGCAATTCTCAATGAGTCATCCGCTGCCTTTATTATAAAATTCTTATATCTGATATTGATCATTACATTACTTCTAGGATTTGTTGAGATATTCTATTTGATAGTGAACATTTTATTTTTAAGGCTTATGTTATATATAAAAAGAAAGTTCATATATTGTCATTAAGAGAGAGAAAAATAAATAGAAAGAGCGAAGGTCATTTCTGAAATAAAAAATAACACAAACAATCAAAGGTCATTTAATAAAGTTGATAGAAATAGAAATGCAAAAATATTAAAGAAATAGTAAACCAAATATCCAGTCATTAAATAAGAGTATTTTGCAACTGTCATCCTTGTTGTTTTTACACAAAATTGGGTAACTTATCCTTTTCAGATTTAAGAACTTTGTTCTGTAGAATTTCTTTTTAGTTAAAATATCTTATGTACTTAAAATGATATGGCCTGTTAGTATACTTCATGTTGTTTACTTGATATTAGAGAAAAAGTTTCTTGCTTTTCGGCTTACCAATAGATATTCTTTTCAATGAAATGTCAGCCACATTACACAAAGTAGCTTCTATGCAAACAACTTCACCTAATATACACTACTCTCTCAAAAGTACATAATAACTGGTGAGTGCCTGCTTGAATGTGAAATTCAAATTCATTTGTTTCTTTTTTGTTGTTGCATCATGACATTTACAAATCTTTATACATTTTGACATAGTGAATTGAACTTTGACATTTATTGAACAATTAATGAAAGTAATTTGTGAAGTTAGTAATTATTCATTAATATGTGTGTTTTATCAGTATATATAATTTATTATGTAGCAACAGATCACTGAAAATGTATGAGAATGTGTGAATGAAAAAAAATGTGAACAAAAGTAAACATATGATAACTGTTCCTTATATTTGTTGGTGTGTTTTGGAAAGGACCAAAATATTAAAATGAAAACTTCTTTTTAACACCGTTTGATAAATTAAAAAAACTTTAGAATTTTGAAATATATAACTGATGAAAATAAGAATATATCATGAAATATGCATCACTATTCCAATTTTCTCAAAACTATGTTAATGGGTCAAACATATTGAGGGAAAAATGTACAATAAGAAAGAATCACATATAAAATCATTTTGGGATTTTACTTCCCACAATTTGCTAAAGACAGACTCTCACAATTTCATTAATTGCACATAAATGCCCAAAAGTTAACTTTGAAAATCATTTGCATTCTGCATGTATTTCTATGCGAGACATTAAATTTACTAACTTGATTTAGTCTACCCACCTAACCTTCGTATCTATCTACCTATCTTTTAAATAAGTAAAGATTGAGTATTATAATTTGTATTATGACAGTATAATAATCCACCATTTATTTATTAACTAAGTATCTATTCCATAGTGGCTCTTCAATAACTATTTTGAAGAGAATCAAAAAAGTACTTGGAACACAAGAAATTTAGAACAAAATTTTACTGTTCAAGTTTCATTTTGATTTTCCTTTCATGTAGCCCAGTGCTAACAGTTGGACATGTAACAAGGGTCATCCTGATTATCACCATCTCTAATTCAAATTTCACAGCTAAAATCACTTGGGAGAGCATGGTTAATTACACATTTGAATAATCTAATCATGATGGCAAGTCTTTGATGATGCCCTATGGACCACTTGCTTGTAGTTAACAGTCTCTGACCAAAGTTTTGGATCGTAGATTATTTCATTATTTGGATTTGGTTTAGCTGAAAATTTCTACAATTTTTAAAATATAACTTTATATGCATGTCACAACAAAGTCAAGATATTAAAAGGGATTTTAATAATCTTGACATGTAAATTCATGGAACAAATGTAATTTTAAAGTGGGTTTGATAATGTTATGAACTATATGTTAATAATCTACTTATCAAATGCATCATAGGCTTATTTTAATATTTACATGATAAGAAAATAAATTAATCTGTATGATAATTAGGCATTATGAAATTACCAGTAGAAGCACATGTAGCAATCAGATCAATTGGTTGAAAAATTACTTTGAAAAGTGTGTACAATCTGTAGTTAACTTCAACACCTATTAGAGAAATATGTTATTATGTTTACACCCATGGCTGAGTATCCACTGCACTACTGTCTTCAATGCAATGTGTTGATAAATATTGATTGCAGATAAATTATAAAATTAATTCCTTTTATAAATACACGTGTGACTTTATTTTTTTTCTCAACTGCTCATCTCAACTATAACAATGCGAACACTATAAACTCAACATTGATATGGGTTGTGAAAAAAATTAGGTTGAATTGTTCATATCATATAAACACCAGAACTTTATAACAGGGCACCTTGCAAGTATATAAACAATACAAGGCCCGAAGCTTTTTCACATCTGGCAAGATAGGTTGCTTGCTTTCTAGGTTAAGACTTGAACCAAAAAACGGCTGTGTTGTGAATGACATATACATGCTTTTTACATTGAATTAATATATCATGGTCTGTTGTGTCAAATGCTGAAGACAAATCATGGAGTGTGTGGAATGTAATCTTTCCCCTATCCAAAGCAGAGAGAATGCCATTAACTACTTTCAGAAGTGTAATTTCAGTACTGTGGCAGGGGAGATATGCAGACTGTACATTGCTATAAAGACTGTTTGAATTCAGATGAGATACATGCTGGGTCAGAACAACTTTTTCTAAGATTTTTTATATGAACGGGAGATTAGAAACTGGTCAGTAGTTCTTTAAAGCATTAAAGTTGAATGTTAGTTTCTTCAGCAGAAGGTTTTATACTGGCAGTTTTGAAAAATAATGGGAATTCCTCTGATGAGAGAGAGGTTTTAATAACATCAGTTAGTAAAGGCAATATTGGATCGAAGCACTCAAACAGCAGTGATGTTGGAATTAGATCAAGTTCACATGACTTTGGTGCACTCATCGTCACAACTATCAGAAATTAATCCATGTGCTGCTAATTGTTGTCGCTGAAATACTGTAGTGGGATAATTTGGCTAAATGGACTATGTTTGTGACATTCTTCTTGGCAGCTTCATAGATTAGCTTATGAAAGTGAGTCTGTTGGAAAGTCAAAGCCTCTCCACTTCACAGTGGTCTTTTTTAATGGTGCAAAGTTGGTCCCTAACACTGCTATACCATGGAGAACACTTTTGAATTGATACTCTGCACTTGATGGCTGAGATGTTTTCAAGCAATGAACACAGGCAGTTATCAAGTTCTTCTACTGTAGGAGGTAAGCAAGTTGTTAGGTTCGCTTGGATGTCATGCATTAGTTTGGTTCTATTTATCATATCGAGGTGTCTTTTAATAGCAAGTAAAGGTGAAGGAACTGATACATTCAGATAGCATATAATGCAGTAGTTAGCTGATGCAAGTTCGTGGGATACAAGGATGGACCATAGAATATTATAATCAGGTCTATGAAGACTTCAGTCTAAAATGTGACCATGTTTATTGGTGGGCTGGTTAACTGTTTAAGGTTGAAAACATGAATGGAAATAGGATCATGCTATTGTTATCTGTGTTGCCTCCAAAGCTAAAGAGCAGCACATATATTTGTATTGTCTAGCAGCAGTTGTGTAAATTACATGATTACTAGTATTTTCATTTTTTTCAGTTTTGCTTATTTATAAAAAGACATCATGTCCAAGTTTTGAATGGGCTGTAATGAAACAAATTCTGGAATAGTAAAACTATACTATTAAGATAATACTTGATCTACATTATTGTGATTACTATACAATATCTGAGGATATTCCATCCGTGATAACTTAATTGATGATTAGTTTAATGTCATTCTCAGTGATAATTTCCCACATATATTCATGAACTTAGTAGCATTTATCTAAATTCATCATGAAAGACTCACAATACACAAATTTGATGGAAATAGGTGGAATATGGTACATCTCTGTGTGTCTGGCTGGCTAGGATTAGTTGATAGTGGATGCAATAATTTACTTTACAAAATATTTAGAAAGCTGATCCTTTTTTCAAATGAAAAAAGTAGAGACTTAAAATAAGGTTACTGAAATCTGCACCAGATTCTTTGGTGCAATATTGAAAACATTTCAAACACTTGGAATGACAGAAAATGCCATAACATTTGGCTTTTCAGTCTACACAGAAGCTGTCATTAAGGATATGCCTATAAATATAGGTATGATCATCAGCATTTAAACATCTAACATTATTGAATTTGTATTATCATGGAGTTTGCATACTCTACTATGATAGCTGGACAAGTAACACAATTCATAAAACCAAGTGACTTATTTTTGAGTCAGTGTATGGCTCTCTCCAGGCCATGCTCTTGGTGTAAAATTCCTTTGATCATGACAGGCTTTCATTGATCTTGCTGAGTGCTTAAAAGCTGCCTGCTGGGCATGTAATAGCCTTGATAGAGGCAGAACTGGTAGAAGGCATTCAACCAGTTACTGCAGTATAAATAAGGTTAGTTTTCTTGCTACCAGAGAAGTTCAACTGAAATGTCCAAAGTGTCAAGAGATGGACAAGGACTTGTACAGAAAACTTCTTGGAAATGAGTTCAACAAAGGTGTGTATAGATTTAAATTGCTAATTTGTAAACATTCTATAGGTTAATAAAACAAACAATATAAACAATAGTACATAGTTATATTATGTTAAATTATCTATTAGTATTAGGCACTTTTATTAAACTATTCAGGGATTTTTATTCCATTCAGTAAGCATAGCCCACATCTTATCAGAGCATACTCAGTATGAATTAGATTTGGCATAGTTTTGTAAATTTATGTTGTGAAGTTGACCCTATGAGCATGTATTACATTTTATCAAATTTAAGTGTAAACTTTTCTAAAGATATTTTTAGCATTACATGTAAAATATTTCAGACCAGTAGATTTACATATTTTGACTAAAGATATTCACTCCTAAACCAGTAGATTTTATTTTGTCTTCATAAACATTATGTTGCAAGTACTGAAATGTTTTTTTCCCGCTGTAATATTTTCTCTCTGCATACTATAATATAACAGCAAGTTTTGAACATAAATCAGATTCAGATTCTGATGGAAAATGCTATAACAAAAGGGAATAATTTAATTTTCAGTTCACTGCAAAGATTTAAAAAAAAATTTAATAGTATTTTTAGTTTCCATCACAAGATTCCTGCCTGGTGACCACTGATGGAATTCATTTTGATTATTGAGCCTAACACTTACTGGCTATCAACAGTTCTCTGGTACAGATTTCTACTTGAATAATTACTATGTATTTCTTTTAAAATAATAGAGAATATACTCTTGATATCAGTATTTTTATAAGTAAAATGCTATTGGCATAAATGCATTCAAATATTTAATTATCATCAGCAGTAGGAAAAGAAAACTCAGAATGATAGTTGCGTAACTTTTAAAAGGTATGTTAGGTGAATTAAAGACTGCAGCAAAAACTAACAGGTTGAGACTTAAATTTTTTATCTTGCAGATATCGGTCTCCCAGCAACAAGATTTGTTCAGAAACGGTTGTCATCTTGTATGTCTAATATAGGTAAATTACAATTTGTATTTGTTACACAGCAAGAACAGCAACTACTACTACAACTACTACTACTACAGTAATTGCCACTTAGATTGCAAACTTAAAGCATAGAAATAAAGCACTGAAATGGTAGAGTGAAACATATTTTCATTTCAGTCATGCATTATTCACCTACTCCACCAAAATAACTTTGAGGCTAATTAGTTATGGATGTTTATATGCTTAATTATTTAAGTGCCCTGATTTTACTGCATTAAAATCATTTTAGTATCATTACTTAATTCTTCTAATTTTATTTGACTTTTTCAGTAAATCTTCTTTGAATCTTAATAAAGCTCTGTAGCTTAATTATATTAAAAGAAAAACAGAAAGATACAAATTATTAAGCAGTTTAAATGTATGCATTAGTATGAAAACATCACAAAATTACTAGCATCATCATATGCATAACATTAATGTTTGTTTTAAAATCTATCTGCATACTAAAATATGAAGACAATTTCAAATGCCATATGTTGCAGATTTCAATGTGAAAAGAAGAAGAGCTGCATTAGATTTAACTTTCATTGAAAAGGAAAAATCTGTGGCATGTGGGTGCAATAGTCATTGCAATGACAACTTTACAATGGAGGACATTTTAGTCTGGCGACAAAAATTGCACATACTACCTGAAGGACCTAAACGGATGACAGTACTCATTAGCATCATCCGAGAATGTGCAGTGACATATAAACATACAAAAACACAGACTTTCAAGGTCAATGACAAGACTGTATGCAGGTATGTATGGAATATAAAGTCATATTTGTTATTTTCAGACACCTTCCTTGTACACAACAAGATTAGTGTTTTCATTGAAACTGTCATATCCATCAGCACCATTACAAAAACACCATAAATCTGACAAATTTAAATCTGAAGGAATGTTATATGCATCAGAAATCAGATAAAAAGAGTTGTACACAATTTAAGCCATATTTAAATGTTAAATCAGTCCTTTAACATTTGAGACTTAGTTTATATCAACATCTAGTTGTCATAGATGCTCATCAGATTTTGGACAAATATAAATAAACATGTATGATTTTCGGTATGTGTTTATGACCAGACCATTTTTAATACAATTCAAATCAATTTTAAAAATATGAATTTACTTGAGTGGGGAAGGGAGATGTAGAACACTTATTTTTATGGATATGTAGATGGCCAAATTATATATATATATATATATATATATATATATATATATATATATATATATATATATATAGTGTTCTTTTAAAGATTTTAATTATTACTTAGTCATCTGGACAAACTGAAGAGTACATTTTCCAAACAAATATCTGTTCTCTGTTCTCATGAAACACTACAGTCAAATGTAATGGCAATTGTTCCAAAATAAACATGGTTTAGTACCTAAACATTTATCTCTGAAAGACATACATTGTTTTATGGATATTTTATAAGAAGCAAATAAATAGTTTGTTCAACTTCTCCTTTTAAATGAAATGTCATGTTAAACTTGAAAATACCAGTTATAAAAGCACCTGAGTGAATAGTTCAAAATATTTCCACTGAAGACTGTTACATTGAAACAATTATGTAATATTGATACAATACAGATACAATGAGTTAATGTTTCAAATAATATGTGCCAGTAAACTTCTAATGGTTTATGATGAGTTAGAAAGTTGATTTAGCAAGAATTAATGAAAATTGAATGTGCAACTCTCAATTATATCTCACAGAATTATGATACCTATTATGATATTTAAAAAGAAAAATCTGAGTGTTAATTTTCCAACTAAATTGCAATGAAATTTGAACATTATTTATAATTTTTTATATTAATTTCTTCTATTATGACAGTAAAACAATCATTCAAAAGACTTGCTTAGTTTAGTTTAAAATAAATAAAATTCATTTAAAAATTACTGATCCAAATTTTTCAGGTATACATAACCCAACAAGTCTCAGGCAGGCATTGAGCTGAATGAGCAGATAGAAGAAGATATGATGTTGGGAGACATGTTTTGTACCTTGCAGATGCAACTATCGGTCAGGTCATGGAAGTTGCGCCTGCTGAGATTACAATTAGATTATACAGAACAAAGCAATTTAAGGCGTCACTGACATCATGTAAACAGCTGACAATATCAGTCAGCAATATTTTACCAGGGGAATTTGAATTTCCTGCTTCAAGAAAATTGACGATAGGCATAAAAAGACTTATTGAAAAGAGATCTTTTATGTTAAAGTAAAAGTTGTTACAATGTACACCATTTCAGTCATATGTTCTTTAATAATAAAATTTGTTATATTTTTAAACATTTGTTTTAATAGTTTGGTTTTCTCTAGATTTTGTACACATCCATCTTCCTGTTGGTCCATCTCTCTGTTAAATACTTGATAAAGTTTGTAGGTTTTACAATTTTTGCCGAAATACTAGTTTGATTAAATCAATTTCAATGACGAAAATCATTGGTGTGATAAAAATACAGTCATTTCATTCACTGATTTATTTCTAACCCAACTCTAACAAGTAAGGCCCTAGCACTGTCATTGTATGTGGGTTTTATGTTTAATGTACATTATGTACTAACACTGTGCCATGTTAGAGTAACATGATCAGAACACACATCTCAATAAAGCAAACCTCCCCACTGCTCTGTACCATACAATGACTGCTACATTTCACTGATGGACTCCAGTCCAGTATTACCTATCTGGCCTCTCCCATGTGTACAAACCAGCAAGATACTTATGATCTTCTTCTGGCAATCATATACTCATTATTCCCACTATGAAAATGAAGTCATATGTACAACATTCATTTGCATACCAGGGCCCAACAACTTGGAATGAATTGCTAAATGAAATTAGACACAAAGACACTGTAATCCCTTTTAAGAGTCTCTTAAAACTCTGAAAAACATGTCAACTGCAAAAGCAAACTTAAAGACTTAATGTTGTTTCCTACCTTAAATATTTTCAGCATGTTTTTTTTTGTTTTATAGTTTCATGTGTTTTTTTTGTAGTCAAATCATTATAGATGTTGTAAAATGCCTAGAGCTTCTAAAGATTAGGTGCTATACAAAGTCCTCATTATTATTATTATTATTATTATTATTATTATTATTATTATTATTATTTATACTATGGGTGAGTCTATTTCCCACCAACATCACTATTATGTACATAGAAAAACCACTTGTTAAATCCATGTGAAAGGCAAATGTGTAGAATTCATTTAGCCAAGATTTGGTTTCAACCAAAGAGTGTGAAGAACAGCTTTGTAGGAATTAGCCAAATTGGGTTAAAAGGACATTAGTTGTGTACCAGCCTTACTGAATATGGCAACAGGAATCCTTAGCCAAATTTTGGCTAAGCATTAATTTAGCCAAGATTTGGTTTCAGCCTAACAGTGTGAAGAACAGCTTTGTAGGAATTAGCCAAATTGGGCTAAAAGGACATTAGTTGTGTACCAGCCTCACTGAGTATGGCAACAGGAATCCTTAGCCAAATTTTGGCTAATTTAAAACCTGCCTAGCTCCTTCCACAGACAGTAAAGCCATTGAATAGTTATGTACTATATATTGATCAAAAGCTCTTCAAAGATTCTTATTATGTGCCTTTTCTGCTTTGGGTTAAGAGATTTTAGCCCATAGCAGAGGCCTGATTTGAGTAAATGGAAAAGCTCAAGTGAAATCGGAAGCTGTTTACTGTTCATAAGAGACCTCGAAACATATGTTTTGTAACTATGTAGCTTATATACCAATTATATAACATATAATTTTGTGATTCTTTTCGAACATTGACTTCACTAACTGATAGTATTAATACATCTCTCTCATGAAACAAATTCCTATAATTTTTCAAAACTTCCATTGTAAAGTCTTTGCTGAAGAAACCAACACTCCACTATAACGATTCACAGATCTACCGAGCAAGTTCCAATCTCTCACTCATATAAAAAAACTTAACAAAAGTTGACCTAACCAACCTTGTATCTCATCTGAATACAACCAGTCTTTTTAGCAATGTACATTTTGTATATCGCCCTTGCCACAGTACTGAAACTACTCTTTTGAAAGTAGTAAATGACATTCTCTCTGCTTTGGATAGCGGACATATTACATTCATCAACATCCTTCATTTGTATGAAGCATTTGACATTATAGACCATGGTATATTAGTTCACTGTCCCCATCATGTACGTGGCATTCACAGTGCAGTCTAACTGTGGTTTACGTCCAACATTATCAACATAACAGACAATCGGCCCGCAAATGGAATACGCTACCGTCCGGTTGATCTATGATGTGGTGGTCCACATGGTTCTGTTCCTGTTCTCTTCATTCTATACACGCAGCCGCTCTCAAGTGGTATATATCGACATCCAGTGTATCAACCATTGTACACTAATGACAAATCCAATCCCCCAAATGACGTTGATGCTACCTTCCGACTGGTAGAGAGGTGCATTTCGGATGTAAAATCATGAATGACATGTAACAAGCTGCAGATGAATGCTAATAAACCTGAGGCCATTCTGATCACAACACAAAGATTGTTTCATTAAAATCCTTTACATGAAACAATAAAGATCAGCAGCATCGACACAGTCAGTACGAAACCTAGGTGTTCCTCTGAACAGTACTCTCACATTGCACCAACATGTCATGAATATATGCAAGGCATCGTATATTCATGTGAGCCGCATCAGCTCGATTGGCAACTATATTTCAGATGATGAAACTAAAACACTTGTATATTCATTAGTAGTGTCAAGACTGGACTAGTGTAACTCAATTCTGTCTGGTTCATCTCAATATCTACCCGAGAAACATCATAAAGATAAAAGCACATTTGCTTGGATCATCCTTAGAGTACCACGATCAGAGCACACCTCCCCGCTGCTCTGTACCCTAACTTGGTTATATATCCAGTCGATCCATAATTAAACACAAAATGTGTTGTCTGTACTACGTTTTACTGACACACTCCAGTCCAACATACCTATCTGATTTCACCCATGTATATACACCATCAAGATACTTACGCTCCTCTCTTGACAATCGTATTCTCATTATTCCCACTATACAAATGAAGTCATATGGACAATGTTCGTTTGCATACCAGGGCGCAGCAACGTGGAACGAATTGCTCATTGGAATTAGACACACATGCAACGATCCGTTTCATTTGTGCTCTTAAAACTAACCTATTTCGACTAATAGAACAAACTTAAAGATCTAATAATAAAAGATATTTTCAACATTTTTAATGTTTTAAAATTTAATGATCTTCGTTTTTTGTTTTGGTTTTTGCAGTCATATCATTATAATTTCATGACGGTTTTTAGGGTAATCATATCATTATGTATATTGCAAATCGTTTAAAGATTTTAAAGATTAAGAAATATAATAAGTCATTATTATTATTATTATTATTATTATTATTATTATTATTATTATTATTTCCCTATGTGTGTGCAATAATGTGTTATAGACTATGTTCTTCTTATAACGTCATTTGGGTGGCCTAATACGTTGTAAACTGTTTTGTTTTATTGGCGCAATATGGATAGTTCAATCGACCGCATTATCTATTGTACTCCAATACCACCACCAACATCCACCACATTATATAACTACTGCTAAGGCCTTCCAAATGACACCATCTTCAAAATGTATTACTCCTTAATTTGAAAATGTTATATATCAAAACTACATTTATCAACAAATGTTCCGTTAGCATCGCTTTAACACTTTTCGCTTTCAATATTAACTTGAATATAGTTATGCTTGTCCTCGATTTGTTCTGTTCGAAAAATGCGTGAATAACACAACCTTTGAAAAAAGTCTAAACTTTATTGTTGTTTATATTCTGTTTTGTATCAAGAGTACGTGCCACCTGTTTTGGTTAATTTCTCCATTTGTCTGCAACTGTTTGTGTCAGTTTGCCAGTTGTTTGTGTGTCGCTGCCATGCAGTTTTCTATTTAAATATATTTTAATCTGGACCCTTTGTACCACCAGTTAGTCCCTTGTTTGTTAAAAGACGTAATATATCCGCTTTTAATAAAAATATATCTCTTAAATTTAAATAAGCAATCCTGATTTTTTGACCGCATAATATTGTGCGTGGTAGCTGTGATTTATTGATGTGATAACATTATGTTAACATTATACACTTTGCTGGAACATCTTTTATGTTTGTGCTCTGTTATGCAGTAGATGTTCTTTAATTACATTCTGTAATAATTAGATGTATTTCTTGTAATTCCAAGGCTATAATGTCAGTCAACTGTCAGCTCATTAACACAGACTGAACAAATTATTATTATTATTATTATTATTATTATTATTATTAAAAAGAGGCTGATGATACAGCCGATGTGTACGTGAAAATCGGCAAGCAATTTATTGTTCTATCTATCTATCTATCTATCTATCTATCTATCTATCTATCTATCTATCTATCTATCTATCTATATATCTATCTATCTATCTATCTTTCTATCTATATATCTACCTGTCTGTCTGTCTGTCTCTATATCTATCTATCTGAATGCCTGTCTGTATGTCTGTCTGTCGGTTGGTCGGTCGGTCGGTCTCTCTGTCGGTCTGTCTGTCTGTAGCTTTATGTAGGCATGTATGTGTATCTCTCTTTCTCTCTCTGTCTATCTCTCTCTGTTGTGTCTGTCTGTCTGTCTGTCTCTCTCTCTCTCTCTCTCTCTCTCTCTCTCTCTCTCTCTCTTAAGCTCGAAAAAGCAGCAACATAGAAAGAAGTGAAAATAACAAGCTTGTAAAACTTAAAAAACAATTTATTGAGTACAAACATTTTCATAAAAGAAAATATTTAAACTTACGGTTTTAGAGAATCAAGTCCAAAAATTAATCCAAAAAAGAATTCACAATATAATCCACTAGTGGAATTGCAAGAGTCCTGATAATAATGTCCTAATAGTTCCCTTTTCGAATCTTGACGATGTAATCCAATATGGACGACGATGTCACGTGATGAAATCAGTTTTAGTTTTCTTATAATTTAAATGAGAACAAGTAATTTCTAGATAAATGACACAATAAATTTATCTTGATCCCTAACAAATTCAAATGATTTACACTCAAACAATAAAACACACATATCTGTATTCCAAAGCCTAGACTAACTACTGAATCGTTCGCTTCCAAAACACAACTATATACTGAATCTCTCGTAAACAGAAAGGGGTCACGTGATTTTCCAGAAGGTCACAGAACGAACCCATGCTCGCAAAGTCACGTATACAATATGATCTAGAAAGATGTCCTTGGAATCACCCTATAATTTTTGAAAAAAAAAGCTCTAATGTCCTTGGAATCAACCAATCAATTTAGAAGCTTGTTTACACTCTGAAGCAAGGTTAGAAAATGAGGTTAACACCTCGTGTTCACTTTGTGAAAGTACAGGTCATCCCCTCCCCTTCAATGAACGAATCTTAAAACTTAAAATGCCCAATTTAAATCTAACAAACAAACAAAAAAACTAAATATAAATGACTTGTATCTAATACACGTAACAATATATATATATATATATATATATATATATATATATATATATATATATATATATATATATATATATGGTCGGTAGGTAGGTATGTAAGAGCACAGTTATGAGCAAAAGTTAGTTAACAACAAGTGATTCCATTAAAATATGAAACATATTGATATCCCGCCATACATGTATACATTCTTTGTCACTCAGTGTGAAATATAATCTGATGCACCTTAAAATTGGTGGATACGCAATAATGTTGTCAAAGGGAACTTCTCCAAAATTCGCTATGTATTTCGTACATAGCGAAATATTCGATAAAAAAACACATTTCAATAAATTGAAAGCTTCCTCATTGAATCACTGTAAAATAATCGACTAGGCCGAATAAGCTTTTGGAATTCAACAGAGGGTATAACTTTTGTAAAAGGTCCCATACTGTCGTTGTACGATAATCCTAACAAAATAAACTGAGACTTATCCAGCCTGAAGTATACGAGCAAAAGTAGACAGCAGGTAATATATTTCTACAATATTAAGGTATTATGTCAGTATTATGTCAGTAACATTGTGCATCTTTTGTATTTCAGCTGTTTCCTTAATATCATTTAACGATATATTCAATATACAGCTTAATATGACACGTAAAGGTCATTATTGTATTGCTCTTTCTGGTACAAAGGTCATACTGATGTATTGTGGAGGCTGTCTTAATATAGTTACTATTTATTTTAAAAACCCATCCAGGTGTTCTGATAGCATTTTTAAATACAGGTCCACATCCAAGGGAATTTGCTACATGGGCGATAACTGTTAGTATTAACACTAAAAAGAAGTCTGTTAACTTTGCTAGCACCACCTAAATAATGCTTACTTTGTCCCTGTTTCGATGTGTTCTTTGACAATAGCTAGTATTGTACAAACGTGCATTAGAATCACAGAAAGATAGACGATGTGTGTACGTGGTTGATGCATTCATTATGAATGCGATAATGTTCTTGGTGGTATGGGACGATGTTCCATGTACACCTTTGATCTCTACCACGTTAGTCTGGTGATGAGACTCCTTTGAAGACAGCCTTCGAAATTTAATAGACCGGGTCACTGTTATGATAACTGGGGTACCATAAAACTAGTAAATACTAATGTGGCCTAATACAAACTGTATTACCACAACGGACCCTTAACAATTACAGAATAGGACGGGGGCGGTGTGTCCCTATCTATCCGTTCATATCTGCCTTTGTAATGTCCTCTTGTACCGTTCAATATAGAGACTAATCACTTGATGATGTTGGATGCCAAGGGAATCAGATGTGGGGACTGCTGAAAGGAAGTGCTTTTGCATATAACTGCAATTATTCCATATTAATGTCGTAAATCATGCTCTGTATCTGAAATGTTTGTGCTTTATATTCGCTCAAGATCACATATAAACACCAACTGATGCTTGTCATATAGACACATTAGTCAATGTTAGAAGGTGAGCCTCCGTTTGTCCATGAAATGCACTTTGAAGAATTTCCCCTTGACAACACATTATTTCGTACCCACAGGTGGTCTGTAAGACCATGGTACAGTGTTGTTCGTTCTTGAATGGACTAAAGTAAGACCTTGTTTGTCATTATATGTAACTGGTTTCCAGGTAAGAGACAGGTTTAGCATTAATTGGCTTGTTTAAAACACCATGATCTTAACTAATATTAAAACTTGAAGGCATCAGATTTGAATATCGCTTTTCTGATTGAATAAACTTCATTACGCATTTGAGAGGCTAACTGAGATAGGTTGCTCATTAATTAAGAAAAGTTATGACGTCTATGTAAAAATTGCAGCAAATATATAAATCGATCCAAAGATTTATTTTCAGGACAGTGCTAAGTTCGATTTTGTCTGATACATGTTCTTTTACCTCCGTCAACGACGACAACATGAGACTTACAAGCCATTTCAAAGAGTTTTTTTAAACAATGGCGGCATATAAATAACATAAGTTAGCTGGTTGTGAATATAGGAAAGTATTTAACATAAAATATGGATTCGCAATGCGTTTCGACTATTATCTATCTTTTCAAAGAGATTTTGGGTGGACCTGATACAGGGCAGCTTATTTTGTTACCGTAATCGCTCTCTTTTAACTGCTGTTGCATCTCCTTGGTCTGATGCATATTTAAGACAGCGTTGTTGCCATCCATATCCAAAGGAATGGTGGAAACGTAAACCTAATTTCAGTTACATTTTGTTTCCATTTCCCCATCTAACTGTTCTTGCACTTGGTGTTTTTATTGCTGCTGATATTATGCCCTCTGTTACAGTCTCTCGCATCTCGTACACCTTTAACTAAAGAGTGGGAATTACCTTCCCATTTTATTGTAGTCCGCTCCCATCTATCCGACCTTCCGTGCACCCAAGATGTCATAATTTCTTCAAGGACTTGTCTCATGTCAGATATAGGCCCGCATGTTTTTACGAGGTATACCTTATATAAGGAATTAAAGAAAGTCACCTTTTATTGAATTCCAGTAACATGTAAACCGTTTGCAACTCTTTTAGCATCACACGACACTTTTTTGAGGACGATCAAACATTTGGCGTTTAAACAAACATGACAAATCTGATTTCGCTTAAACCACTTGGTGCAGCAATCAACATTAAACGGACGGTAACGAGCCCGTGCCTCCATACTTTGGCGATCTAATATTTCATTAAACAGTTTTGATAATAGAAGATGCAACGATGCAATAAAAATTACAATGATGAGGTGTCTTCAAGACACAAACTATTATATACAGTTTGAAACTGAATACATAACTGAGTAACACAATTCAACATATTTACTTTTTTAGAATGACAAATATTCCTAGATGACATTTTCCCCCCATTAACTCGAATTTTCAATATCATATTTTCTCCCCTCCAAATATCGAATTGAAGACTTCCAATCACGTATATCCCCACAATCATTAGATCTTGATGTAACCTACTTTTAAAGACCCAAACCATCTTGCATAAAATATATTGAAGATAATTACTCATACCGACCAATGTATATGCCATTATTATACTGTTTATATATATATATATATATATATATATATATATATATATATATATATATATATATATATATATATATATATATATATTGTAACATCCCATGTGCTATTTCGAATAGACCAAGAGTTCAGGAATACAAATATTTTTTTAGAAAAAATAATTAAGGTGAGATATAACATGCTTTTTAATATCGCAAATTGACTTTATATAAACACAGTGTAAGTCACAACACTATCAACTTTGGAGAATACACAGCTGACTTAGTTATCTAAACGTCAAAAGACAATGTTATAATACACAATATTTAGGTTAAATTCATTTTATCCTCTTATTCATGTGAATATTGTTAGCCTCATTTATTAGACTGGCTGTAATACGTCTGAACATCGTAGCGTTATCTGAATAAAAATAATAGTTTTAGTACTAGTGTACTTTGGCAGTGTGGTGGGATATAGCAGCGGCTTTAGAATGTATTACACTATATAAGTATAAGGCATTTACGTTCTGTAGCAATCATGTAATAAATCTAGTGTCAACGGCCAACGTTAATATCGGTTATGAAAACAATGCAAGTGATAGTTTTAGAAAATAAGGCGTAAATTCTTTTCTTTTTAGATGTTTTTACTTTGCCGCTCTTACAACTATCTGCCAGTGCACTGTCTGCACTCGTATTTATAGACTTTTATTCACGTCACATGACCTTAGCTAGCCAATCACTTTTTGTCCTTTTCAAGGCTAGCCATGACGGTAACCAAAACACCTGTTCAAACTGCACGAGAAATCTCTATGAACACGCAATTTAGACACACTTAAGTTGTCCTTGCCATGTACGTGGTGTGCGTTTTTACTCTTAATCTTATATATTTATGATTACGTGGTACTGACGGGCGTCGCGTGGCCGAGTGGTCTAAAACGCTTTCCGTTACCGATCACTGCCATCTCACCTCTTCGTGAGTTCGAGTCTAAGATTCGACTAATGTACTTATGTGAGAAAGCTTGCCAGTAGCTTATCGTGGGTTGGTGGTTCTTTCCGGGGGTTTTCCCGGGTTCTTCCTCCGCCAGTAATACTGGCTACTGTGTAAATCCTATCGTGTGCTGAGAAATGGTATTAAACTCTGCAACAACAGCGGAAAACGGAACGAAACGGACAAGTAAAATTCAATGCGAATCAAGTGAGAATACAGCGTACTGATGACCCAATGAGTCCTAATACGGTCAGAATTAGTACCTATCAACTGCATATTACATGTATTTTTGACCCTAAGTAAAACAACAAGTTCTACATAACCAAGAAAATTTAATAATGAACAGTACCATTAGTTCTAACTTATTGTTCAACAAACATCTGATAAGAAAAATGTGATTCTTCGGCTGGGCACATTGATTCCATCGCTTTCCTGCATCTCTGCTGGTCTTGTAATAAACCTCCACAGGATGGCTTAATGCATTAGTTTATGGGCTAACATTATATTTCTCGCTTTGAAATTCCAAAATCACTTAAAGTAAGATAATTATTTTCATAAACTATTCTTGTCAAATTACAAAAGACACACCCATGGTCCAAAATGGAAATGAATATGGCCACAATAACTGCGAGCATGCGAACTTCTTTCTATTTAATCTTGGTGTCCCCGGGTTTGTAGAACTGTTGACGTCTTTAGATAACTTCCTTCACGAATTCATTAATACGCATGACAACAGCGTGCCATTATTCGGACCAGGGCAAGGTTTTATACTCAACATTTAGTATAAGACACAGGGTACACATTTATACAAGTTGCAGGCGGTGATCTAAATAATGGTGGGTGGTTGACATACGTTCAAGAACGGATGAAGTAATTCGCACATAAGATATGTTTTCAGTGACAGATAAAAATGACATGATCAAACAAGCCAAAGTCTCATAGTTCAACATCATCTTACATCTCAACGTTGAAGATCAAATAATCTTAACAAAGTAATATTAATTGGACAATGTGCATGCAAAATTTCATTCGCAGTACCATTATGGTATTACAACATAGTGAACTGCCTCGTGTTTTTCTGACTTTGTGTAATGTTTTGACATTATCATTATTATCATTTGTATTACTGTTGGAATATAGTTCTTAATAGCGCTAAGTATTGTTGTTTGTTGTGTTAGGTATTACAATATATATATATATATATATATATATATATATATATATATATATATATATATATATATATATATATATATATATATATATATATATATATATATATATATATATATATATATATATATATATATATATATATATATATATATATATATATATATATATATAGAAAGTTGCAAAACAGCATAATGCGTGGATCGATGGGCAAGAATAAAGACGGAGCATAACTCTCCTTTTCTGAGCTTTCTGTTTAAACATGTATGGTGAGGACATAATAAGTAATTGCATTTGATGCTGAAATATACTATAAGCATTTATGAGCAGCGATAGTTCGTGTTAGCAAGTGCAAGGTATTAGCTTAAACAGACCTTGGAGAGCAGTTGACTATTTATAGTTCAAGTAGTTTTCTAAAAGTTTGTCGTCAGAAAGAATTGTGTCGCTGGTTAGGACGAGCTATTGGAACGTATCGTAAGATTAGGATGATAAACTGAACTGTGTTTTTCTCCAACTGAGATTCGATTCGTATAATAAAACTGCAAGAGCAAATACACTTGCAGTTTATAGATTAAATTGACAAGATATATCAAAGAAAGCAATGCCAATACAATTGCAAAGCACTATAAAGCTGTATTTATGAATGCATGTGGAAACTTCTAATTCGACAACGAACAGGGAATGGCCAAAATATATATGCTTGTATCGCAAACTGATTTTAAGTAAGATATACCGCAATCACAAGATTTACTTTTGATGTTTATGTTTTGTATGCATCATGCCTGGCATTGAACCGGATCATATAATGCAAACAATGCTTTCTAGTCGAACATATAACAATGAAACGAGGTTATCGTGTGCCATATATTTCTTATTCTCGTCACAATGATACAAGTGGTACAAGTACTTCGACTTATACATAACGAATATAACAACACTTTCAGGAAAAGTAAAGTAATAACATGTGTTGTAGGCTATACTTTCTAAATGTGTAAAATCAATAAACTGGATACATTAACCAATCGAGGTACCAAAACAGTATATGATGCTGATAAAACGTAATAGAAAACAAACATATAAGACTTACAGAGTGTCATGAGTACCCATTTGTTTTGCCGTGTCACGTGTGTTTTGTGGAACAATAATCATTTCTCCTTCTAGTGTCACGTGTGCTTTGTGTCAAAACAACCCTTTCGTGGTTTGTGCAAACATAACAATATATCTCGCTAATGAGCAGAAATATGTCGTTACTGTAGTAGTAGTAGTAGTAGTAGTAGTAGTAGTAGTAGTAGTAGTAGTAGTAGTAGTAGTAGTAGTAATAGGGTTTAACACAATGTTTCAGTTCAAAATAGGTTATAGATGGCGGCCAGTATAATGGTGGAAGAGGAACCCGATGCAAATCGCAAAAAGCACCAGGGACCCATGAGAAGATGCTGGCAAGCTTTATCACATACAGCAGCAGAGAGGGTGAACCGGACAACATTTTTAAACAAGTTTTCACTAAAATCAGGCTTAAAACAATGAAATCAGGCAAAAAAATCAATGATCAGGCAAAAAAAAGTCAATGAAATCAGGCAAAGAATCAATGAAAAATTATGAAAAAATCAATGAAATTAATGAAATCCTCCATCGATTTTTTTGGGGAAAGGGGATTACAACGTCGTTGTCACTCACCCTCTCTGCTGCTATGGGTTAACCGAATATTTGATCCAGTCCGATACGATATCGTGTTCGAGGGTCATGTAAATTTATTGTTACAAATCCGTGTGGGGTAGACTGAGCATGACTAAAGAAATTTCTAAATTGATTGAAGTCCATATCAGAACACCATGTCTGCCAAATATTTCGTAGCGTATGTGTATCAACGCCGTTGAATACACACAACACATTACAATTATCTCTGATCACTTTTGGAATCTGAGTGTAGCGTTGAGTGACATAGATCACATCCGTGTTTTTGTGCCTGCCTCGGGAAAATATTCTAGCAGGATTTTTTTTGTTTATCTAACATTACATCGTCGTATACAACTAAATTGTTGATACTTCCATCGAGGTCATCCACGGATGGTGCCTCGTCAATATCGGTTATAAATTCAATAACATCCTCGCCGGCAATCTCTGAAGCGTTTTCATTAAAATCTTTTAGCACTTCATAGCATCGTTGGTCATCTACGCTAGGGGCAATTAAATACAACTTATCCCACTTCATCCATCTCATTATTAAATTGAGCAACAATTGCGTTTTACCGGATCCAGATGGTCCGAATATAATTGCGCGGATAGAGTTTGGTAGCGCTGCATGATGCTTAACCGGTTCTCTTGTTTTAGTCGCTGAAAAATCAATTATATTCATATCTCTATACATAAATTATGGATCTATATTGTGTGAAGTGTAAGGCGCGTACTGGCACAGATGACTTGACGACGATTACAACTAAAAATAACCGATCAGCGCTTTCTGGTAAATGCGTACAGTGTAGTACAAAGAAATTTAGATTTGTTTCCAAACCCAAGGAACCTTTAAAAAAAAACGAGGAGGTGATATCGCTGCCAAATTAGCAAAACTCCCTGGAACCCCATGGGCAAAATACCCCGGAGAAAAACACCTTCCAGGGTGTAGTTATTGTGGACCGGGAACAAGACTTGATATCAGACTCAATGATCAAAATCAGCCCCGACCCGGTGAGGAACCAATAAACGCTATTGATAAGGCCTGTCACCTTCATGATGTTGCTTATAAAAGCAGCAATTTGCAACACAGGCATCTAGCAGATGTGAAATTAATTCATGCGTTGAATTCTATCACTGATAAATCCTTCAAAGAAAAATTGGCTTCATTTTTGATAAAATCGGCAATGAAAAGCAAATTGATGTTAGGTGCTGGTAATTAATAACAACATGGAATCTATTTATTATTCCCCAAGAGGATACTGGAAGGGTAACGCTGCAATCAGTAAACTCGCTAGCGCCGCAAAAGTGAAAAAAACCACTGCGGCTCATTGGTTATCCAAACAGGCACTATGGCAAATTTATCTATCACCGCCTAAACAAATTCAATTCTCGCATTTTGATGTGACCTTTCCTAATGAAGTTCATCAGGCTGATATATTATTTCTGCCACATGATCGTGGTTACAAATATGCGTTAACTGTAGTTGATATTGCAAGTCGATACAAAGAAGCAGAACCGTTAAAAACAAAATCGGCCACTGAAGTGGCTTCTGCATTTGAAAGGATTTATCGAAGGAGCCCTCTGCACTGGCCAAATCTGTTACAAGTTGATCCGGGCAAGGAATTTCAGAGTGCAGTGTTATCTACAATGAAATATCACAATGTCGCTATCAGACGAGGGCATACTGCACTGCATCGTGATCAGGCCATTGTAGAACGATTTAATCGGATTCTTGCTGAACGGTTATTTGGATATCAATACGCAAAAGAATTCATCCAAGAAAAAAGATCCCGTGAATGGGTTAAGAGATTACCAGGTGTAGTTACCGCACTGAATAACGAGATTACTAGAACCATCAACATGAAACCTATCAACGCGATTAAAAAGAAGTCGATACCTGAAAAACCACAAAAGGATTTCAGCGTTTCCCAACCAATTCTTGGTAGTAATGTCAATGTGAGGTACTTATACGAACCAGGAGAGCTTGAGGGTGGCACAAAAAGAGCTACTGATCCTATTTGGAGTATTACTGCACATAAGATATCTAGTATAACACGATCTACGGGTAGACTTCCAATCTATAAACTGGATTCATCTGCGTCTCAACGGGGGTTTACTAGACAACAATTACAAGTGATACCTGACGATACTCAATTACCACCGCATGGTCTTAACTAGCACCCTTGCGTCTATTGCACTCAAGACAAGTCAACATCACATTATTTCTGACATGACCGAGACTGTTATTTTTTCTGTCATAGGGTAAATTGGCGAGGATCTTTATCCGAATACTGCCAACGCATTATACAATTGCAACTCGCGCAGTGATTATTCTGTTGTTGCTTCAGCATAATTATTAATTCAGCATCAATATCAAATTCTCGTTGTTTTTTTTTTGTCCTGTTGTTTGTAACCGGAGAGTTTTTTATCAATCATTTTAACATCAATATCATTATCATCACCAATGATTTCATCATCGCCTGACTCTGTCAGGACAATTCTTCGAAGTTGATTTATTTTTCGTACTCTGGATACTGAAAGATAGACTAAATTCGACCATTCTATGCGATTATCTACCATCCAAACAATTGTATCCGATATAGTCAATCCCTGTGAAGAGTGTATTGTTGCTGCGTATCCTAGCGTCCATGGGGATTTATTAGCACGCAATGCATCTTCAACGACATTGATATCAACCAGCACAATATCATTTAATACGAGAATTTGTTTTTCACTTTGTCCTGGAATATCAACTTCAATATTCTGTTTTCGTGTATCCGATGGCCTATAACAAAGGGGTACTGGAAGCGTTGCAAATTTTTCTTTATGCAATTCAAATAACTTCATCTGAAGTGTATCCCTGACTATTTTTCTACTTGCAATGATCAAATCGTTTGGTCTCCATGTTTCCCAGAAATCATTCATTGGAGTTTCTGAAATCACTTCACGCGCTATTTCGCATTGGATTCTATCCGGTTTTAATCTAATTAGCGCTTTGAACTCGCGTAATCGTTCATCAATTGATCTATAATCAGTGGTGATTTCTTCGTAATAGTCTACAAAACCCTTTAGCCATTCATGTGGAGATGCACCGACAAATGGTGGTGGTTGGCCTTGATCCCCGCACATGACGACTTTTGTGTTTTTGGTTAACAACCACTCAAGAAATGTTTGTAATACATCTAATGACACTGTGCATATTTCATCCCAAATGATGATTTTAGGAATGAATTTATCACCCATACGCTCAGGAGTCCATTTGTCACCTTTCCATCGAAAAAAACTGTGATAAGTGCAAGCATTTACCCCTCGCTGTATCATCTCTCTGGCGAGTCTGTGAGTCGGTGTTAGCACAATCATGTTTGTGAAATCCGTAGGATTTTTTCCACGAAATAATTCAATTGCACGAGTTGTCTTTCCTGACCCACCACAACCGTTTAAATAAACTGTCTTGTATCTACATACTGGATCAGATACCGGTGGTGCATTAGAAAATTCTGATTGAATTTCAATACGGTTACAACAAAGATATTTATCATCCATGGCAACGTCTGCGGATTCACAATACTCATGTAGCATCTCCTTTTTAAATCGCCAACGCCCCCAATTTTCTTCGGGATCTGTGAATTTAGCTACAGCTGATTTGTACTTATTGTGTATATACATCGAATCAGTGGCCACTCTAACCGCGGTATTAGGAAATCTATTTATCATCGAAAATAGATTAATAGAAGCATAGGCTAGCATTGAACTTCTCAAATGTGTGTACTGGGAATTATATCCATCACAGTAGGTAACAACCGTACCTAATTTCTCACCATTGGATAGAAAAGCATCCTTACGGGATACAAGTTTTCCCTGTTTCATTAAATCCGCTACATAAAATCGTATTCAGCGACATCTGTGATTAACCGCGAAGAGTATTTTGCGTTGTCGTATCGTCCACCCTGGGTAAATTTACCGATTATTCTTCGTCCGAGATCCTTTGCTTGTTCTTTTTTAATTTCAAATAACTTCTTAGACCAATTTATGATTTCTTCTTCACTGAAATCAGGGAATTGTTTTCGTAGTTCGCTGATTATTCTATCTAGATCGGGTTGTGGTAGCCAAACTTCCTTCTGAGCTCGATAGCATATAATAGCCTCGGAAACAATCAACGATATTAGCATACCACAATCAATCATATATCTCAATTGCACTATTGGCATCCAGGCCTTTTCAGATAGGTGTCTACCGAGCCAAACATAACTACACGGATGTAACCCTGTAGCTAATTCAAATGATATCACACGAGCGAATCCGGTTAAATCAAAATCAGGCAATGGTCCATTAATCGCAACACGAGTCATTTCATGTGTGGGGTGTCCAAATCGTTTGAAGTACTCAGCGCATTCACCATATCCGAGAAAACTTCCAGGATAACACGCGGATATATCAATTGAAATCATACCATCACGTGAGTATTTCGTATTCCACAGTCCTCCATGACCAAATTCGACGCAACTCAATTTAACATCCTCGAGAAAATCACTTCGTGTTGGACGCCATGAGTTTTTTTCTCTTGCGAAGTGAGCTACCACTGATGGAATAGTAAAACTATCCGTGAGTAGTTTTTCATGGAAACTCTCCGGTGAAAAATCACTAGCGATTTTTCTCATTCTGTTATCTAATTCTTCAATGCGATATAATTCACCATTTGGTTTTACAAATTGATCAAATCCTATTTCGGGATTTTCATCACTTCTAAGTAACCACACTGACACAGGATCATCCTTACACAACGCATGAATAGCATCAAATAATCTCTCTTCATAGAAAACATCCCCGATGAACTCCTTAGGGATATATTTCACGGTTCGTTCTCGTGGAAATACTGTTACCGCAGGTGTCCACGCGTGTTTATTATGATCAATAATCTGTATTGGTGCTCCATTTTTGTTATATTTCGGTTTGTATAAAACCTCTCCGGTTATCGTCATAACGGTTATTGGGAATTTTAATGATGCTTCTAATTTAGCTATATCAGAAATCTTTGCACCATGCTGTTTCACTGTCAGTTCCCACTCGGTTATTTTCCTACGTCGCAGATCAGTTAGTTTATTTCCTCGGGTTGCATTTGTGAAGTGCTCCATTACCCGTGTTGCTACACAATTAAGCCCTGACGAATATTTCATAGGAGCTAGTTTTGCAATATCAGGTTTATCATTTAACGGATATATCCCATAAACCATTGCTGTTACGGGATAAGATCTTTCGTAGTATGGTTTGTCAATGCCGGTTAGAATTCCTGGTTTGGAATCTCTACTCACAATGACAGCTTTTTTATTTTTGAGGATTGGTTCAAATTTATCCCTAATAATCCATTTGGCATCGACTTCGATAATGAATTTGATTCGGAAAAAATGCCGTTTTTCCCCAACACGTGAAATTATCACTGCTGCTTTTTCATCATTCATGGTAGCGTCAACAACACCATCAATTCGAAGTGTTGACCAACAATAGGATGCTCCATCACGCTTGAATTCATTGAAACAATCTCTGATTTTACTAATCATGGCTTTATCAAGAATTGTATTCTTGGGTGTATTAGAAACTATATCGAGATTGAATTGAGCATCCTTCCAGGGTAATCTCTTGTTACGTTTTTTGGGTTTATCGAGATTAAATTTGTTACGTCTTTTTGGTTTATCGAGATTAAATTTAGGAATGATTTTCAATAATCTCTTAAACTCTTTCATATTTCCGTCTATTGGACGTTTATTACGTCTTTTTGGTTTATCGAGATTAAATTTAGGATTGATTTTCAATAATCTCTTAAACTCTTTCATATTTCCGTCTATTGGACGTTTATTACGTCTTTTTGGTTTATCGAGATTAAATTTAGGATTGATTTTCAATAATCTCTTAAACTCTTTCATGTTTCCGTCTCTTGGACGTTTGTTACGTCTTTTTGGTTTATCGAGATTAAATTTAGGATTGATTTTCAATAATCTCTTAAACTCTTTCATGTTTCCGTCTCTTGGACGTTTGTTACGTCTTTTTTGTTTATCGAGATTAAATTTAGGATTGATTTTCAATAATCTCTTAAACTCTTTATCAGCATTGAATTCAGCATTTTTCGAAGGCGTTTTCCTTAATTCGCTCATTCTATAATTAAAACAAGCATTTAAATGAAAGATTTTTATATAATGAATCACTGCAAGTGGCTTATGATTGGATCAGTAATCCCGTGTAACAAATCATGCAGAAGTGAGTTTTGTGGGTATCATATGCAAAGCTTTCGACGTGGAAGCCTTGGTCCGTTACCTTGTATTCTATGTGGGGTTGGGGTCAGGGGGAAATCGCAGTTGTGTTTGAATTGCGGTGGAAAGCAATACAGGGAGTTGAAGCGTTATTATGATAAAAGAATAAAAAATGGACAATCAATCAGAAATTATGACCCTGACGCTGACAAAGTCAGTATTCTTGACGCTGACAAAGTCAGTATCAAGGATAAAATCATCAGAACTCCTCAAGACTACATCGAAAGATTTATCATTAAACCAAACAATGAATTAGACAAACAATAGTATTATGTATACGAATGAACCAAGAATTCAGACCACACCCTGTGATCACAAATTATGAAGCATCCAATGATGGTGTTGTAAGAAACCGCAGACTGAAGAAATCAGTTGGTGCTGACAATGGTATGGGGTATTTGGTGTTTACTGTTGGTGGGGGGAAAGAAAAGAAAACTTATCTCAATCATCGTTTCGTGTACGAGTGTTTCCATGGATTGATCGAGGGTGATTCTGTTATTGATCACAAGGATTCTAATCCAAGGAAAAATTCTTTATCAAATCTGCAGGCTATCACACAAAGTGAGAATTTGAAAAGAGGAGAGACTGGAAAATGCTCGAAAAAAGCGAGATCTGTGAAATCTTTGAATACGATAACTAACGAAGAAAAAATATTTCAATCAATATATGAAGCCGGCAAGTATTTCGATATTTGTAGAGCTTCAGTACGAAAAGTTGCAGAGGGAATTTATCGATCTGCGATTTCAAAAAAGACCGAACAAAAAATGAAATTTAGTTACGTCTAATACGTCATATTTTTCATTTAGAAATATATCATTATTATAGAATAATGAATTCTGAAAACATGAATAGCATCATATCCGAGATTTCAAAATTGAAAGGTTGGGATATTGAACTATCAGATGGGTTAAATCCTGATCAAATCATGTCTGATTTTCAGGATATAGAATACGGAGTTAACAACAATAAATACATGCTGCCAAAGAAGTATGCACTCATCAAAAGAATTCAGAATTCTATTAAGGACTCTCTCGCATTTTCCAGTGACGTAAGTGTGTTCGCTCCGTTGTATACCATCGTAGAACGAATACGAAAAGAATTGGGGTACGAATACGAATTGAAAAAGGAGGTTAATTCTAAAATTAGAAACCTACGGGCGTTAATTCAAGAAAATGAACAATTTTGATTGACCATTTATCATTATTTGATTGTGACCGACCATTTATCATTATTTGATTGCCCGACCATTATCATTTTTTTTAGCCGACCCTCAAGGGATGTCAAAAATCGATGGATGATCAATGGAAAAGTGGGGAAACTATCAGTATTATTTATTTATATATACAATTATGATAGTTTCCCCATCATTGATAGAGCCGTTAAAACACTTCCATGGTGGTATCAAAAATCATCCGACATGTCAAAAAAGTGAGGGAAGTCACATAATTGTATATAAAAATAATAATAATGTGACTTCCCTCATCACTGATAGAGCCGTTATAGGATGAAATAACACTTCACGGTGGTGTTAGGTCGGGATTAAAAAAATTGTTTAGCAATTGAAAAATTGTTTCTGATTTCAAATAATGGTCAATGAAGCATTAACAACCCGATTGGCTCGTGAACGACTGGATGCAATCAGGAGATTTGTACCAATTCGTGACTCTGTACGGAATAAACTACAACAACGACAGAGTCTTCAGACTGATTTTGCTGCGGGGTCTGAAGAATTGTTTAAACCAGTAACAACAGCAACGAAGGGAGTAGAGCGCGCTTTACTGGGAGATGGTCCCGAGACGGGAAAATCTGTTATTGGTGAACTTGAAAAAATAGCAGCGAAAACTGAACAAACAGAACAGGCCGTACAAAAAATAGAATCAAAAAGAACAGTAGATGATTTACGCGTGAGATTTAACGAGGAGGGGTTAGCAGCAATCGATAAGACTGATCCAGCAGAAATTCCTGCGCTTGTTGTTAAGACTTATGAAAACAGAAAAAAAATGTTGAAACCAGAACATCATAAATATGTTAGAAATATAACTCACTGGGCTGATATATTCTATAAAATCAAAACTGAAAAAGGTCTGATTAAGAAAGATAGTGCATCATACATTGAATATATCAATGCGGTGGGTACAGTGTATAATCAATACGAAGAGTTTAAACAACAACAAAAACCGCAAAAAACGCAAAGGCGGCGACAGCAACCTACAAAGAAAATATCTTTTTCACCTAAAAAACAACAAATACCACGTGATAATGATGATGATTATGATCTTTTTGGTTATTTACAACCCACGGATGAAGAAAAAAAACTAGATGAAGCAACTGGTTATAGCGGAAGTGGATTAGGAGATTCCAGTGAGAATCCAAGGATTTCATGTCCTGGTAGTGTTCTCAGTGATATATCACGGTTAGAGGTTCTCATCGGAGGAAAACGAGCTGGAAATAACTCACCGGAAATAATTAATGAAGCAGCTGATATATGTAGACGATTATTTCAGGGTGGTATCATGGATATCAGCACATATCGAGATTTCATTGGCGAGTTAGTGGAAAGTGGGTATCACAGTGATTAATCACCGAGACTGAATTGAAAAGTCAATTGAAAAATTGTTTCTGATTTCAAATAATGATCATACACTACAATCATGATAAACCAACCCCCGTCTACGTAGTTAATTCACGGTTTCCGGTTTATAGAGCATACTACGGAGATGGTTTAGGCAATACCATTGCAGGGTTATTTGCGAGAATGGCTCCAAAAGTGATGCCGTTGGCTAAACAACTAGGAATGAAAGCCATTGATGTTATTCGTGATAAGGGTATTAGTGCTGTTGGAGATTTTGCTGGAAAAGCGTTTTCAGCCGCAAAGAATAAATTAACATCATTAGTGAAATCACGGATGAAATCCAAAGGATTTTCAAAACCGTTACCGTCTACAGCGGAAATGCCTGCAAGTGTTAGTAGAATTATAAATAACGCAGTAGATGAAAAATTAGCGTCGATGGTTTTAACCCCCGACCAAAGCAATATTGCAAATATGATAGCAGGAAGTGGCTTTAAAAAACTACGACGATGAAATGGAAAATCGCGATTTAGACTCTGATAAATAGAATAAAATGTTCAAACAGTCACGTGATCCAGCATTTGATATAGACGCCCCAGTTGGCAAGGATGATTCTGTACGCGATTATCAATATTACGCCTATCATGCCATAGACTCAAATAGTCGAGCAAGAATTGATTTTCAAGTCCATGATACCAGTAAATACTTTCTACCCTGTGAAGCGTTTATTGAAATCGAAGGAGAACTTGTATCAGCTGCTGATACTCCTGCTGTACCAGCACAGTATCTAGCTGGTACTCAAGTCGGTTTTGTCAATAATGGTATCATGGCGTTATTTGAGAGTGCTAGATATCTCATTGATGGAAAAGAAATCGAGTCGATAGATCGCGATGTTGATGTGGCTACAACAATAATCGGGTTAGCGAGATATTCTGATGATTATACAAGATCAGCAGGACCCTCGATGATGTTTGCAAAAGATGGTAAGAATACCGCTGGAGGAAATCCATTTGTTGTAAGACGACCAAAGAATAATGCTGGCACCGCTAATATTGATGCCGAAGATATGATTATAAACAGCGATGCTAATTTCAATCTAGGAGCTGCAACACGAAACTCAATGTTGCAAGGAGCGCGTAAATCATTTTCATGCGCGATTCCACTGCATCACATATTTGGATTCTGTAGAAATGTTAGAAAAGTTATCTACGGGGCGAAGCATACAGTATCGCTTGTACGAAAGAGTGATGATAACGACGCAATCTGGAGGATTCCAGCAGACAATGCAAATCCAAATGCTGATGCCGGTAAAGTCAATTTAACAAAAATATCATTGTGGATGCCAGTGTTGACTCCAGCAATCACCGCAGAAGAACGATTACTATCATTTATGGACCAAGGAGGAAAATCATTACTAAGTTGGCTAACCGTGAGTACAGATGTTAAACAATCAAATATCAACGGGTTATTCACTTGGAACCTAGCATCAAAACAAGGTGTTGCTGCGCCACGTCATATATTTATTGCGTTACAAGATAACGCACGAGTTGGCGATCAACGTTTCAGTCATATGATATTTGATCAATTAGGTGTGAAAGACGTCTCACTGAGAATAAACGGCCAACAGGAACCATCCGAGGATATACAACTTAATTACACAGAAAATCATATTGCACGAGTTTATCATCGTCTGTTGTCATTTATGGCACGCGATCAAAATGTGGATACTGGTTTGCAAATATCACAATATGATTTTAAAAATCTGTATCCGATCTATTACTTCTCACTGGAACATCTCGATTTGATGAGACAATCTGTTGTTGATATACATTTCAGAGCTAATGTGACTCGTGGTGCTATTGCTGATTATAGAGCGGTTGCTGTCATTCTCAGTGATAAATCAATGCTACTTGAAGGTGTTGGTGGAAGAATGAGAGTGGTAGATGCACCAGTGGAAAACATGTAATTGAAATTGTAAACGATTTAGAATCAATCAATTATGTATAATATGTCATATAGTGTTATTAGTGTTGCGTTAACTACCGGTCAATTAAAAAAATTGCAATCGGAATCAGCTAAAAAATGTGGAACCACAATCACGTTGAAACCCAACCAAATGACTGGTGGTGCAAATAAACTATCGCTGACAACTCGTCAGGTGAAACATTTCAATGATGCACTAGTAGCAAAAAAGGGTGTTCAGATTACTCTCTCTGCAGCTGCTATTAAAAATATGATTAAAACAGGCGGTATATTCCCGATGTTAGCTGCGATTCCAGCATTGATTGCAGCAGCAGCCCCAGCGGTGGCTAAAGCAGCTGCGTTAGGAGCCGTTGGTACTGCAGCAGGAATGGCACTAAAGAAGGCAACTGGGAAAGGATATAAAAAAAAGGGAAAGGGTCTAAGACTACCAGGAACCCCGTATTCGTGGTACAGCGGAAAGGGTCTAAGACTACCAGGAACGATTTATTAATTCAGAAATCTTCGATTTCCGAACCTATGGTTCCAATGTCCAATTTTGATTTAATGGATGCTGCTAAAAAACTCGCGATTAAAAACTTCAGAGGTGTCTTTATGAAAGATCAATTACCACATCAACCAAACAGCGTTGAAACCGGAATCATTAATCTCGATAACAGCACCGGACCTGGAACTCACTGGGTTGCATACGCTATTGATCCACGTGGGATTGTCTATTTTGATTCATATGGATTAGCCCCACCAAAAGAGTTTTTGCGTTATATAAAAACACTTCCAATGAAGACTTGGTATTCTACGCTACCAACACAAACGATGATTGACCCACCAATATGTGGCAGCGAAGTACTAAATGTTCTTGACGCTATTTCTAACTCCTTGAGTAACCCAAGCGGAAAACCACCACATGTTGTCGTTAATGAATACACTAGTAATCGCTGGCAACGACGAAGTCGTCAAAAACGATTTTAGAGAGAGAGTTTTACAATAACATGATTGATATTTGGGGGAGATCTTTGAAACCCAAACCCGATGGCACTGCACCACCTGATTCTGTCAAGGATGTAAAAAAACTAATCAAAGATGAAATAGCTGAGACGTTGAACTTAACAAATGTTGATCCTAATGAAATAGTTGTATTTCAAGACAAACAGGGTAAATTGAAAACCAGTAATATTTCTCTGGATGATATTTTAGTTAAACAACAAAACGCAATCGAGAACACCGTTGCGTTATTTTCCGATCAGGGTAAATTGAAAACCAGTAATATTTCTCTGGATGATATTTTAGTTAAACAACAAAACGCAATCGAGAACACCGTTGCGTTATTTTCCGATCAGGGTAAACTCAAACCGGGTGTACTCGTTTCGACGATTACAGATCGATTAAAAACTCTCAACGATGAGTTAAACAATTCTGTGGTTGTACTAAAAACACTTGAATCTAGAATTGAAGATAACGGAAAACAGTTTATATCATTTCGTAGAAATATCATTGATAAATTTATTGGAACCCAGTTGGATAAAATTGAAATAAAACTCCCTGATATTAAAAAATCCATCGATGAGACAAAAACTTTCA
This sequence comes from Unio delphinus, assembly GCA_029339505.1. Classification (NCBI taxonomy): domain Eukaryota; kingdom Metazoa; phylum Mollusca; class Bivalvia; order Unionida; family Unionidae; genus Unio; species Unio delphinus. The sequence continues at coordinate 10,908,797 of JAQISU010000028.1, read as the reverse complement.
TCGAAGCCATCAAAGGTGATTTTTCGAGGATGATAACAATCATTGAAAAAACAAAAATTCCTCATGAGAAAACCAATAACGTAGTATATACAATCCAACACGGATCATTTGCGTGGACACCTACAAACAACAAATTAGATATCACTGCAACCGTTAAAGGTATTTATCGATTAACACTAGCAACACCATTGACTCAATTTAATATATCATCGTCGAGTTCATCCGGGGTCAATAATACGATTTCAACGATCATCGACAAGGATACAACTGAACTGTTCACTATAACAGCTACTGATAAAAATTTGATTGGGGTTTCAGCAACCTGGTATGTGGAATTCGTAGCGGATTTAAGTAAATAACTAAATCGTTCGGATTTTACAATTGAAAACGCTAGCTTTTTTAAAATAACAATGATTTCATCAACGCAATGTCGCTATGATCAGGTCAGAGAATTTCAAAATAGACTCAAAACCCTCACTGAGGAGTATCAAATAAAAATAAAAAAATACCGACAAAGAATCACCGCAATTGATGTTATTATGTACTCGGTGTCAAGCGTTCTCGCTGGCGCCGGAATAATACTTGCATCGGTTACAATGATTGCCCCGGTCGTAGTTCCAATTTGCATTTCTGCGGTGGCTACAATCGGGGGTATATCAACCGGGATAGCAAAAAAGATATCATCATGCAGCCAGAGTAAACTGCAGAATTACTTACTTCAATTTCATGTTGCATCAACCGCATACTCGCAATTATCCATGATGATATCGTCGTCACTCGATAATACAATTATATCAGATAGTGAATTCTCAGCGATGGTCAGTATTTTTGATTCCGCGATATCGAAATTAGAGCAACAACATGAGTATAATAACAATGACAACACCGATGGAATTAGAAAACACGAACCCAAAAACAAACCCCAAAACCAAAATGATTTCAATAATCTCAACCATACCAGATTGTGAGTTCTCAGTGACGGTCAGTATTTATGATTCCTCGATACCAAAATTAGAAATACAACATGAGTATAATAACAATGACGACACCGATGGAATTACTTCAACAAATAGTGGAGAACACGAACCCAGTACAAACAAGCATGATATCAATAACATCAACGAAACCCGAATTTAGTGTGAATTTCCCTAGCCCAGTCCCCGTGAAGGAGATAGCGCTAGCAAAACTACGAGTGTATCACAGTTGGCCTAATATCAGATCAAAATCATTTGGTGGTCAACAACCCAATAATTCTTTAGTGTTTGCAAATAAGAATAAAGACGACGGAACCCCAGACTGGAACATCGTTTCGATACCAACAGGGTCATACCAAATCGATCAAATCAATGATGAATTCGCGCGTAGAATAAAATCGATTACTGGAGTAGAGTCAAAAATCGCTATAACAGTTCATGAACCAACACTATCATCTGCCATTGAAATAAACTCAGAAGAATACGTCGTAGATATCTATCAAAGTTCTATTAGAACCGTACTAGGATGGTCTGAATTACCACCCGCGGGGAAAACCGTTGATTTACCAGAACCCAAAAAAACTGATTACGTCACAGACAGGATAAAATCTGATAATCCAGTAAAGAGTTATCAAGAGTACGAAAACACTTTAGGTTTTTTATATTTCGGATACTACGCAATTAGAAAAGAGGAGGAGGGATTTCATTTTGTTAACGAACCTGAAATCATTAAAAATTTCACAGCAATGAATAATGATTTATCGCTGTTGTTAATATCTCTTAAATCCGGCTCTCTCACCCGAGATGAATTTATCAGCGTCGTAGAAACATGCAACAAAATTATCGACGATATGGAAACATTTAACCTAAAAATTATTCAGGATATGCTAGATGACGATAATCCCACATCGAGAACAAGATTTGCATCAGATTATAAAATCCGCATTGAAGATATCCCCACATTCAAACTACCGGGATACAACGTACCAGAACTAAAAAGACTTCTCAGTGATGCCATTGATGTTGGTTTTAAAATAATTCATGATACGTGGAAAAAAACAGCATCACCGGAAATAAAAATCCTCAAACATAATAATGATCCAGATGGTGGTGGTAGGCATATCGCTCCGTTCAACGTGAATATATCCTCAGTGATTGCGCTCAATTTAGTGTGTGATGTTATCGAAGGAAGCTATCAAATTAATCTCGAACGATCAAATCAAGCTCAGCAAGGATATATTCTTTATTCGTTTGCACCAACAGCTCCTCCAGGATTTTTAATTATTGAAAACCCAATTAATCCTGTCTACATGCGATGCCATAATAATTCGTTAACGAGAATTAATTTCAAACTCACCGACCAGTCAAATAATCTGATTGATTTACAGGAAGAGGTGTTAGCGATTAGTCTGTTTGTGAAATCCTAAAGACTTGATCAAATCATTTTATTATTTTTTGTTAACCCAGAACTGAAAGTTCTAGAAGCAGAGAGGGTGGATGACAGCAAGTTGCGACCAAAATTAATTAAAAAATCGTAAAAGTCTCCGTTTTCATTTTTTTAGTTAAAATGAGATTTCGTTAAGATTTCAATCAATTTTTTGTCTGAAAACGTTGTAGGGTTCATGTTTTTTGGTTAAAATGAGATTATAGGACGGCTCGTTTTAAGGATTCAATCAAAATTTTGATTGAAAAATCGTAAAAGTCTCCGTTTTCATTTTTTTAGTTAAAATGAGATTTCGTAGGGAAGGCTCATTAAGATTTCAATCAATTTTTTGTCTGAAAACGTTGTAGGGTTCATTTTTTTTTGGTTAAAATGAGATTATAGGACGGCTCGTTTTAAGGATTCAATCAAAATTTTGTCTGAAAACGTTGTAGGGTTCACCCTCTCTGCTGCTTTCTAAGTAATTATTTTCAATGGTAACATCTGCTGATGGAATATAATCATGAAGCATTTCCTTCTTAATTCTCCATGTCCCCCATTTCTCGTTGCCAGTAGCCTTAAAATCAACCATTTTGCTATTTATGTAAAATGAGTCAGTAGCAACTCTAACTGCGGTGGTAGGAAATCTATTGATCATTGAAAACAGATTGATAGAAGCATAACCGAGCATAGAAGCTCTCAAATGTGTGTACTGCGGATGGTATCCATCAGTGTAAGTAACAATTGTACCCAATTTGGTTCCATCGGACATAAATGCGTCCTTACGATTGACATATAGGCCTTTATTCGTTAAATCCGCCATTACAAAATCGTATTCAGCATTGTCTATAATCAATCGTGAAGAATATTTCGTATTATCATCTTTGCCACCTTGGGTAAATTTACCGATTATTCTTCGTCCAAGATTTTTTGCTTCATTGTTTCTGATTTCAAATAACTGTCTGGACCAATCCATGATTTATTGTTCATTAAAATCAGGAAACAGTTTTCGCTCTTCGCTAATTATTTTTTCTACATCAGGTTGTGGTAACCAGACTGATTTCTGTGCTCGATAGGATATAATTGCTTCACTGACAATTAATGATTTTAACATCTTACAATCAAGCATATACCGTAATAACACTATTGGCATCCAGTGTTTTTCAGACATGTGTTTACCAATCCAAAGATAACTACACGGATGAAGCCCTTCAGCCATTTCAAATGATACTACACAAGCGAACCCGGTTAAATCAAAATCAGGCAGTGGTCCATTAATAGCAACACGGGTCATTTCGTGTGTAGGGTGTCCAAATCGTTTGAAATATTTCTCACACTCTCCATACCCAAGAAAACTTCCTGGATAACACGCAATCATATCAACTGAAATAACGGTATCAGTGTCGTATTTTGTATTCCATAATCCGCCGTGGCTGTATTCAAGACAGGACAATTTGACATCTGATAAAAACTCACTTCGTGTTGGTTTCCACGCGTTTTTCTTTCTTGCAAAATGTGCTGCAATGGATGGTACTGTGAAACAATTTGCTAATAATTGATCGTTGTCTTCTCCGTCCCCAGAAAACTCACTAGCTAGTTGTTTCATTTGATTATGTAGCTCTTCAGTACGGTATAATTCTCCGTTAGTCCTTACAAACTGATCAAATTTGCATTCTTCGTCTGAAGTACTATGAAATAGCCACACTGACACAGGATCGTTTTTACTCAAATGGTAAATAGCATCAAATAATTTCTGCTCTGAAAAAAACTCTTCGGTTTGGGATAGATATCTTACGGTTCTATCCCGTGGGAATATTGTTACTGCAGATGACCACGCGTGTGCGTTATGATCAATAATTTCAATGGGGGTTCCTTTTTTTGATTGATATTTCGGTTCTTTTAATACTTCACCGGTGATTGTCCTTACTGATATTGGAAATCTCAATGATGTTTCTAATTTAGTTATATCCTGAATTGTTGCCCCATGCTCTTTTACCGTGAATTCCCACTCGGTTATTTTTTTTCGTCTTAGATCAGTTAGTTTATCCCCCCGGGACGCATTTGTGAAGTGTTCCATTATTCGTTCTGCTACACAATTGAGCCCTGTCGAATATTTCATGGGTGCTAGTTTTGAAATATCAGGTTTTTCATTGAGCGGATATATCCCGTAAACAACTGCTGTGACAGGATAAGATCTTTCGTAGTAGGGTTTATCAATTCCAGTCAAAATTCCCGGTTTGGAATCCTGATTCACGGTGACAGTTTTTTTACCCCTGAGAATGGGTTCAAATTTATCCCTAATAATCCATTTTTCATCCTCACGGATAATGAATTTGATTCGGAAAAAATGACTTTTTTCCCCAATACGTGAAATGATCGCTGCTGCTTTTTCATCATTCATGGTAGCGTCAACAACACCATCAATTCGAAATGTTGACCAGCAATAAGATGCTCCATCACGCTTGAATTCATTAAAACAGTCTCTGATGGGTTTATCAAGAATTTTATTATTGGGTGTATTAGAAACTATATCAAGATTGAATTGAGCATCCTTCCATGGTGATCTCATGTTTCCGTCTCTTGGACGTTTTGGACGTTTTTTTGGGTCTATCGCGATTAAATCTAGGACTGATTTTCAATAATCTCTTAAACTCTTTCATGTTTCCGTCTCTTGGACGTTTTGGATGTTTTTTGGGTTTATCGATATTAAATTTAGGATTGATTTTCAATAGTCTCTTAAACTCTTTCATGTTTCCGTCTCTTGGACGTTTTGGATGTTTGTTTCTGTTTACTACACGTTTTTTGGGTTTATCGATATTAAATTTAGGATTGATTTTTAATAATCTCTTAAACTCTTTCATGTTTCCGTCTATTGGACGTTTTGGATGTTTGTTTCTGTTTACTACACGTTTTTTGGGTTTATCGATATTAAATTTAGGATTGATTTTTAATAATCTCTTAAACTCTTTCATGTTTCCGTCTCTTGGACGTTTTGGATGTTTGTTTCTGTTTACTACACGTTTTTTGGGTCTATCGCGATTAAATTTAGGACTGATTTTCAATAATCTCTTAAACTCTCTATCAGCATTAAATTTAGCATTTTTAGAAGTCAATCTCTTGAACTCCTTCATGCTATATATAAAACAAGCATTTAAATGAAAGATTTATGTATAATGAACCAATGCAAATGGCTCATGATGGGAAATGTAACCCCGTGTAACAAATCATGCAGAAAAAATGAATACTGTAGGTATCATATGCAAAGTTTTCGACGTGGAAGCCTTGGTCCGTTACCCTGTATCCGATGTGGGGTTGGGGTCAAGGGAAGATCACAATTGTGTATTGATTGTGGTGGTAAGCGATACAGGGAATTGAAGCGTTATTATGATAAAAGAATAAAAAATGGACAATCCATCAGAAATTATGACCCTGAAAAAGTCTTTGACCCTGATAACGTCACTGACAAAATCATAAGAACTCCGCAAGACTACATCGAAAGATTCTCCAGTGATGTAATTATTGAACCAAACACTGAATTAGACAAACAATAGAATAGTATATATGAACCAAGAATTCAGACCACACCCAGTGATTACAAATTATGAAGCATCCAGTGATGGTGTTGTAAGACACTGTAGAATGAAGAAACCGGTCGGTTTTGTGAGTAATCAAGGGTATTTGAGGTTTACTGTTGGAAAGAAAACTTATCACAATCATCGTTTCGTGTATGAATGTCATTATGGATTGATCGAGAATGGTTTTGTTATTGATCACGAGGATTCTAATCCAAAGAATAATTCTGTATCAAATCTGCAGGCTATCACACTGAGTGAGAATTCCAAACGAGGAAGAGCTGGCACTTGCAAAACGGTTTGGAAGAGACCTGTGAAATCTTTGAATACGATAACTAACGAAGAGAAAATATTTTCATCTATGAATGAAGCCGGTAGGCACTTCGATATTTGTCCAACTTCTGTTCAAAGAGTTGCAGGGAGGATTTATCGATCGGCTATTTAAAAAAAGAGTGGACAAAAAGTTCAATTTAGTTATGTCTGATGCGTCATAATTTCCAATTAGAGATATGTCATTCTTATAGAATAATGAATTCTGAAAACATGAATAGCATCATAGTTGAAATAGCAAAATTGAAAAATCAGGATATCAAACTATCAGATGGATTAAATCCTGATCAAATTATGTCTGATTTTCAGGATATAGAATACGGAGTAAACAACAATAAATATATGCTACCCAAGAAATATGCACTCATCAAAAGAATTCAGAATTCTATTAAAGACTCTCTTTCATTTTCCAGTGACATCAGTGTGTTCGTCCCGTTGTATACTATCGTAGAAGGAATACGAAAAGAATTAGGTAACGAATACGAATTGAAAAAAGAAGTCAACTCTAAAATTAGAAACCTACGGGCATTAATTCAAGAAAATGAACAATTTTGATTACCCGACCATTGATTGCCCGACCATTATCATTTTTTGATTGTGACTGACCTTCATTTTTTTTAGCCGACCTTCAAGGGAGATGTCAAAAATAGAAATGTGGAAACTATCAGTATTATTTATTTTATATACAATTATGATAGTTTCCACATCACTGATAGAGCTGTTAAAACACTTCCATGACCGTATCAAAAATCATCCGACATGTCAAAAAAGTGTGGAAACTGTCAGTATTAATTATTTTATATACAATTATGACACTTTCCACATCATTGATAGAAGGTGTCTCACGATGAAATAACACTTCCATGACCGTATCAAAAATCATCCGACATGTAACAAAAGTGGGAAAAAGTGTTTTACAATTGAAAAATGGTTTCTGATTTCAAATAATGGTCAATGAAGCATTAACAACCCGATTGGCTCGTGAACGACTGGATGCAATCAGGAGATTTGTACCAATTCGTGACTCTGTAAGAAATAAACTGCAACAACGACAGAGTTTACAAACTGATTTTGCTTTAGGGTCTGAAGAGTTGTTTAAACCAGTAACCACAGCAACGAAAGGGGTAGAGCGTGCTTTACTGGGAGATGGTCCCGAGACGGGAAAATCTGTTATTGGTGAACTTGAAAAACTAGCAGCGAAAACTGAACAAACAAAACAAATGGGATCAAAAAGAACAGTAGAGGACTTACGCATGAGATTTAACGAAGAAGGGTTAGCAGCAATTGATGAGACTAATCCAACAGAAATTCCTACGCTTGTTGTTACGTCTTATGAAAACAGAAAAAAAATGTTGAAACCAGAACATCATAAGTTTGTTAAGAATTTCAATCATTGGGCTGATATATTTTATAAAATCAAAACTAAAAAAAGTCAAATTAAGACAGATAGTGCATCATACATCGAATATATCGATGCGGTGGATCTAGTGTATAATCAATACGAAGAGTTTAAACAACCAAAATTGCAAAAGCGGCGACAGCAGCCTGCAAAGAAAATATCTTTCTCTCCTAAAAAACAACAACTACCACCTGATGATGATGATGATGATTTAGAAAAACTAGATGAAGCAACTGGTTATAGCGGAAGTGGATTGCAAAATCCAAGGATTGGAAACACTTGTCCTGATAGTGTTATCAATGATATATCACGATTAGATGTTCTTGTAGGAGGATTCCGAGCTGGAAATAATTCACCGGAAATAATTAATGAAGCAGCTGATATCTGTAGACGGTTATTTGCCGGCGGTATCATGGATATCAAAACATATCGAGATTTCATTGACGAGTTAGCAAATGGGTATCATAGTGATTAAATAACAATTGAAAACACTATTGTTTTTATAATAATGATCATCCATTACAATCATGATAAACCAACCCCAGTCTATGTGGTAAACTCACGGTTTCCAGTTTATAAAGCATACTATGGAGATGGCCTCGGCAATACCATTTTAGGATTCTTTTCAAGAATGGCCCCAAAAGTGATGCCGTTAGCTAAACAATTATCAATGAAAGCCATTGATGTTATTCGTGATAAGGGTATTGGTGCTGTTGGAGATCTTGCCGGAAAGGCATTTTCAACTGCGAAGAATAAAATAACATCATTAGTGAGGCGAAAAAAGAAACCGTTACCGTCTACAGAAGAAATGCCTGCAAGTGTTAGTAAAATTATAAATAACGCAGTAGATGAAAAATTAGCATCGATGGCTTTAACTCCCGACCCAAATATGATAGCGGGAAGTGGCTTTAGAAAACTACGTCGATGAAATCCTATGGATTTTTCACGCTAGCGTTTTTCACGAATCGTTTACGATGATGAAAATTGCTAGCAATTTTCCAATTTAGACTCTGATAAATAGAATAAAATGTTCAAACAGTCACGTGATCCAGCGTTTGATATAGACGCCCCAGTTGGCAAGGATGATTCTGTACGCGATTATCAATATTACGCCTATCATGCCATAGACCCAAATAGTCGAGCAAGAATTGAACTTCAAGTCCATGATACCAGTAAATACTTTTTGCCCGCTGAAGCGTTTATTGAAGTAGAAGGAGAAATTGTAACAGCTGCTGATACTCCTACTGTACCAGCACCGTATCCAGTTGGTACTCAAGTCGGGTTTGTCAATAATGGTATCATGGCGCTATTTGAGAGTGCTAGATATCTCATTGATGGAAAAGAAATTGAGTCCATAGATCGTGATGTTGATGTGGCTACAACAATCATAGGGTTAGCGAGATATTCTGATGATTATACAAGATCAGCAGGACCTTCTATGATGTTTGCAAAAGATGTTACAAATACCGCTGGTGGAAATCAATTTATTATAAGACGACCAAAAAAACGTGATAATAGTGATGCTGAGGTCGAGAATATGATTATAAACAAAGATGATAATTTCAATCTAGGAGCTTTAACACGAAACGCAATGTTGCAAGGAGAGCGTAAATCATTTTCATGCGCGATTCCACTACATCACATATTTGGATTCTGTAGAAACGTCCGAAAAGTTATTTATGGAGCTAAGCATACAGTATCACTTGTACGAAAGGGTGATGATAATGATGCAATTTGGAGGATTCCAGCAGACAATGCAAATGCCAATGCTGATGCCGGTAAAGTCAATTTAACAAAAATATCATTGTGGATGCCGGTGTTGACTCCAGCAATCACCGCAGAAGAACGATTACTATCATTTATGGATCAAGGGGGGAAGTCGTTGTTGAGTTAGCTAACCGTGAGTACAGATGTGAAGCAATCAGAACTGAACGGGTTATTCACGTGGAATCTAGCATCAAAACAAGGTGTTGCTGCGCCACGTCATATATTTGTGGCGTTACAGAATAACGCACGAACTGGCAATCAACTCCGCAACCATATGATATTTGATCAGTTAGGTGTTAGAGAGGTCTCACTGAGAATAAACGGCCAGCAGGAACCATCTGAAGATGTACAACTTGATTACACTCACAACCATATTGCACGAGTTTATCATAGGTTGTTGACATTTATGGCACGTGATCAAAATGTGGATACCGGTCTACAAATATCACAATATGATTTTAAGAGTTTATATCCGATCTATTACTTCTCACTGGAACATCTCGATTTGATGAGACAATCTGTTGTTGATATACATTTTAGAGCCCGCGTAACCCCTGATGTTGGTACTACTTATAGAGCGGTTGCTGTCATTCTCAGCGATAAATCAATGCTACTTGAAGGTGTTGGTGGAAGAATGAGAGTGGTAGATGCCCCAGTAGAAAACATGTAATTGAAAATCCGAAGGATTTTTCCATTGAATCGTTTACGATTTAGAATCAATCTATTATGTATAATGTCATATAGTGTTATTAGTGTTGCGTTAACTCCCGGTCAAATCAAAAAATTGCAATCAGAATCGGCTAAAAAATGTGGAACCACAATCACGTTGAAACCTAATCAAATGACTGGTGGTGCAAATAAATTATCGCTGACAACTCGTCAGATGAAACATTTCAATGATGCACTTGCAGCCAAAAAAGGTGTTCAGATTACTCTTTCTGCGGCTGCTATCAAAAATATGATAAAATCAGGTGGTATATTTCCATTGTTAGCTGCAATACCAGCATTGATTGCAGCAGCAGCCCCAGCAGTGGCGAAAGCAGCAGCGTTAGGAGCCGTTGGTACTGCAGCAGGAATGGCGTTGAAAAAGGCAACTGGACAAGGATATAAAAAAAAGGGAAAGGGTCTAAGACTACCAGGAACCCCGTATTCGTGGTACAGCGGAAAAGGTCTGAGACTACCAGGAACCCCGTATTCATGGTACAGCGGGAGATCCGTTCACGGATCAGGCCTGAGACTACCAGGAACGGTTTATTAATTGAGGAATCTTTGATGGTTCCCATGTCCAATTTTGATTTAATGGATGCTGCTAAAAAACTAGTGATTAAAAATTTCAGAGGTGTTTTTATGAAAGATCAAATACCACATCAACCAAACAAAACTGAAACAGGTATTATTAATCTCGATAACAGCAACGGACCTGGAACTCACTGGGTTGCATACGCTATTGATCCACGTGGGATTGTCTATTTTGATTCATATGGATTAGCCCCACCAAAAGAGTTTATGCGTTACATAAAAGAATTTCCAATGAAGACTTGGTATTCTACGCTACCAACACAACAAATCAATGACCCACCAATATGCGGCAGTGAAGTATTAAATGTCCTTGATGCTATTTCTAACTCCTTGGGTAACCCAAGGGGAAAACCACCACACATTGTCGTAAATGACTACACCAGCAATCGCTTTTTAGAGAGAGAAAGAGTTTTACAATAACATGATTGATATTTGGGGGAGATCTTTGAAACCCAAACCCGATGACACTGCAACCGGTGATATAACAAAAAAAATTAAAGATGAAATCGCTGAGACGTTGAACTTAACAAGTGTTGACCCCGGGGAAATAGTTGTATTTCAAGACAAACAGGGTAAATTGAAATCTAGTAATATTTCTCTGGATGATATTTTGGTTAAACAACAAAACGCAATCGAGAACACCGTTGCGTTATTTTCGGATCAGAGTAAACTCAAACCGGGTGTACTTTTTTCGACGATTACAGATCGATTCACTGAATACAATAAAGAATTTGACGATCATTTGAAAAACTACAATGGTTTCCGTAGAAATGTCGTTCATAAGTTCTTTGGGTCCCCGATTGTAGTTACACCATCTATCGCTGAAATTAAAACGTTTGTTGATGATCAAAAGGTTATCAACGAAGCAACAAAAACAACAACCGACGCCATTGATAAATTTATTGAAACTACATTCGATAAAATTGAACTAAAACTCCCTGATATTAAAAAATCCATCGATGAGACGAAAACTTCCATCGAAGCCATCAAAGGTGATCTTTCGAGGATGATAACAGCCATTGAAAAAACAAAAATTCCTCATGAGAAAACCAACAACGTAGTATACACAATCAAACACGGATCATTTGAGTGGACACCTACAAACAACAAATTAGATATCACTGCAACCGTTAAGGGTATTTATCGATTAACACTAGTAACACCATTGTCTCAATTTAATATTTCATCGTCCAGTTCATCCGGGGTCAATAATACGATTTCAACGATCATCGACAAGAATACAACTGAAAAGTTTACAATCACACACCCTACTGATAAAAATTTGGTTAGGGTCTCAACAACGTGGTATGTGGAATTCGTTGCGGATTTAAGTAAATCGTAATTGAAAACGCTAGCGTATTTAAAATAAAAATGATTTCATCATCGCAATATCGCTATGATCAGGTCAGAGAGTATCAAAATAGACTCAAAACCCTGTCTGAGGAGTATGCAATGAAAATTAAAAAATATCACAGGAGAATTACCGCAATTGATGTTACTGTGTATTCAGTGAGTGGTGTAATCACCGGAGCAGGTATTATACTGTCTTCAGTGACAATGATGGCCCCGATAGCTGTTCCAATTTGCATTTCTGCGGCAACAACAATCGCTGGAATTATTTCAATAATCACAAAAAAAATATCCTCATGCAGCCAACGGAAACTACAAGACTACATAATTCAATTTCATGTTGTGTCTACTGCATACTCGCAATTATCCTCATTGATATCGTCATCGCTCGATGATACAATTATATCTGAGAGTGAGTTTTCAGCGATGGTAGATATATATGATTCTGCGATGTCAAAATTAGAAATACAAAAACATGAGTATAATAACAATGACAACACAGATGGAATTACTTCAACAAATAGTGGAGAACACAAACCCAGTAGAAACAAGCATGATCTCAATAACCTCAACGAATCCAGAATTCAGTGTGAATTTCCCCTCTCCGGTCCCAGTGAAGGAGATAGCGCTAGCAAAATTACGAGTATACCACAGTTGGCCAAATATTAGGTCAAAATCATTTGGTGGTCAACAACCGAATAATTCACTGGTATTTGCAAATAAGAATAAACCAGACGGCACCCCAGACTGGAATGTTGTTTCCATACCAACCGGATCATACCAAATTGAACAAATCAATAATGAATTCGCGCGTAGAATAAAATCGATTACTGGAGTAGAATCAAAAATAGCTATAACAGTTCATGAGCCAACACTATCATCTGCCATTGAAATAAGCACAGAAGGATACGTCGTAGATATCTATCAGAGTTCTATAAGAACCATACTAGGATGGCCTGAAATCCCACCCGGGGGAAAAACCGTTGATTTACCAGAACCAAAAAAAACTGATTATGTCACTGACAGGATAAAATCTGATAATCCAATAAAAAGCTATAGATATTATGATAAGTCGTATTTTTTCATTAGAGTAGAATATGATGAAAAAATACGACTTATTCATCAAGTTGCTAACCGGGGTAAAATCACTGAAAATTTCACAGCTTTCAATAACGATATTTCACTGTTGTTAATATCTCTTAAATCCGGTACTCTCACCCGAGATGAATTTATCAATGTCGTAGAAACATGTAACAAAATCATCAATGACATGGAAACATTTCATTCACAAATTATTCAAGAGGTATTAGGTGACAGTAGTCCTAAAACAAGAGATTTATTTGCAATAGACTATAAGATCCGCATAGGAGATATTCCAACATTCAAACTTCCAGGATATAATCTCTTAGAACTACAAAAATCTCTCGATGATGCCATCGATATTGGTTTTAAAATAATTCATGATACATGGAAAAAAACAACATCACAGGAAATAAAAATCCTCAAACACAATAATGACCCAGATGGTGGCGGCAGGCATATTGCTCCGTTCAATGTGAATATTTCATCGGTGATTGCGCTCAATTTAGTATGTGATGTTATCGAAGGAAGCTATCAAATTAATCTCGAACGATCAAATCAAGCTCAGCAAGGATATATTTTGTATTCATTTGCACCAATAGCTCCTCCAGGGTTTTTAATAATTGAATCCCCGGTGAATCCAGTCTATATGCGATGTCATAATAATTCATTAACCAGAATTAATTTCAAACTCACTGACCAGTCTAATAATCTGATTGATTTACAAGAGGAGGTTTTACAAATTAGTCTGTTTGTAAAGTCGTAGTGATTTTCGACCCTCGAACACGATATCGTATCGGACTGGATCAAATATTCGGTTAACCCATAGCAGCAGAGAGGGTGAGTGACAACGACGTTGTAATCCCTTTTCCCAAAAAAAATCGATGGAGGATTTCATTAATTTCATTGATTTTTTCATAATTTTTCATTGATTCTTTGCCTGATTTCATTGACTTTTTTTTGCCTGATCATTGATTTTTTTGCCTGATTTCATTGTTTTAAGCCTGATTTTAGTGAAAACTTGTTTAAAAATGTTGTCCGGTTCACCCTCTCTGCTGCTCATACACACAATGGCCGAATGCTAGACTCGAACCCACGCAGACAGAGGTGAGATGTAAGTGATCCGTAACGACCACTCGGCCACTCGTGCCCCCACAGAAATCTGTAGCAATACAGCGCAAGTTATTCGTTTTAAGTAAAACTATATACTTTCCGTCGAGAGGTTTATTATTGGTATGATTTGCAGGAGACTTGTTGACGGAAAGCGAAGCTATAATTTGGTGGCGGTTTGACCATAAACATATTTTACTTTGGATATAGTTAAGCCTTTGTGGATGATTTAAATGTTTTAGTTTTGTTTCTAAAGAGAAGAAAACCGTGATATTGGTTGAATAATCACTCTTGGTAGGATTTCACATAGTTTGTCAATCCTGTTTCTAAAATACATTACAAAATCGTATTATAATATCATACATGACTGTGAAACATTTGTTACGATACAGGTAAATGACCGAAAGTTCGAATTTAAGGTATGTTTGATGGGTTAATCTAAATCCTAATTGTTTGTTCAAACGAAAAAAGTGATAGGAATATTCCTATCATACAAAATGAATTGAACATGGAAATGAAGACAACATTCTACAGAAGATCAATTTTGAACGAAGAGCAGGCAAGAAAAACTTGTTACCTCAAAACGTTGTATACTGAGCCATGGAAGATGTCGTCTTTCACGAAACTAATGCGAACCATTGAAATAAGAAATTTATATTCAAATAAATATAGCAACCACATTAAAATTTAGATAACCAAATCCAGTTTGTATCACCCAAGATTCCCAAAGATACTATAGGTTTCACACGATCATCTGTCTTCCATGCAAGACAGAAACGGTTGGCACTATTAATATCTATCTATCTATCTATCTATCTATCTATCTATCTATCTATCTATCTATCTATATACATACGACACGAGACAGACAGACAAACAAGAAAAAAGAGAAGGACAGACGGATACTACAGCGATATACAGAGAGAACAGACGGATTTTTGTCGGTAACTTATATCTCATTACACTCCACTCCGGTAAAAAAGAATCTACTCTGCCCACTTTGTTCCCAATTGAGGATTATACAATAAACGAGTTATGTTATGTCTACTGAAATAGATGTGTAAAGCTTGAACAAGAATTTGCAGTACAATCGATTCCAATTACATGTACACGTTATGTTTGTATTCTTTCAATCGCTAAATCCGCCAGGTAAAAATCTAAAGGTATTATCTACACAACAACGCAAAATAACGTAGTATAGCTGAGTAATCGTACATTCACCACCTGATAGTTGAAAAGAAATCCAGATAGGCATGCGTGGTGTGCTAAATTACAAGATAATGTTAACTCTTAACAATTCTTACGATTTAGAAAGTAAAACACTGTGGTCATGTTTTAAGTATAGCGGACTATATTTACTTCAAGGTCACATATGATTTTACATATTTATTGCTCATCTTTAATACTCAGTTTGTAAAGCAAAGGAGCTTTATAACAATTGGGGCCTAAGTTGTAGTTGCTTAATCAAGTTCAGGGTAAGTAAACAGTAAAACGTTTCCATTTTTTAAGACTCGCAATTGATTCCGGTTAAATATGTGTGTTCAACCCACGTCGAATATAAACAATACCCAAATGATTTTGTTGACGTGTGCATGCAGTCTCTTTTCGGTCAGCATAATTAATCTCTTAACTTCAATACTAGCTTGAAAACTATATTAGACAGTTCATTACTTCATAATTTTTGTGGTGACATAAAGACACGTGTTTTGGTGGTATTCTATATTATTGCACGCATAGGAAGGTCAGCATTTTGTTGCTTTATTGTTTAACCTTACGTGCTTGTTTTATCGATTTAGTGTTAATGCTACAATTAAATGTAGCATTAATAAATATTCAAATACAGTTTATATCTTCTAAAGTTTTCGTTTTTTATCATACGTTTATCAAATTCTGTTCGCCTGATAGAATATAGTTCGACCATAAGAAAGTGTTAACAGATTGCATATTAATAATGCGACAAACGAGGTTTTTATTTGAATATTTCTTTCCCACTATTAATTCATATTTTGTACTTTATTATTATAAATACATCTCTCTTAATTATATAACTCAACTATAACACATCCTTATTGGATTTAAGTAATTATTCAAGTTTCATAAATCATTTAACTAATAACTTCAGAGATCGAATTTAATTAACAATACAAATATAAACATTGTAGATAAGTTAAAAGGGAATGTGCACAAGATTCCAGAGACGCCCTTGAGTAAAATATGTAAATTAAGACGAAGTGGCATTGTAAAACGTCAGAGTTCTTTAGTAGAAGTACCTGATTTAAATGTAGCAGAGCTTAACGATATCTGTCTCAACTTACGTTTTCAATAGACCAAAGGTACTTAAATTATCGATAGTTTGAATAAATATAAACTGCTTATATAATCATGATTTACTTTTAATCACGTATCTTCGGAATAATAATTCTAATCTTAATGAGGACTTTGTTTAGCGCATAATCCTTAGACTTGCCAGCAGTACTTCGTAGAATAATAAATTAAGGGCGGCTAGGGGCTGTATCGTAATAGAATATACATCCTATTGCAAAATACGTATCCTCAACCTATCCTTCATACCTCAAAGACTTGTCAAAATGTATTTTCAAATCTATTTATGTATGTATTGCTTGTGGGGTAGCATTTTCGATAAATGGTGCAATCAAATTGCACGTAAGATAGGTCCATGTGACGTAAACTTTGCAATTTGCTAAAGTCGGTCAAATGTTTCTGTTTAATTGTTGACCAACTTGCTTTGCTCATGATATGGAGTTCAGTATATTAGCGAGAAGGCCATTTGAAACATGTGCTCTTGAAGCTAGAAATCATGGTTGATTCGACGCTTAAGTTACCACCCTAATGATCAGTATGGTTTCTATAGTATGAGAGGCTACACTCAACAGGTTAACATGTATTATGCAAGTAAATAAATACGTTTTGAGATAGATGTCCATTGTTCATGTGAATGAGTACGTTAGCATGGGCGCTGACCACGAAGATTTTGTACGCCACAGAAATGAAAGTAGCGGTCATGTTGCTGAATGATTTGCATCGAGTAATCATTGAAGCGTCATTTTGTACTTACTTATTTTTATTGTAAGGGGTTGAAAGTATAAAATGCATAAATGTTATGTTAGTTTCTATGATTCTTCAGTTGTAGATCACATAGTGTTTTATGTTCATTGAGATAGAAGCACTGCTGTAGAAATTATCCAAAGAAGCTATCCGTTAGGAAACGTTATATCTTGTTGTATGATGATGTACCGATCAAAGCGATATAAACCGAGAAGCCAGTTTATACGTATTAATTCTTTATGGCTGAATAATCATGCTAACAAGTAAACACAATGTAGTATTTAATAGTATAATAAGGGGCTTTACTCCAAACCACAAGTCTCTAAAAGGGAGATAATATGTATTTAACTGTGTTCCCTACGAGGAACATTGAGCTTATTAATTGCTAGGGGACTGTTTATTTAGAAGCCATTTATACATTAGAATTGCATGAAACGTGTGTCCACTAAATATATATTGACTGGTGTTTGGAAGGTAGGTGCGAATTTGGTATTTAATTCGATAAAATTATATATTATATCAAGGCATGTGAGAACTTATCGAAACTTCAATTGCATTACTAAAGACATGACTACGGCAGGACTAAACGTATTAACATATGACATGCTTTGTTGATTGCATATAATGGATTAGGTTTTCATCCCGGAAGTAAAATTTGCGTTTCGTAATAAGATTTAAATTATAGAGCAACACATTTTAATAGGTTTACTGTTTAACATACAGGTATGTAAACACTGAACCTTCCGTTCAATTAAACAGTCGACAGTCTATTAGCTTTAAACTTAATGTGGGTCACTCTGATCATTAATTTGTGAAATACATATAATTTCACTGGTCCGTTGAGAGTTGTCATATAATCAATTTACAGTACATTCCAGGCCGAATCTAAAATGTTATAGCGGGCTTTCATTTAGAATACCACTTCAATGCTATTATAACTTAATAATATTAGGACTGGTGATATAACGTTTTGGACTATTGTGATTTAAATCGCAATACTGGAAGTTCGTTTTCAATTTGAGTTTATAGTCAGAAGGGCTAATGTATTTGTTCAATGTAATGAACTATACTGGTGTTAGCTAAGTTATATCACTTAATTTAAGATTACAAAGTTCTAATAAAATATAACGTCCTTCTAATTAAAGTTTAATATATTGTACATAATTAAGCCGTTTGAAAATATGGAATTACTTCAGCCAATGCTTTATTGCGATTATTCAAAGAATTTATATTGACAAACTCATTAGCCTTCATGAGAGATCCCATAAGATATGGCCTCTATGGTATATTAAAAGGGTCTGAAACGAGAATGAACGTAATAACAACAATGATTATTTTCTGCAATATAAAATCATCAAAATCTTATCCGAAAGTGGAAGACGAAGCAAAAGGATATGTAACTAATACCAAAAGGAAATGTCCTGATGTATTCGTCTTTTTTCTTACTGATAAGAAATATCCGTTTTTCTTACGGATAAGAAATGTCTGATTCGCCAGCTGGCCGAGGGGAGGATGGACATTCTAATGTAAGGGAAAGAAGAGACAGGACATTTTACTTGATAAGAGACAATTTGTGTTATAAACTGTGTGTTATAAATTGTGTGTGTTATACATTGTAAAAACATAAAAAGAGCTTGCAATGATTTCTTCATAGAAAATGTCTGATTCGCCAGCTGGCCGAGCGGAGGATGGACATTCTAATGTAAGGGAAGGAAGAGACAAGACATTTTACGTGATAAGAGACAATTTCAAAACCCTTCTTGAAGTGACTGAGGCCATGAGAGAAGCTGGTGTTCGTGACAGTGAACTTATCTTCGGTACGTTTTTATTCATTATCAATTACTTGTTTAGAACATTGTCTTGCGCAAAGCAATAATATGTTGTCAGACCAATTTTATCATTATCTTTAAATAAAAACGAACAGCAGTTACAGCCCTCTATGTCCATTTCTTCAAGTGTTTCCCATTTTAATTAACATAATTTAGAATGTCGGTAAATTCCTGTCAATTTCCGCCAACAATAATCACTGTTCAAAGGCCTATTTAAAAGATACACATTTCGCTAATTAAAATCAGATCAGGTACTATGGACAAATTAAACACATTGTATCATTACACTACATCAATAATTGATACCGCTGTTTCCAGACTTGAATGAGAAGGGTAGATGTCAAGCATTGTTACGGTAGCTCCACAATAAAAGAAAGCTGTGTTCGTATCATAAATTTGTAATACAACTATTTTTTCAAGGCGTCTAAATATGATAGTTTCCAAGTTCAACCATGCCACATGTACATGTATATCCATATAAGTTTGGAAATATTGATATAATTTTGAATTATAGATTAGTGAATGTATATACACAACAAGTTTCATATTTGAAAATTCTGTTCCGTTTTACAAGGTATCGATTACACGTCAAGCAATAAAAAACAAGGAACAAGAACATTTAAGGGACTTTCTTTGCATGATACCAGTGGATCAATCTTGAACCCTTACCAACAGGTAATGTGAACTTATGTAGCTAGGTTGGAAGCCTAAACACTAACATTTGCTCAAGTGCACTTTGTCCTTTACTAAATTGATCTGTTTTACAACCTAGATGACTTGAGAACATCTGTTTCTGATAAAATACATACATTAAATACAGTTACATAATTGTAAATAATAGCTAAAGAATTTTAATCCTCAATCTATACAATATTATTTTTCATTTAATATATCGTGTATTAACATAAATGTACTCCTGTACATCGTGTTTAAACATATTATATAATTATATAATCTTTAAGCTTTATGTTTCTTGTCAAGATTGCTATGTCTAGAGTCTGAAATGTCGTTTTAATCGGCGTTGACCTGAAGACGAACGAGTTATATATATATATATATATATATATATATATATATATATACTACGTTTGCCATATAGTTATATTTTATCTTTCGTCAAATCGTATCATCCCTAATAAAAGAAAATAAAAGGCAGATGGACAGTTTACGTGGTGACATTAAATAAGAAATGTAGAAATAAATGATGAAATCTGGAAGAAATTTCACTTAATGTTATTGCATGGCTTTACTTAAAATTGTTGTCAACAACAATAGCATATGATATTAAAATAGTTTTTTACCTGTAACCATATTTGAAGGTAAACAATCCTAAAACGAGTTTTGTTTATTTTCTCAGGTAATATGCATCCTTGGAGAAACTTTAGAGGCACTAGACAAGGACGGAAGAATACCAGCTTTTTGTTTGGGTGACACCTTATTCCCGTTAAATCCCGAGGTACAAGGAATGTATCTAAACAATTATCATCGTTTATACGACTGGCTTTGAACAATGGGTTTGGACTTTGAGTGTTCAAAAGATCCGTTTAGCCATAATTAGACGCTTGTGTTTTTCTCTGTACAATCAGATTTGAAACTCATGGGTAAGGCAGCACCAACCCTGATGTCTTTACAATGCATCCCTTATCACAAAATTATACAATCTGGTAGCATGGTATTATTATGCTGGCATAAGACATATGCAAATGAAACGTAGTTCTGCTTGAATAATGTTTGCTTCAATTATAATCTGAAGAGAGTGGAACGACTTAGCGTGTTATTATACTACAGACTTTATTAACTTGTTTTTATATCCTAATATTTACATTAGTAATATGAATGCAGGAGATTTGACAATCAAAGAATAGTGTTAGTTTCATTAAATAAAACACCACTAGACTGTAAACAAACAAATCCAGCATATCCGATTCGCTCGTATTCGTAAGGAACCTTTGCATTTCAAATCTCCGGCAGTTTCGTTGATAAAATTAAATTGTCTTTTACAACATGCATCAATCCGTTCCATTACCATGTGCTGTGTTTGTGTTAGTGAGCGACATAAGTACTTACCATCGGTGCATGGGGAAAATATAACAATTAATTTTATTTCGCAAGAACTGGACGGATGAAGGAATTTGTGCAAGTCTAAGAATTGATTGGGTTTAGTGGATTAAAAAGAGACGGTCTACTCTTAAATGTTTATTCTCTAAAACTGCGATGATATTTATGCACAGTTATTAATGTGTGGAATTAACATGAACATAAGAGAAATTAGATTCATTTAAAATAATGATATTATCGCACTTTAACATGGCATGAATCATTCTCAGTATAATATTAAACAAGTTCAATTCAAAAGATTATCATTTTTTACTGGAGTTATACATTACGGGCATTCTTTATACCATTTTTTTAATGTCAAGGGATCGTGCTCTGGGTTTAATGAAGTGTTAGACATCTACAATAGAGTAACGAAGGAAAAAGAGCTGAGTGGTACCCTGGACTTTGTCCCAGTGATAGAAGAGGCTGTGAAAATTGTGAAAGAGACGAAAAGGGTAAATAATATAATATATGAACTCTCTTTTAATGTATAATAAAACAAACCACAACACAGTTTTCTGTCAAAATCTAAGTAAATCATGCTTTAATTTATGTTCTATTCTCAAAGAAACGTTCTTATCATCTGGGACATATTAAATAGAAATAAGTTCACGTTGATGAAGCAAGCAAGAACATGTGAAAGTTATAAGAGTTTTTCCTTTGCAGTAGCGTATTAACATACCTGTAAATTTGAAACAATCAAAATAACATATTTTGTTCTGGAATGGCTAACGGTAGTGAATAAATGATTAAATATATTCATGCAATTTTTACAAAATCAAAGGAACTTGTTTAGGTCAATAACCTCCAACAATAGGCATCAATGCTTCAAATGAATCTCCCATACGTGATATGCCCATTACCAAGTTAATCATACACTTTTCTATAGAATATTGAACATACAGTATTAGAACTTAGAAGTATAAAACTGTATCATTATAAAGAGTAATGAACAGTGATGGACATGATGAACATATCTTTTTTAAGGGCATATACATTTGTATATAAAACAGGGTACATAGATGTCATAAAATGTGCTCCGTAATTAAACACAACACTTTCTGAAGAAAAAAAAACCAGGGGAGGCGATGTGATAATTTCTGAGAACAAACGAATCCATATAAATATTATTTTGTCTGAAAATAGTAGAGATTATATATAGGAAAAGGAAAAACACCCATCTATATTTAGAACCCATTTAAATACGCTATTAACAGTCCGCAATCATTTATATGCTTTTAATTATTACTCAGCATGTATATATATATATATATATATGCTATTCAGATGAATCTCTAACAGAAAAGTGTAAAAATTGAATTGATATATCGAAAGCTTTCCATGCATGTGATACTAAAATATAATCATAATTAAAAATAATAATAAGACTTGAAAACGATAATGCAATGATAACAAGAATTTTAATAGTTCTACTATTCTTATTTGTGTAATTTAGTATCACATCCTGGTTATTATTACTGGCGGCAAGATTGATCTGGAGAAACTGAAACCCACACAAGACGCCATAGTAGAAGCTTCAAAATGGCCGCTGTCAATTGTGGTGATAGGGGTTGGAGACGGCCCATGGGAAACCATGATGACGTTTGACCATGGATTACCAAACCGCCTATTCGACAACTTTCAATTTGTGGACTTTCACGAGTCTATGGCAGAAGCAAAAAGTTCCTACGCAGTACTGGCTTTACGTGCATTAATGAAGATCCCTGAACAATACAAGCTGATCAAGGATCATGAGCTTTTGATTGGTTTGGTAGATATAGATGATGAAATCGTTTGATCTTTTTATCAGTATTTTAAACAAAGTCTTGAGATAAATGATCGTTTAATTTTCAGTTATTTTCATGGTAGATATAGATGATGAAATCGTTTGATCTTTTTATCAGTATTTTAAACAAAGTCTTGAGATAAATGATCGTTTAAGTTTCAGTAATTGTCAGTCTTAATTCAATGTGTGTACATGTTTCTGTTAGATGCAGATCATATTTCTAAATGATATGAGCAAAACAATTGATATATTTATTGTACAATGCGCAGTGACGAGAAAATACTGGACTATGCCCTTCCTTCTGATATCCTTTTTCATTGTGCTATTTCGAGTCACGATAAGTTAAAAGGCATCATTATATTATTAGTAACATCAAGTGCGTGGCTCCAGCTGTTACTTCACAGAAGTGTACTCATTTTCTCAATACCATAATGGTTTGTGTAAAACGTATACAATAGCAAATTAGTGTCACTCAATTTTTTAGCATAACGTTGTAAAACAAATCCCTTTATTTTAAACAGGGAAGATTACATTACTTACAAATTTAACATTGGTCACACCAGCCTCTAATTTCATGGCAAAAATATCTTCGATTTTGCACTTGCCTCTCGATGTCCATTTATTGATTAGCCAATGGTTTCAATGTTTCAGACGTAAAATACTAAATGCTCAACTCTAGATTTGAGTATAGAAATCAACATGTCAAATTGAGTTTAATTAACCGTATGACCCAATAACGACGTTATGTCCATGTAAGTCTTCTCTTAGTTTATAAAAATCTTACTATACTTATCTATCACAACTGATCAATATCACAAAACAGTTATGCTTTGATGAAAGAAGTACAAACTACTTCAGCTGAAAACACTACAACTTCATTCTGTAATACACTGGATTCCAACAACATATATTTGCCTCGTTCCGTCTTCCAGAAACACTCTCGA
This sequence comes from Unio delphinus, assembly GCA_029339505.1. Lineage (NCBI taxonomy): Eukaryota > Metazoa > Mollusca > Bivalvia > Unionida > Unionidae > Unio > Unio delphinus. Next base: position 10,884,774 of record JAQISU010000028.1, on the reverse strand, counting down.
TATATGATTATTTAACCTACAATAGTTAACGTTAAGATTATAAGGTTACAAAAATGCATATATCCTTGCAACATTTTAACTATTTATCCAAAGCGAGTGTGCGAACAGTTTTCAAAGAATGTAAAGTATATAAATTATTCGCAGTCGCAAGTAGATCAATCGAAAACTGTTTTTGTTTTGGACAATTTGCAGGGACATTTAGTTGCTTCATGTCACGAAACCGTTATGATATTTTCATTCATGATTATGCCGTATCTGTAGGGCAGTGCTAGCAAGGTAGAGTATATAATAGTAAAGCAGTTACAACTGATTTTCTTGTTATATAGAACAAGAAAGAGTCGCACGTTTACCACGATGCGGATGGAGAACCGAAAGCAAGGGAACGGAGAGAAAAGCGATTTTATGTCATAAGAGATAAATTCAAAACCCTTCATGACGTCACAAAAGCCATGGCAGATGCTGATATTCAGGATTGCGAACTTATTTTCGGTACGTTTTAATATATTGATAATAGTTTTATTTTACAATGTGCGATACAAACAATACCGTCTTCATAACTAAGCACAATGAACAGTCATGTCAGGGAATTGTTATCACTGAACAAATATAACTAGCATTCTAATCATGTTGAAATAGATCATTTAACTTATGTGATTAAACTTAAATAATTTAGATTTTGATTCAAACATATAATCATGTTTTTGAAAACTGCGGAATGCAGTTGTAAAATGACTGTAGGCTAAACTTGAATCCATCGGATTTCAAAATAAACCACTAGAGATATTAGCAGCAGGTTGCTTTATCTCTGCGCACTAAAGAGTTGGTTCTCAGCTTTGAATTTGTCAGGATCATCTCCATCCATATAAATAATTGGTTCTTTGGATTGCATTGGTCAGTATCATCTCTATGCACATCTACTGCTGCTCTTATTTGTGTCATGGTCAGACAATCTCTTGACACATCAACATTTGGTCCTCCTGTCTGTCATGATAGTTGTAACATCTTTGAACACGAACAATTTGTCTTCCTATTTGAAATGCTAAATACAAATAGAAGATGGAACGGAAAGAGTTCAAATAGAGCTGCTCTCAGTTTCATTATTATCATATTCAGTGCGTGCTCACCCATTTAACACGTCATTATCAACAAAGTGCAGAGCCTGCAGTCAACCGGGAAACGTTGACAATAGACAGGTGTTAACAATGAGTGACATGGACAGAAGAGCGTCACAGCAACAGGAACTATTAGTGGCCTAGCCCCATCATACAAGGTTGACTGCACAACAACCCTGTCATGTCTGAAAGCGATTAAGTATGGGCTAAAGATGACGTGGAAGGTTGAAAGCAGGAGAGCAGACAGATGGCTCAGCTTCGAAAAATGACCTAATCATACTGGGCGTCTCCATGTCAAGCAGACTGCTGGGTGTGAGGTTTCGTTCATGCATAGTGGACGTTTCTCGACAGCATGGATCATAACCAACATTTGTGTGGTGCTTCCTGCCGATGAAAGACTCTATTCACAAGACAAATTTGTATGGATCACGTATTTTCAAGAGCATTATTGCAACAAATGTGTGAATGTATTATATCTTTAGTTTTGAAAAACTACTTTCCTATCTATTTTTCAAACATATATCAAAATGTGTTACTGTATTTTAAGACATATATCGGTAACTGAGCTTTGTTTCGAAACATTTTTTTCTTCGCTTTTCAAGGCATCGATTACACGATAAGTAACAAGACACAGGGACAAAATACTTTTGGTGGGCTCTCTTTACATGATACCAGTGGACAGACATTTAATCCGTACCAAAAGGTATTATTGACCAGCATACGCGTGAGTGTATGTATGTATGCATGTATGTATGTATGTATGTATGTATGTATGTATGTATGTATGTATGTATGTATGTATGTATGCATGCATGCATGCATGTATGTATGTTACTTAAGTACTTTGTATGTATGTATGTATGTATGTATGTATGTATGTATGTATGTATGTATGTATGTATGTTTGTGCTCGTGTGTGTTTATGTATATGTAAGCGATTCACTGACACAGTTTGTCTACTACACTCTCACCCTTTGTAGTGCACGTCATTCAAGCGGTATATTACTTTCCTTCAAACAGTAGACGCGTGGGTAACTTAAATTCATCAGAACATGTTGTTGTATTAAGATCATTTAGATACTCATTCTGACAAAAGAATTGAAAATTTAAAATACTACATTGTAATAATTTTTCTTTTAATATAAAACTTCTAAACGATTATTTTATTATCATTGACTTCGAGTGCAAATATTCAATTTTATTTCTTTATTTGCTCAGGTGATATGTATCCTTGGAGAAACATTCGAGACTCTTGACAATGATGGTTTGATACCAGCATTTTGTTTTTCTGACACTTTATTCCCATTGAAATTTCGAGACTCTTGACAATGATGGTTTGATACCAGCATTTTGTTTTTCTGACACTTTATTCCCATTGAAATCTGAGGTAAATAAGATTATAAATATTGTAATGTTTTGGGTCGCTTTTGTTGAGGTAGAGTACGATTGATCACATATAAATAATTGGGTCTACAATTAATCAACGTAGACTGGAAAAACACCATCGTACGTCTGCACGACTCTGATGGTCTCTAAAAGGTGAATCTAAATCACAAAAGTGCATTTGTCTGTTATATTATCATGGTATACTACAATCAACCCATCTATCTTTACAGAATGGCATTTATGAGTTTTGGGGCACAGCTAATGGAACAGCTCATGTCATCAATTCTATATCTCACATCTGTTAATTCAACTTAAATATAATCTGGTAGAACATAAACTACAATTATTTAGTTCTTATTTGTCCAAGAAAATACAATATTTATACTTTACAGTCTTTGCTATGAGAATAGACTAACAATACCAACAGGTGTTGTGTTTGGCCTGTTCTAAAAGGCCACTTGCGCATAGTGTTTAAGCCCCGTCTTTAAAAGTGAAACTAATCAATAAAATGCAATATAACCTATGCTACTATTTGGTATGTTATGTCTACGTTAGTGTGAAATATACGTGAGACAGAACATGCTATGCTATGTCTACGTCAGTGTGAAATATACGTGAGACAGAACATGCTATGTTATGTCTACTTTAGTGTGAAATATACGTGAGACAAAATGAGAACAAGTGAATGTATTAATAGTGGACACTAATTTATTACACTTGTACGGAATTGTATGAGTTGTGATGCCTGGATTAAGTCTCGAGCACTGAGAAAATAATTGTATTTTATTAGTAGTATAGAAAATTAATAGATGCAATATCTAACATCAATACAATCAAATCGGGTTTGTTTTGAAAATATTTTCTTCAAGTTAATGATTTAATTCTCTGTAAAGCTATAAATGGCTTAGTATATGATGTCTTTGAAAATCGGAACATTAACACCCAGATTTGTGCTGTTTGGTTTAAGAGTCATTGAATAATAATTGAGTATACGTTCCTTGTTTTCCATTGTAGGGACCGTGCAAAGGTTTCAATGAGGTATTGGACAGGTATAATCAAGTAACCAAAGAAAAAGTACCGAGCGGTTCAGCGGACTTTGTCCCATTGATAGAACAGGCAGTGAAAATTGTTAAAGAGACCAAAAAGGTAATAAATTAAATAGATGTTATCCACGTTAGTATGAAATTGAGTTAAACGCCAAATATATTTATAGTTCAAATCCATTTATCAGAAACTGTCTTCGAATTTCTCTTTTCTTAGCAACTGAAATTGTTATCTTATGGACGTTACCAGTTGAAATTATTTTAACTAGCTGGTAGAAACTAACAAATGATATAACAATGATAAGGTGCTGCATTAGCATAAGTACACTATTTGTATAAATGCAAACGTTTACCAATCAAAAGCACATGCTCAGGATAAGAGGATCGGACAAGATCTACAGGTCGCATAAGTACCTCTCCAATGCGTGTTTTAGCTATAATTTTGCTGTGTACACACTCAAATTTCTCTTTAAAAGGTGAAAAAGTATTTTTATAAAAATATATAATATTTTAACTGTACCATATCTGTAGGAAGAGTCTCGTCATTGACCAATGTTCTTAAAGTTTGTATCCGTATGCTTCAAAACATCTCTGTCAAATTGAGTACGCAATTTCGCAATACATGTCTGCCAATGTTATACAGAACGTAGGGAGACAATATAACCTCTGTTAGTAAGTTTAGTTTCCTCATACACCATTGTATTGCTCAAGAAAGTTGGGGAGGGTTAGGAGTGTCAATCATTTTCAATAAAGTAAGAGAAAAAATAATGATACTAGCAAACAATCACAATAATATTAACATGGTAATTCTACGTTTTATGTCGTTAGGCAAAACATATATTTGCCTTTCTATCCCTGAAGTATCAAATTGAGTCTCAAATTTAATATGTGCGGAAACTTGAACACTATACTGTAAGCATTATATACATTTTTAATTAAAAAAAACTACTACTACTACTACTACTAATAATAATAATAATAATACAACTAATAATCTTCATATTTTAGTACCACATTTTGGTGATTATTACCGATGGCAAGATTGTGAACATGAAAACAACCAACGACGCCATAGTGGAAGCTTCAAAATGGCCGCTCTCTATCGTGGTGATTGGGGTGGGGGACGGTCCGTGGGACGACATGAAGAAATTAGACGACGAACTTCCAGAACGTGAATTTGATAATTTTCAGTTCGTAGACTTTCACAAAATTCTCAACGATGCTGGCAACACATACGCAGCTCTGGCTTTAGGTGCGTTAATGGAAATCCCTGAGCAATACAAGATGATCAAAAACCACGAACTTCTGAGAAAGAATTAAAGTGTTTTGTATAGACTGAAGATGTCAAATTGAAAAAGATCGTTATATCAGTATTATCTCTACATATTCGGAGTAATCCTATCATTTTTGTGACACTAATTTTTAATTTTACTTACAGATATGCATTTTAAGTTAAAAGAAGGACAAATCTTATGTCATAAGAAAACCATGGGAAGCATTTAATGATTTTACAAAGACGTCGCATGTGATGATTATCTCTTATCCATTTTTTTATTGTAAATGTCTTGAAAATGAACTCGAATAGTAATTAAAAAGATGCATGCTCCATTGTTATTAAATATGAGAAAACTAATTTTTTAACAGTTGCCTTTTGTTCAAAATGAAGCTTTCTGATCATAATCTTAAACATAATATTCTTAGTATGTTGCATACATGCTTTGCGACATAAGGAAAATAACTCATTCGTTCAACCTTTCTTGTTATTTCAGTCATCATGACTACCCCTGTTCACTGCACATGATTAACACGCAAATGTGTTGTGTTGTAGACATTATGATTCTGAGATACAAAATAAGTTAGCATATAGGTACAACTGGATGTATTTTTCATTTTTCGCTGATGTGTATGTATAAAGTTTTCGTTTCGTTTAATATTTTGTTGTTTACAGAGTAATATATTAAATCTATAAACACTAACCTAATATATCTATAAGGTAAGCAAGATATATTTTATTGCAAGATCGAAATAATAGATAAACTTGGGAAATAGTGAGTCTGCTTAAGTTATAGGTGTCGGGATGTATTAGGGGTTTGTGCTTGTTATCATACTATTGTGTTTAAGTGACTTGACAATTGAATCTCTATCGCAGATAGTTTTCTAATCACTATACTGTATTCAATCAGTTGTGAATATTTTAATTTGTGCAGTGTCGAGGAAGAAAAGGTGCAAATTTGATATGTTGCAAATACACATATGAGAGAGAGAGAGAGAGAGAGAGAGAGAGAGAGAGAGAGAGAGAGAGAGAGAGAGATAGGTGGATGTGGGTGGAGAGAATCCACGTAGTTTGAAATATAATTCAATGTACTCATTTTTGCACATTTGTAGGGAATATGGTCATTTGGTTATATAATTAACACAATAAATAAGTATGAAGTCGCTGAAGATAAGACAATCATATATATTGATAACCCCTTATTCTAAAATTATCTAAAAGATTGTCTAGTTCTAACCCCATTCTAAGCATATTTTACATACTTGTAAGGTACCAAACGACAGTGTTGGTTCGTAATGGTACACAACAAAACCCCAAAGTCAGCGACAAGTAAATCATTGTCTCATACATACATTAAAGTAGCATGACATTTGATTTTTACTGGTTTGCTGACTATCTATCTAATATTCCGCAGTCAATCTTTGGAAATACTGATGAATCTAAATGACTACCTAATGCGGCTAGTGAACTATTTTCCTTCCATTATTTTCTTTAAAAGCATCATAATGAAACAATTGAGTGTAACGCGACTCATTATTGATGATAGCTCACTTATGTATGAGTAAAATGATATTTACGATTTACCACTGGTAGATGGGTTACTGTTACTGAAAACTGTTGTAACATCATTATCGTGTAACTTAGCGTCCTATTGTTTCACAGTTTAAGTTTGAACACAATATTCTATTTTGTTACTGACCGTATGAAGTAATATGTGATAGTGTAGGAAAGTGAAATCATCATAATGAATGTGTATGAATATCCTCATTATAACTCATGGTTCATTTTTGTAAATTGTTTCCATGCTATTATATAGTAACAATGTATGCAGGACTTGACCTTGTCCAAAACTGAGTTTATTTATGCTTGACCTGACTGATTTTTTTATTTCATTTTATGTAAACCACTAACGATAGCTAACTGAATCTCTATGTGTATGGGCTTACTATCAGGATCTTAAGTAAAAGAAGAAGTAAATATATTAATTTAGGTCAGGGGTCTAGACTTACCTAAATGAATTTTATACGATATGGTTTCGAGTTTGATTTTGTAAACACCTGGTTCATTCTAGAAGGTTATTTTCCATTTGGAAAGGGAAAAGTATCTAGATAATTATAGTTTGTGTCTCTAAACACTTCCAGGATTTTCGATAGAAAGTATGGCGTGAGAGTAGATAGTATATTCCAAAATAGTTGCTGGAACAAACGGGTCTGTGCTGGATTGTAATATAAAAGTGGAAGTTCGATAGTAGGAGTTTGGGATGAATTGCAGTTAAAGTGTGCGCCCTGTACTGCAGATTTTTGTGTTGGATTGTAAGAAAGTAAACGAGTGATGGATAGTACAAGAATGTGTTAAAAAGTATATAAAAACATTAGCGTTAGGTTTCCCACAGTGCTTTTCGTGTCACTATATTGCTTTTAAATGTTCGCGCTCCGTAAATCCACACTCAGTAAATCAATCAAAACAATTTAGGGCCATAGTGCCAGCAACAAATTAAATTCCCATAACGGACGAAAATGTCTGCACAATCTTACACCATTAAACTGTTTAACATTAATGTTACCATGGGTAGCTATATATATATATCAATATATATATATAAATATATATATATATATATATATATATAGATATATATATATATATATATATATATATATATATATATATACATATATATATATATATATATATATATATATATATATATATATATATATATATATACATATATATATATATATATATATATATATATATATATATATATATATATATATATATATCTATATATATATATATATATATATATATATATATATATATATATAGAGAGATAGAGAGAGAGAGAGAGAGAGCTAACTTAAAGTATTCTTTTCTGTGTATCGCTTTTGAAATCCAAGAATATTTTGAATGTCTCTTTTATGTATCTGATTTATAGGTATGTTGCATTTAGAACTTGTTCCTGTAGGCACTCTGACAACTATAACAGCTTGATATACACAGATAAAGTGCATAAAGGTAAAGCGTCACGAACCATACAAATCATTTTCAATAAAAGCCACACATGGTAAGCAAATGTTTCTTTCTTTCATACAACGTATGTATGTATGTATGTATGTATGTATGTATGTATGTATGTATGTATGTATGTATGTATGTATGGATGTATGTATGTATGTATGTATGTATGTATGTGTGTGTGTGTGTGTGTGTGTGTGTGTGTGTGTGTGTGTGTGTGTGCGTGCGTGCGTGCGTGCGTATGTATGTATGTATGTGTGTGTGTTTGTGTGTGTATGTATGTACGTAAGTACGTATGTATGTATGTATGTATGAATGTATGTATGTATGTATGTATGTTTCTCTGAAGATCTGTCTCTTCATCAGTATGTCTGTCTCTGAATTGCAATCAATTCAGTAGATTAGTTAAGTATTGGGGTAAGTATTAATATTTAATTTTGAGACTATACAGATAAAATCGTTTCTTTTCAGAAATGGGTAAAATTATAACATTATTGCAATTGCTGTTGAGTCACCTTTTCCTTAAAGTACGTTTATCGGCTCAGTTTAATAGGGCTAAAACATTTCAGTTATCTCTTATCATTTTGGGTATATGTGTATAGCTCTGTGTAACATAACTTATATCTGTGTTTTTATATATGCCTCGAGAAAATATATTTGCTGTATTCGACTGTTTATCCAGCATTATAAACAATTGCATGATTAATAAATCCATGAAATCCATGTCCACTTGGCGCTTCATCAATATCGGTAATAAAATTATCTGTAATATCATCAACCTCTGCTTTCAACAATTTCGCATTCCTGTAAAAGTCTTTAACTATCTTGTAACATCGCTGATCATCAGCGAATTGTGCTCCTAAATATAATTATCTCATTCCAACCATCTCTTTATCACATTGAATAATAACTGAGTTTTACCACTTGAGGATGGGTTTATTATTATCATTCTGATAGAATTTGATAGCTCTTGTTGACGTCTGACTGGTTGCTGAGAAATCAATGTCATTCACGTTATAAAAATATAATAAATAATATGAATGTATATTGCGTTCGATTTTGATCATCCACATCTACAGGCGGGGTGACAACAATAATAACAAAACAAAACAAAAACACGCACATAATGGAAAATGTGTAATATGTAGTAAAACAAATATATAGCAGCCAGTAAAATCGGTGGTGCTATCGCGACTTCATTAGGAATAGTTCCGGGAACGCCTTCAGCTAAATTAAATACCAAAGAGAGATGCGTCGACCTGGATATAATTATTGCAGTCCTGTCGCAAATATTGTTACTAAATCAGCATTTTCGACATAATATAACAAACATTAAATTATATTTCATTATTGTTGAAAGAGGATATATGCGCTAGTCGCTAGTAGTATTATAATTATTTTATATTTTTTTTTTGTTTGTTTATTGTCTGAATCGGAAATTTGTATCATTGGTGTAACAAATTTCAGCATTATAGAAGGGATACAACACTTTTAAGGATACGATGAGCTATTGGAGTTATCTTGATTATTTTATTCGTTTATTTATAAACTATAATTTTGGGGTTGTTTTCCTCCCTCTTCGTGTTCTTAAATATAAATAAATCGGTATTTTTAAAACAAATTGTATCCTCTCATTAATTGTTCAAACGTCACGAGACAAACTCACCTTACCATCATATCACATTTTTTAGTATTTTTGAGTGGAGTGTGCTTGTCAGTTAAATGTAGAGAAGTATCCGAGTATGCATTGTGCAGTCTATGGAATTAAGTTAGTAAAAATCAATTGTATATTCTGGACAAACATATATTGTTTCCTTTGTATCCCGACCATTTGATTTATTTCTTGTTGTGCTTTTCTTACTTGTCTTCAGAGTTGAAAGTTTCCTTTTATTTATTTATAATCAGTTACATACGTTAAAGATAATACACGTCACGCTTAACAGTAACTACTTGTTGGAATGAAATAACACAGTTATTCTTTTGTTAAGAAGTAATATCTACTTCTCCAGAACATATAATATAATTTTTATATAGGTTAGGTTGTTATAATTATTTGACTAAGTGCCTATGAAAACATGTGTTGGAGAAAACAGAATTCCTTTTTATATTTTCCTTGCGTAATGCATTTGCAAAGTTTGTATAGATTTTAATCAAAGTAATACCACAATCATGATATCGTTGATTCTGTTATTGACATAGACAAATCGTTTGACTCACTTGTATGTCTTGTTCATCTCTTTAATAGTTTGTGATGGGTGTTTGTACATTATATCTCAGGCGATTGAATATTCATCAACTAAGACAATAAAACAAATGTCGAATGATGTAAATAATCACATTTCTTTAAGATATATATGTAATATCGTATCCTGGTGAACGGATCAGATCTGTATGCCACGAACGAGAAAATCAGCGAAGCCTCAATTGTGTATTCCCATATGAGGCATTATTGATCATGCTAAATGGTGTTGATAGCATACCAGGATGGGACTTACTGACCGAATAACAGATATCACGAAAATAACATCGAGTTAAAGAGCTCAAATGCAGCCGATGCGTGAAGTGCATTACTGGATTTCGAGGAACGCAGACCACAATTTCTTGATAAAGGGATGCATTTTTATAAAGCATTTAAAGGTAAATCCGAGCAATTAGAAATCACATATAGCGTATGTTCAATCTTATTTTTGACAAAATGTCAAAATTAATCTATACCAAAACACACATAGAAATGAATTAACTTCTTTCATAAAATACAATTATAAAAAAAATAGCAATTATACTAGCTGAGCGTGCTTTTCAGTTCCTTTTTTTTTTTGCTTTAATCGGTTTGCTTTTCGTTTAATGTGAGATGTAAACCATCTCATAAACCTCATAAATCTTATCACAATACGTTAGACCGTTCTTTCAAAGATTATAATCATGGATGGCAAATTCATTGTAACGTCTTATGGTCATAAACAAAGCAAAATGTTTAGAAAAACTTAACATCCTGTTTGATCAGCAAAGTTATAAATTAAAATGTGAGAGGAACTTACAGTATAATGAAGCAATTCCATCTAATCCTGATAAAGTTCTTCAAAAGCCTAACACGATCACACAAACTAAGAAGGACTCAAAAGTATGAACGAATCTGATTGATTTGTTCTCTGCTTATATACACCTTCAAGAGAAAATTAGCGGAAAATCGCATCATACCCAAGTGACATACATTCTTATTCAATCCAATATTTCTAACATCTATTCATTGACTTAATTCATTAAATAGGAACAAGTTCAACTCTCAAAGATAACACGTAACCAACGTGTGCAAAGGGAAAATTTGGAATCTCCGAACAGATTTGGTAATAATGTTATTATTAGTAACTGTCAACACATTTATTTATCCTATGGAATTTTACGTTTTTTTATATCTGAAAATATACCCATACACCTACGAAATCCCGCTATAGTTAATCTCTACAATTTACAGTAAGAAATGAAATCATCTGCCAGGTAACGAATAGATATTAGATATACACAGCAATAGTTAATTCTAATTAATTAATTAATTAATTAATTGTATTTGCTTTCGAAACCTTTGATATTTTAAACTTTGAGATTTGCATAACCTTTCCTGTTTAAACATGTAACGTTTGCATAAACTCTGGTATTTTAAACCTTTACATTTAGCTCTTTCTTATCACATTCTTTCCTCTAGCTTTTTGATGATGGATTACACTGGTCTACACCTTTTTAGAAACCGTCTACTTCAGAGATAAAAATGTGTTACCTACAATGAACTTTGATGGGCTAAATTCAAATATAGCACTTAAAACAACTGATTTCCAAGATATTTAATTCTTTACATCTTACGTCTATATTGCGTAGATCGTAGCGGCTTAATCATAGCTGGTAAATCTAGGTCCTTACAGGCGTTTAAATTTGCTTTGAATGGTAATGCTTCACATGACCTTTTTATGTAACACGTTAAAACAGCAAATATGTTATATTAGTACCATTTATTATTAAACAAATTGCACAAATATATTATGTATATATAAGTATATAGTTTAGTCCGTATTCTGCATCTGCTTGGTACATCTTGTTTTGTCCCTTGTATTCATTAAATGGAGCATATATGTCACTGTCCAGCAATGTCAGTAAGCATTAATGGGCTCCATTTGCCATGATAGCGTTTCTCCATTGTTGCATTGTTCTGGTCAAATCGCTCGCCACGCTCCGTGCTCACTGGTCCGCATTTCGGTAGAAAAGATGAGAGTGCAAAGACTTTTGTATGACTTTACACTAACACCCTGTAATTGTCTGCCTTGTTGTTTCCGAAACAATGTGTTGCCACTAACTGGAAGGCCTTCCATGCCGTCTATTCCTAGCCACGCAGTGTACGATCAATTACATCATACCGAAGAAGTTCACAAATCTTAGGACCAACAAAAGAACCTTCCATTATCTTAGTTTTGCTTAGCCATGAAACGTTCCATTGAATTATCTGACAGCTGCTGCGTATTGTCTATTACATTGATAAAACGTTTCATCAGACCCAACTTGATGTGCAAGTTTGGCCACAAATCTTCCTTGATTGAACACGTGGTGGGTGCTGAACACGTTTCCTCACAAGCTCATGTGACTGTCGCAGTGGCGTATCTATAGTGGTGTTGGGGAATCGCTCACAAGACTATCCTATTCGCAGAGAAAACATCTGTACCAGGCAAGACAGCACAAACCATCAAATCGCCACATAGATGCTACTGATGTTAGTCATAGTTTACTCACCACCTCAAATGTTGTTTCATGGTTTGATAGGTACTTCCTTTCATATGGACTGCATGACCATATGGAATTGAGGGCAAAAGCATAACATTGTAATCATGCAGTGAAACAATGTAACACTCGTCTTCGATAAATCAATGAATATTATCCACTCATTTGGATCATGAACGACGTTGAGGACTGCAATAACACCATTAAAGTTGTTGCAGGCTATACGATCAGCTTCCATAAAGAAGGCTGATAAAATATCCGTTTGACGTTCACGGAACATGGCAATCCTAAGATGACCTGCCAGAAATTTCACTGCTGTAGTATAGAACTCAACAGTTCTGACTTACTCTTACAGAGTTCAACATTTTATACAATGTGATTCAGTTCTCCGTGTGTTAAGAGGTGTGGTTCGGAGGAAGTGGATGCAGGTACTTATGGGTCATGATCACATCCCATGAAGAAGAATGATACAAGATCCCTTTGATGGTCACAGAATATGGTAAACCTAACATCAGCAGCCAGGAAATTGTACTGCTGCAATTGTACTGCTCAAATGTTATGCCTTACTCTTGAATGGTTCCGAAACTCTGACAATGTTATTCAGTTCACCTTTTGTTATGAGGTGTAGTTCGGAGGAAGTGGATGGATAACATATGGGTCAGGTGACATTAATAGTTCAGGACTCTGAGATTCATCCTTTAATTCTTCCTTGTCTGACACAAATCTAATCTCCAACTTTGCAGCCAAAATAAAAGTGATGGGCATTCTCATCTATATTGGTTATAATGCGCCTTTTTGATAAAATATTAACTTTACTACAAACGTTGCAGAGGTTATCTGCATTGTTCACACAAGTACGAGGTTCTCTGGTCACTTTGGGTAAACATAATTGTGTCCCTTTGCAAAATCAACCACTGATAGATATGAGAGCAAGACGATATTTGATTTCTAGATCTGATATAGTCCGTTTGTTCAGCAGCGTCATCATAGCTTAGTTATTATTTCATCATCTATGATTTCTGAGGATAATATGATATAGTTCATATCATGTATGACGCTAAAATAGGTTAAGATTACATCATTCATCGTGATGTAGTGCCAAATTATATTCAGTTATAGATGCATTTTAGTCATTCTGGTTTAAATTGAGACGCCTTCTCTTGATAACTCACTTATCCTCCACCATTCCCAAATCTTAGGTCGTATATATACTTAGCCAGTATCATATCTTCAAAACTAGAGCCCATCGACACTTTTAAGCATCATGTTTGCTGTCCTCGACACAGAATGAGTACAGCCCGATTACATTTCTTTCAGAAATATTATAGCTGTGTTATGAACAACGAGTTCGCTGATAACAGAGAGATTAATAGCAATCCGATATTCTCTAAGCAATAAATTGAAAGTTAAAAATCTACAGATTAAGTGTGGTAGCTATATCCAACATGTTTACAGTAATACCTCTGTGACATTTGAACGGATGCCTGACATCTAGAGTTGATATTGTTCATCTGAGTCGACGTTTCTATTTACTTCCTGGTCAATATATGAAATATATCTAATGATACAAAATAATAAATTTTGCCACTTTATCTTTAAAGTTAAATATTTAGAAGTCTAGTACTCTTTTCATAACATAATGCAACATTATCCATCAATATCCATCAATAATGAAATGCATATTCGGTAAAATCGGTTTAATGTAACGTATCCACCGTTTGAAATGCATATACAATACCGTAGAGCCTACGAAAAGGTTTTGAGCATTTGAATATTGATCACGAAACAAACATTATTACTATGTGTCTACTCTGAGTGTATGAATAAAATCTTTGTATATATTGTATTATATTATATTGTATATATATATATATAATATTATATATTACATGCACACATGTTTGTATATAATTATAGTTTATTTGAATCTCTTATACCGTCCTTACAACAAAGTAATTGCATGTGCATTTGTATTAATTGTTTGTATCAAATACAGAATCATACATACGTCGACATGATGTCACCAATTCGCTCAAGCAAAATATATATTTCAAAGTCTGTGTGTTTCTCATACTTGAAACGAATTAAGAACGTAAATGGCATTTGTATTGCCTAATACACATATAATAGACTGCATAAAATGACTGTAATACTAATTACGTTAGGAGCATCATTTATCCGTTGATAATTTGGTTTTTTCTTATATTTGCTTTAATTGTCGAGTATAGTATGTATAATGAAAACAATGATAAGGATACTCAAATAGAAGTTGTTATATCTGTGCTGTCTTTTTAATGAATCTCCACGTCTTTTTCCTTTGGATTCTGTTAACATATGATTGTCATTCCTCGTAGTATCTTTCTAGTTGAAAATGTATTAATGAGGTTTGTAAATCTTTTCTAGGTCTCTAACGATAGGATCGTCAATGATTGGTTAATTTATTTAACAAGCATCATCGTATGATTTACGTCATAGTAATTATTTTTTCTTTGGATTAAACATTTAAATTCTAGTGTGCGGAGCTGAAGGCTCAGTGTCCACGTTTGACAATCTGCCTATGACAAGTCTGGACTCTCTTGACAAGAGTCAGCAGCTTTGCTGTTGATTGTTCTGCAAATCAGCATAAGATTAAAGTAGATTTATTTTCAAGGCACCGTAATAGGTTCAAATGTTTGCGTGAGACGCAGTGGTCGAGTACACGTTCAAAATATAGAACTAATATAACATTGGTAATATAAAGAGAAATCAACGTGTAGTTTGAGGAAGTGTGTTCCCTCATATACAAAGCCAGAAACAACGTACAAGTGGTTTAGCAGCCAGGAAAAGCACCTACATAATAACTGACTTTGCGGACATTTAATTTATGATTGGCCTCGTTGCTAGCTTCTTTATAGAACCTCGGAAGACATCACGCTTACATTACCCCCAAACAGAGCTCATACTACCATAAATTTACAAATTTCATTGTAGAGACATTTCTTATCTGTGTTTGCTTTTCAACTTTAGAACATTTACATACTCGTTGAGATAGTCTTGTTGCACATTAGATGGTAAAACATTTTGCAACATCAAGAGCAGGTTCATAAAGTAGAGCATAAATGCCCTATAGGATAGTTTATAACACCTATTTCTCAAATGTATTGCGTTTATTCTTATCTTTTTGGTTTGATTCTTGTTGGCAAATAAAAGTTAAAGGTGATTAGTCAGAACGAAAGAGTCGATCTTGCTTTTATTGTATACTTTGCTGTTAGGAGTGGGAGAAGATCCGATAATTTATCACCGATGCAAAAAAAATATTTTCCGGTGTTGCGCCATCGTCGTATTTTGATTTGTTATGGAGTTCGTTAAGGTATTAAGATATATTTTTTACACCCATTTGATAAATGTACGGTGCATTTGCATGACTCATGGTAAAGGTACCCACGACCTTGCTTACCGTCTTCGATTCTAATCTTATAATCAAGGTGACAGTGCAAACATGTCTAAATTTGGAACAAAAGGATAAGACGATATACTAATCTGTATGTGGTACGCATGCTTGTCCTTTGATACTATTTACTATTACTGGTATTGGTGTTGGTGCTTGGAGTACCTCCAGTTTTGTTCCTACCACCTATTTTGATATATATGTATTTCCTTCCAACATCAGGCTTTTGAGAAACATACCTACCAGTCTAATACATTATCTTCTTAGTATTTTATAGTTTGATACATTAGTTCACAAAGAGTATGAAATTAACTTTAACAGCCCCTAAATTGTCATATCATTTTTAATCTTTGCGCTGTACCTATTTACAGGCCCCGAGTGACCGAGTGGTCAAAAGCGCTCTTCCTTACGGTTCACTGCAATCACACCTCTGTATGCGTGGGTGTGAGTCTTAGGTTTGTGAGAAAGCTTGCCAGTAGCTTTGTTATGACAATGTGGGAGGTAGATATCAATAACCTTGCCACATATTCTTTAAACTGTTTCAAGTACTTAAAAGTGAATGATTCTTAATTAATTAAAATTTAGGAGTACTCATCACAAGAACTTTCTTGTTCAGAAAGCTCTATAATATAGGATTTTGGATAGTGATGAATTGTTGCAATCATTTCCGGAAGTAATTTATCAATCCAAACCAAAAAATAAGTTTGAAGCAGAAATAGTATTCATCTTATGAGGAACTAAGTGGTAGATATATGGTCAGGTTGATTGCTAGTAAATATAGCAAATTAACCATAATTTATTCCTATATATGACATTCACCATTCAGTTTAATTAAATGTGAATTGAAAATTAATTTTAATTATAAGAATAATATTCATAATATTTCGTGCTGTGAATAAAAAATAGTATATTGATAATGTGATGAACTGAAGTCTGTGTCGAGATCGTATCAAATGTATTTTACTAAACACATTAATAATCAGAGACATACTCAAATTATGAATTCCCATTACAATTCTACAAACGAGTAAACCTTTCAAAACCAGGTTTTTACTTTATGCTTTTTGTTATTTTATGCACGAAGAGATAAAGTTCTTATCTTAAGTGTATAAAGCTATACGACATACCGCAAGCATTGGTGATATATTACTATTATTATTTTGGCAGCATTACTTAGAACGTTTCGTTCCAATTTTATGATATTCTGTAAATACATAAATAGTATAAGCTACTTTTGTTTTTGTTGCAATTATTAAAAAAAGGTAATACACTACAATCTTGGATGAAAAGCTTTTATAGATAATTTTCTAATTCCAATAGATTTATATCAACAAAAAACAATTGATAACCTATTCCAATACCTTTCTGTATTTGCAATGGCGCAATATTTATTCATCTACATACAGTGAGGTCATTTATTAGGAAGACGTATGTAGTTTAAAAACCGTGCACTGAAGCTTCAAAAAAAGAACTATTAAGCAGATGCATTGTAGATTTAAATCGATGGTTTGAAGTAATACATTTCAAACACGAATGTCATTAACTGCTAACATTACAATAATTTTAAGAATTATACCACATTAACACACTACTCAGTTGGGATCGTTTACTTGGACCAAGAAAAATCTTAGCTGTGTCAGATATTTATAGATAAGATAAAACCGTATGTGAATTGAAGCAATTGAGTCTTAAGACTCTTATACCATATAGCAGTGTTTAGTGAACATTACATTTATTGACGTGACTGATTTCACGAAGAGTGTATTGTACACATTTACAGTCACTTCATAAGAATAGGAGGAAGAAAGGTAAGTACAAATGTGCATTTAAATTAGGTTTGGACGCATTGAGAACTTTTTTCATGGGGCCAGGAGCGGACACTAGTCAGGGGAATACCTGACTGCTTACTGGGTCTTGTTTCTCCACTACCATTTTGTCCTCTACCCCAAACTTGTTCTCTCACCCGCACCCATATTTTCTCAAGCAAAAAAATAACTGGTTTATTTTGCTCCATTTTGAATGTGGGTATTTTTATTAATGTCCGGGTAGTAAACTCGACCGTGTCTGGATACAAGGGGGGGGGGGGACAGACGTTGCATGCTCTGTATTGAATGATACACTGTAGGCCGGCTATAAGTAATGAACGTTTTAACAAGTGTATTTTTAGTTGGTGAATGGTTACCTACATGTAGACAAATATTTAGTTTTTGCTGCATTACTAAAAGTTTATTGTAGTTTAACAACCTCTACACCACTGTACTTAGTTCATATCACCGAACAATTATGAATACGATAAAAGAACTAACTGTATTGGGAAAACAACTTGGGTATGAAGGGGAAAATACTTAGAAAATGTATAAATGTAAACGAGAAAATGAAAGGTATGAACGGGCTAAGAAAAGGGAGTTAGAAAAGGAAAGATTGGAATGGGGTCAACAACTGAAAAAGGAAAGATTGAAATGAGAACGATAGGCAAAGTTAGAAGTATTAGAGTTAGAAGAAAGAAATAAACAATGAGATTACGAAAGACAATTAGAGTTAGGAAATGCTAGACAATGAGAACAATATTAGTCCTCTACCAAATTAGAAGCCCTTAATTACCTTTCTTGGACGATGATAAATTTAACATGCATAGTTATCTTCATCGGTTCGAGCGGTATGTAGGTAAACAGAAATGAAAGCGAGATCATTGGGCTCTATATATCAGTGCTTTGTTAAAAGATAAGGCTCTTATAGTAGCGATGTGTTTAACTACGACGCTCTGAAGGAAGCACTACTAAATCAGTATGAATTAACAGAGGAAGGTTTTCGGAAAAATTTTAGGTACAGTAGACCTGAGAAAGGGGAAAACCTTTGGACAATTTATTGCTAGAAAGATAATTATTCCCAACGCTGGATTGAATGTGCTAAAATGGACAAAACTTTTAAGGATTTGATAGATTTCTTGCTCAGTGATCGGTTGGTAACTATAGTAGGGAATGAGTTTAAACAATTTATCATGGCAAAAGCGTTTCCAGATGTTCAAGACATGGCAAAGCAGGTCGATCCTTCGTTGAAGCACATGGTGGAACTCAGAACGTGGTTTCGAAAGATACGTCCTGGAATCCGTCAAAAGGTTTGACTCCCAGAGAGCCAGCGAAGCCAACTTAGATGAGTAATTCTGGTAAAAACGGTACTGCTAACGGTCAGGTGGTCACATCTTCACGTTATACCGGTCGCACAAGTGTGGTTATCAAATGTAGTCACGTGAAGGATAGCCGAATGCTGGGAATAGAGATATCCTGCATACTACACCAATCAGATGACCAATTGCGTACCTGTTGCGTGAATGAGGATAGAAATTCTTATATTTACGGGAACAGATGATGCCCTCTGTATGGTTAATTCAAATTGTTGTTGTTGTTTTTGTATGGTTTAACGCCATTGTTCAGCACACAATGTGCTATATATTGCGGCCATTATTAATGACGGAGGAAGAACCTGGGAAAACTCCCCGGAAAGAACCACCGAGACACGTCTATAACCGCCTTACTTCCAAAAGATTCATTAATGGCAATAATAATGTTTCTTTGAAAACGCAAGAACGTGTTTAAATTATTGGAATAGTCAATTTTAAATAAGGTCATTCTAGTATGGATTATTGTTAAAGGGTCCATAGTTGGGAGGTTCTTATCATATTTCTTAGTTGCGTCATTGTCATTTGGTTCTGGTTCTCCAATACAGGTGATTTGATTATTAGTCATGTTAATGAAACCAGATATTGTATCACCGGAATTGTGCGACTAGTATATAATATCCTTGACATAATACTACCAGGCTTAAATGCTCATACTGTAATCAAAAATAGCTATGCCGTTTTTGCTTATTCCATCATTTTTAACGATAATATTATGAAATTAAATTCTACTCGTTTTTAAATTACCTTGCGTGTCTTGAAATATAGCCTCTCCATCGGGATCTACATTCGCGAGACATAAAATATTAGATAATCCATCACTGACCATGTCAAGAGTTGCATATTTGGACAAATCACCCTGCCCAATATTAATCTGAGTAGATCTTCCGTAAATATTTTATATTTTAACACTTGATTGATGTACAATTTTAGTGAGGTGGAAGTGCGGTTATAGAGATAGAGCGTTGAGTACAAAAAATACTTCACGGCCACATATTGCAGAATACCAGATTGGAATATTACAACGATGTGTGCTGTGCACTCCCACGACATATTTAAACCTTCCTTTTGGTTTTGCCAGTTCATACGAATTAAAAGAAATAATTCCAGATGGAGGTTTCGCGTTTGTAAGCCAACGAGAAATATTGTCAAGATTAATGATACCTGTGTCAAGATTGATTGGTCTGAAAGGTAACTGATCACGCAGAAAACCACCTAAAAAGTACTTGATATGTAGCTTGGTAGGGACATTACATTAAACCTAAATTTAACATCTGTGAAAAACTATTAATTTTTTATTAATTAACTGTTCATTTGCGTATCAGACCTTTTACGTGTCGATAATGTGTACCTGGTAATCTTATAACTGTCACTCTCTTCTACATCATTTTACTGTTGTTTTATTTAATGCCATTCGAGCTTCGCTTCCGACAAAAGTGCTGCTTTTGCAACTACAAGTGCGGCTGCGGCAATTAATGCTTGTATAGCTGCAAAAAGCAGAAACATACCGCTAACTTGAGTCTGAGTTGAATGTGTTTCTTCACTTTGTTTCAAATTGACGGTTTGTGTATTTTTACCGTTGACTTGACACACTGAACAACCTAATAATATTTATTTGATGCAGAACAAAGTTTTCATCATGGATTTTGATCCCAAATAACCAGTGAATGTGTTGGTCAATTTGTTACAAAATGGTTTTATCTTTGTAGATAATGTACGCTGTGTGAAATGTTACATATGACAAAGCACTGCTGAGACGAGCGTAAGTCTGTTACATTGTGAATATAGTTCAGAATTTTGAGTTAAGATGCATTTAATGGTAAGATTATATCATTTCGTGTTTGAGGTTCAATACGACTCAACGTCAGTACATTGAGGTTATATATAGGACATTCTGGACTTGTGCATGATATAAAACAAAACTGTTCTGGCAAATGCGAATTGATTCCAGTTGCCTGAAAATGAACTGAACTGAAAAGAATGATGAATTGTAGCTACAATGCATTATCTTTAAACCAATAATGAAGCTTTAAAAACGATATCCATAATATTTCACATCTGCCTTTTGCAGTGGTGTGTGTTTCAATTAGTCATTTTCTCTGCAATATATTTATATCTCGTTAAAGCCGTTTGACACGTTGGTCACGCGCCTGGATGTTAAACTGGGTTGCTGGGCCAATTATTGTTTACGGCTAGTTTGTCCTTTAAATCTAGGATCCGTTATTTATTACCAAGACATATTTCATTCTTATTTGGCGGTTAATAGCTGGTTTTGTATCGTATATTTGTGCCTGTATAATGTGAAAGATATTCCGTAGGTCTGTTGTTTAATCAACTAATGTGTCAACTATTTAGCAAATTGTCTGTCATTAAAAGAAACGACATAATGACCCCTGAGCCGTGTTGTTTCATCGGACAACCACTGAACCAGACGATATGTTCATAAAATTGTTGAGGTCACTGAGCTAGGATTTACGATTTCTGTGAGGCCTACATCTTTTTTATAATATTTGGGGACCTGTATGGAGAGATTAGGGACATACAAATGTGAAAAGCACTTAGACACAGTGTTCTGGTTACAACAACAATTTTCGGATTTATGTTCAATGCACATTTCCATAACACACCGTACGACAAAAGAGCAAGTTTGAGGATGAAAACCATATTACGCATCTTTCATTTCAACCATAATAAGTGAATTAAATGGATTCGAAAACTTATATATATGACAGGATGGACCTTTACAATTTCCTGGATAATAACGCCCAGAAACAAAATCGTTGTTAACAATCTCATGCGACTTTGTGTCCGTGAAATAGGTCCACTTTTGCAGAGAAAATATACGTTTGGCTCTATGGGGACGTCTGTAGCAAAGCAATTACTTGATTATTTAATTTTTTTAAAATAGTTTAACGCCCTTTTTAAGCACAATATAGGCTCTACATGGCGGCCAGTATTAATGGTGGAGGAAGAACCCGGAAAACACCCGGAAAGAACCACCGACCCACGAGAAGCTACTGGCAAGCTTTCTCACATAAGTACATTAGCCGAATCTTAGACTCGAACCCACGCAGACAGAGGTGAGATGGCAGTGATCCGTAACGGACAGCGCTTTAGACCACTCGGCCAATCGGGGCCCATTACTTGATTATTATGAATGTGCAATGGCAACTGTCTTGAAGTTTTCAAATATGATTTCATACATATTGATGTCATCAGGGCATTTTCTTCGCTCATCCTCTGCAAGGTGTTTGAGTCTCCATTAGTGCCCGTTCTCTCTGAGCATGGTGCCATTTCTGTGGAATTGATTGGGCATTAACTTTATCTCGCCTCATCCTGAAGTTTATCGACCTTAGCGACTTTGCGTTCATCAGGAGAATACTTGAAGTAGGAGGTATGGAAGGGGTGGGGATAATGAATTAAACTGGATAGCTGGAGACAAGGACACTTGAAGACATATCTACTGTGCGAATTGACGATGTTGATAACAGGTGACGAATATCCTAAATTCAAATCGGTACTAGTCTGCGAGGACACTAGGACAGGCAATTGTCCTATACTGTACCGGTCTGACACACTTCCAGGAGTCAGATATTGTCACGCAATAGTCAGGCCAACTATTCCGATGCTGGTTTTCCAAGGCTCCATTCCAGATCCCGGATGGCATTATCACATGTTAGACGAGACTAGCTATATAAGAAGAAAAGATCGTCCAGTTAAATAAGGAACACCCATCGTATTGTCCAAACATTTGATGCATATTTATGAAACCCATGCAGATACAGGTACAAGTTGATAGATCGAGGACATCGAATTATTCGACACCATATAAATAGCGTAAGGTTCAGACTATAAATTGTTTAATCGTCTGCGACTCATTTTACCTTATGTCAAATTTGCCTCCACTTGGTATCGGTTACACAATTTTCAAAGACTGTCAGAAAGAGATAACATTTTGCGCACGTTCTTAATACGACAACAGCTAACCACAAAGGAATTCAACCCAATAATTATGTATGCATGCATGCATGTGATACATCTTTAATGGAAGACATCATGACCATTACATTGGTCATATATAAGGAGGCTCATTTATAATGGGTTTATCTATGAGACATGTATAATTAGGAGTAATAAGTAGATGTTTGTTCTGTTAAAACATGCTAGAGATTTTTTATCCAGATATTCAATGTTGGATCTGTGTATGATACAACGAACTTAAATATCACGTCATAAGTAACATATACATTGCACAGCGACTTCAAATATCATATCATAAGTATTGTAGATGTTCTAATTCTTTCACGTCGCCATCGCGTAAATACCCGAAAAATAAAATGGTAAAACTATTTTATATTTTCTAACTATTACAGACACTCAGCACGTACAGGAGAACAAACATATGTATAGCTTCCCTGCCAACAAATCATTCTTTCGTCCACGTGTATATGGTCATTGTGGAACGGAATTTGTTGACCTTTCCTAAAAAAAATGGGACTATCTTTATATATGCATGTCGATTATGTAGTATAGTATTCACTAAGCGTCTCAATAACCTCCGTTTATTTCACCATGTAAACATATTATCACAACTAGAATCATGCACCTTGACAAGGAGATGCACCATAAGAGCAAAAGCATCTACCATTGACACATATTTTCGAGGTTGACTGATATATTGTATTCGTCTCTATTATAGTCAGACCATAAAATAAAAGAGGAATTTGTATGCAATATGCGTCACATCCCACACTGACATGTCAAATATGTTTAGTCCAATGTATTTACTAAAAGCAATACATTTAATATTTAATATGTTACCAACCATCCACATTTCAACTAATTATTGCATATGAAATTGTGTACCGCAATTAACCGAGTGAACTAAGCACATTTAAAATGACGTTTCAGATAAGGAGCCAATCAAATTAAACTTCATGGCGTGTGTTTGCAACAACCACGATACTACCTGTAATTTCAGGGTAGCTCAAAGTCGCTGACATTAATCAGTAAAATTGGAATTCTACTGATCAAAAGGTATATCAGATTTGGAACTAGTAACATGATTTATAAAAGACAATATAATTAAAATGATTGCTATGGTATTCATCATGATATATGCTACACCATAAGCCCGTCACTTGGACACATCTCTGGTTTTTATTGACATTATAGGATAAATTCAATATGTTTGCTTTATGTCTTATATCACTTGTCATGTAGTCAAAATTTCATTTTAACTTCATTTTAATCTGATTTTAGTTCATTGATAATGCTTATTGATTGCGCGTCAGCCGATGTAGGCTCTTTAGAACTTCTTACTTTGTAGAATTGTTATCATTGATTCGTCTCTAAGGTCAGTGAATACAAGATACAAACAATTTAAGACGTCTGGAATCAGAACAGCTTTGCACATACTAACATAGTGATGACAAACATATTTTCCATTCAAATTGAGGTTGCTTCAAGATATAACTATAACTATTTCATAGGGAGTTTTCGCTGAAAACCTTCACACGCGCTACTTTTCATTTATTCTGCAGGCAATAGCTGCTCTCAGAAACAGCACAGCAGCTATATGAAGACGGCATGATAAAAGCGCATGGATTTAGTGATATGAATAGAATGGATACGTTGCTGTGTTGTTGTTTTTTTCGGGGGAGGGGGAGAGAGCCGTTGAAAGCCGTGGTAAGTTGGTAATTAGAGAAATCATTTTGACAATTGCCAATAAATCAGTTGAATATTTAAATATACTCTTTTAAAGCACCCTAATTTTTTAATGGTTTCTGAGTGCTTGTTCTCAACACAGTTATTTACATACCTTAAATGGATTACTTTTAAATCAATTAAAATAGTACAATCGAATATTCCATATGACCTTAAGATGGAACAAAACGAAAATCGAATGGCGATTGCAAGAGAATAAGAAAGCAGGTGCTACGAATAATAATGTGTGGTATATGTTTCATTCTATATATTATGGACATACGTATATTCTGAATCTAAGTTTAAGCGCATTCACAATATCGTATGCAACAGAAGTCTGATTTGATGATTCTATACAGAACAGTATCTTATCTGTGGTGGCTAGCCGCTTTAGTTTATTTTGTTTGAGAGTTGGACTCTTAATCCAAGAGACGCGGATGTTATACCGCTACATGCAAGCGTGCCTGGATCAGATGCCTAAGAATTCCTAAGGATGACATTGGGAGGGGAACTTAGCTCCAGTTTGATCAGGCTAATTTAGCCAATAATATCGTTGGATCCGCAAGATATTTTGTCTGCTTAAAATTATATGTAAAGTTTATGTTCTTTGCAGTGACACAAACGATGAAAACAAACTTTGCAATATTTCATTGTTTCTTCTCCTTGTACAGATCCAAACAAAGATATAGTATCCACGATATATTAAATCTTGCACCATCAATTCAAGATAATTATGTACAACCAAAAATAAACTTTAGTAATTAGTCAATTTTCTTGCGCATATTTAAATTAAATTTAAATTTTATCATCAATTTTCTGCAAATCTTAGTTTTTATATTATGCAAGCAGGTGGATTCTTCTATCAAATTTATATGTGTAAAGCATGTTCTGTTTTCTGCCAACACTGGCTATAGATCATTAAAAGGGTACTGTATTATGTTTAATATGACTTTCTGATTTATTATATTCACAATTCAAAGTGACTGCTATTAAATTAATAAAAACAGTCATCGTATAGTGGCATTAACTCTGCATAATATGGCTGGAATGACGTTAGTGATGGTCGGCATTAGAGGAATAGAAGAGGTCTGTCGATTGGGGAATCCAACGATTACAGTTATGGTCACTGTAACAGACGGAAAGAAAGACAATTATGTCAGGTATCAACTGTGTACCTAAGGCTAATGTTTGTGAAGATTAGTCAAGAAAGAACCATATTAATGTTGTGATTACAAGATTATGATCACAGTCAATATCGCAACAAATGAAAATATGTTTGTATGCATAATAACTTTTCGTCTAACAATACACAAGTTGACATACATTTGTGGAGGACTTGCAATTGAAGGAAGAAAATGCATTTTTGATCGACATCTCAAACGGTCACATATAAAGGTCATTGTGGCTCAAGGAAAATCGACCTGTGTAATACATTTTGGTCCAAAGTTCTTTCTTTGACCAAACCGTTGGGTAGTTTGTTCTGAGAAATAACGAAACCATTCCATTCAGGGGTCTAAACGTCCAATGTCACGATCGTAGTAGATGATACTAACATATAATTCTTTTTTAGATCATGAATTATACCAGAAAAATACACTGATTAAAGTACAAGGTTACTTACACCCGTTGGTCAGTAACTGTTGTTTAGAGGACTAATAAATAAGAGAAGGGCATATAATCTGGTGTTCAATGTTCTCTTGTATCAAGAAGTAACCTATGTTCTATGAATATAGTGTAGTAAATAATCCATGTACCAGTATCAAATCTTGCTGGTTGTTGTCACTGAGTTGAAAGGTGCATCGACTTATTGACCCCATCGCCATAGTTCAACTTAAAGTTTCTTAAAGGATTGTTCATTTTAAAATCAAGCAAAAGGTTACCAATGCTATATATTTTGTAACTGGAACACAAATATTTATAGTTTTCGTTGCGCGATCGGAAATGCATACATATATCTTAGTCCATGCATACGTTATAACTCGTTACTTAAGAACCTTCAACAACGTAGGATTGGAAGCTTGTGCCTGTTTAATATCCATGTTACTATTTGATCTTGAATAAATACTATACGAATGGATTACATAGTTTTCAAAGTGATATTTCAGCATTGTATTAAAGAACACTCTCGTTCCTTGTATCAAACAACTTTTATCTATACATGTCTTTCCGTATGTAAGTGCAGTTAGTTTTGAATGCACAAACATGTTTAGCCATAAACCATTATAAATTATGTTTTTTGTAGATACAACTATGTCTCATACTATTGCATCTGTTAACCAGTTTTATATCTTTCTCGTAATTGTTTGTGTCGATAAATTTAATATTTTTGTATATCAATTCAAGATTAAACTTTCTAAATGAATCAAAAAAAAACCCGTGCCGGTCAGTAACAGCTTTGTTGAAGTAAATATCCTTCAATGTTACACTTTTGTATTTAGCCGAACATTCGTTATCGTGGTTCTCGATGGCTTCGTGTAGATTCTTTCGTATCTGTCTAAGAGGAATACACAATGTTTCATAAATAATCTTCTTCCTGTTTGTCCTTGAGGCAATGCTGATAATACACTGTACAGTCTTGTAGAGTTCTTTTTGTACCAATGTAATAATCGAGGTAAATAGGTTGTTGCCTTCAGAGCTACTTCTGATATGGCAGAATAGCTGTGATGGTCGTTCGACGTCATTAGGATATGTTCATTGTTTGGTTCTGAGTTGCATAGATTGCATCCAGCCCAATTATGTTAATACTTGCTGTTTAAGTACATAATAGATGACCTGAACATTGATATATTGTCATCTCCATGATTTGTCCTGTGTATCTCATAATTTTCTGTTATAATTCATAATTCAATCAAGAGGAACAGATAATCATCTTTGAGAATTTATAAGTAAACTTTAATTGTGTCAGAGCTAGCCGCATACGTTATTCGTGTCGCTGTTGAATGATGGAGGACAGTATAGCTCTTGGAGGAGAAACACGGGAAAACCGTGAAGAAATATCGACTCACATTAACATACTTATTAGATTTCTCATATACATTCGATGGCCATTGTACAACTTAGATTAAACTGCATCTGATTTGTATTCATGTTTATTCCTAACATCGGACATCGTGTAAAATTATTGAAGATGGATGATTTTTGACACGAATAATTGTATTAAGAACATTTGTAAAATAAGCTGATTGGTTACATGATTACATCTTCGTGCAGCTGGACAGCACAACACTCACATGAGTAATCGCAAATTCCATAATATGCCATGAATGTCGAGGCAGTCAGTGCAACATTGTTTATGCTATTAATGTTCGCTTTCAGATACAAACGAGTAATTAGTGCAAACAAATTCACATTTTATTTATTTTATATTTTAGGAAAGGTATACCATGTCTCTGCCCAAATGCCATGTTTCTTCATTACAAAATCCGGTAATTAAAGAGGTCGATGTGGTCAAGTGCGGACTTATATTAGGTAAGTGATCACTCAAAATCATATGTTTTGAACATAAATGACGAAATAAGTATTGGCCATGTATGGTGTAAAGGTTTAGGTGCTTCCCTTTTCGGGATGGGGTGCTTCCAGTTTATTTAAATTAATATAGAAGACCCCCCTGCCTTGTTTTTGTCAGAAATATAAGTAGTGAATGAGAGATGCAAAGCTCTGAGTCCCCAGTCAGCGTTGCCGACAATTAAATTAATTAATATACATGCTGAAATTTAAATAACAAGAATTTAATATAAACTCAACAGTAATCTCTCAATTACAATTCAATTAATATCATATCACTCCACCAAGTGACGGCCTAGTTCATCCTTTGAATTAATGTGTGAAATTGTCCCTTCTGTCCTGAGTCCTATTCATCTGTTTGTTCTTCTCTTCCTTTTGTCTTGCTCCTCTATCCATGCTACTTCTCCCTCTGTTTTTCCTTCTCTCTATTGTCTCTCCGAGACTCGGGACACAGCTGGGGTAATTCCCTCTGGTCCATCAAACTTGATTATATCTTCTCTTTCTCTCACAGAGACAAGGACTAAAGCTGGTGTAATTCCCTCTGGTCCCTAAAACGTCTTCCCTTTTGTCTTGCACAGACTCGGACCACTGCATTGGGTACTTCCCTCTGGTCCCTAAAAGCGTCTAAAGAAAACATACATGGACATTAGCAAAGCATACACCTTTTGCTACGTATCACGCACTAACATTAGTATCATCAGATAGACCATTACCGTTTTCTGGTGACGCATTCGAGTCCGTCGAAATACACATTCTGCCTGCTAAGTGTAATATATATATATATATATATACATACATACATACATGTATACACAAATAGGCAAATTTCTATACTAATGTTGCACACCGTAACATTATACAAAGTTTATAATTCAATTAAACTTTTGCAAAGATATAGTATCAAATGAGTACATGCATGAGGTTACTACGAATTAACCCAATAACGATTTACAATATTAATTTTACACATCACGCTGCTCATATATTAGAATGCGCATGTATATCAAACACTTTAATATTTCACAACAATCGAGCAAATAATAACTGACCTGTTCCGAAGCGTTCTAATTATTCTCTGAATAATTCCGCCATTACGAATGGTCGCTGAGTAGTTTATTTGCATTACGTCCAGCAAAATAATTCTACCTACTAAACATCTGGTTTTCAAGATGATATATTTAAACTTAAGATTCTAATGTCTGACACGCCTAACTCAATTCCGATTGGAGGTTGTTTCCTAATGATCAGACATCGCCCCTCCCAACCGTCTGCCAAAGATGTTTACAATAAAATGTTGGTCGCTGCCTTGTTCCAAAATCTCCACTTACCTGTGAACAAAATTACGTAACTGACTTTGGCAAAAATAAACTGCGCGCATTGAGTTTATAGCTATGTTAATATATCTCGTTGGACACTTCAGACATTTTGTTGGCTACAAAGTATAGCCTTAGGCTAGAACATAATCATGCGAACATCTGGTTTCTCCTGTTCCGTGATATATGGTGCAGTATAATTCCTCAATCTCACACGTCATTCATTGATCATGAGTACGTGATTCATTGATGTGACCGGTTATGCTGCTTTATATTAACAATTATATAAATTATACTTTTCATATTTATCGTTAAAAGAGTTATGGAGATATGTCAGTTACGTTACGTTTTTCTTCCATAATATCGCCGTAAGAACATATTGTATTATCATCGCAATTTGATCGTTAAAGAATTGGAATTGTATATTTTTCTATAGTGAATCTTTTTGAATAAAAAATATAGTTAATTCTTGAATGATACTTTATGCAACGGGCAAAAGAAAGGAACCAACAAACGCACCTTAATGTCATCATGAAAAATACCACGTTCGAAAAATCAAAGGATGGTCTAGGTAGGAATAGAACAAGGGTAAGCGAGACAGGCTGAACAATGGATATATTTGCAGACCAAGACGTTAAAAACTGTATTGCAAAATTGCTAGAGACGCTCATGTTTTGCGGTCATATTTGTCTTCTGTAGGTATCGATTACACAATTACCAACCGCCGTCAGGGAGAGAAGACATTTGGCGGACGTTCTCTGCATGACATCAGAGGACCATATATGAATCCATACCAACAAGTATGTATAGACGTATCTATATGTATGTACGTACGTACGCATTAATGTATGTATGTATGTATGTATGTATGTATGTATGTATGTATGTATGTATGTATGTATGTATCGACCAGCACTGTAAGAAGTGGGATCATGTATGTTAATTCAATTGTAAATGTTCCATGTTTATAGGTTATTTATATCTATAGGTTGCATATTGTGAAAACGTTATCTTCCCTCATATTTTACCCTTTAATTTTCTAATATCATGTGACGTTAAAGGGGGCGTGTATAACTCAGATATTGGTATTGATACCATATATATCGTCTCGAGCCTATAGCTTGCGATGAAGATAAATACAGCAAATATAAATAGTCATGGAATGCCTTTTTGAGACACTTGACTCAGCGCACCGCCGATCATTCTGTACACTGTTATCACATGAAGTATCACGTTGCCCAGATGAGCATATTGTTAACTGCGCCATCCCATTCTTAATACAGAGATACGTTTTAAAATGGACGACTTAAAACGATTGGGAACATCGCTACACTCCCCACGCCTCTGAGCAATGTGAGCCGCATTTTGAAAAGAAATAAAACCATATATGATGAATTTTAAAACTGGAGTAGTTTAACTAACAGATTATACATCGCCAAGAACGTTTTAAGACGATGCAATGATTCATACTGATTAAACACATTATAAAGCAGATTATTAACAAGACATTTCAATCATTGAAACGTAAACATAATTATCCATCTAATATCATACACATCGTTCAGGGCGAGATACCGCAGCAAACATCCCTTTAATTTGACACTCATATATGTCAATTTCGTCCGCCAGGTATCGCTGCACGGCTTTTCATCTCGTGCGCCACGGCATCATCTAATATATGTTGCAGACTACATTCTCCACTCAGGCTATATTCGAGCTTGGCTGCTATTCAACTTACAATGTCAAATATATTTCATTTGGCGCTAGGCTTTAAATGTCGCGAGCTTCTCTTGAACGAAATTTTAACCATCGCAAAAGTGTCATTAACAATTCGCCAATCACCGCAATCAGCATAAACTTTACACTACATTTCTGTCCTCACTATACAATCACCTTCTTCCACTCCAACCGCTGACACCAATTAATACGTGACTTTTAAGAGGACATATGTAAATAAATCTTTACAACTTTTGTCGCAACTTTCGCTCTTGCTGTTCGTTTTCTATTTTATTAAGAGTTTGCTATCAGTGCAAGCAGCAGAGGGGTGAGGGGAATCCGACAAACATTTTAGGCGTCGACGAGGCTTCCTTCTCGTTGATATTTAATAGAAAGGTCTATTTGACAAATTGAGGCTTCCTAGTAAATATATAATAGAAAGGTCTATTTTGTTCCTTGTAGAGGTCTATTTGGCAAAAATAAGACGCCATGTCGTTGTCCCCCACCCTCTGCTGCTATGGGTTAACCGAATATTTTATCAAGTCCGACACGATATCGTGTTCGAGGATCAGCTAAATTTATCGTCACAAATCCGTGTGGGATTGACTGTTATTATAAATAAATTATGGATCTATATTGTGTGAAATGTAAGAAGCGTACTGGCACAAACGACTTGACGACGATTACAACTAAAAATAACCGATCAGCACTTTCTGGTAAATGAGTACAATGCAGTACAAAGAAATTTAGTTTTGTTTCTATGAGATCTTCAGATAATTTTAAAAAAACGAGGAGGTGATATTGCAGCCAAGCTAACTAAACTCCCAGGAACACCATGGGCGAAGTATACATTTAGGTTACTGGTTTTATATCTACATATTGGATCAGATATCTGCGGTGCATTAGATAGTTCTGACATCTGATTATTTTTCAAATATTTATCTTGAATCGTAACATCTGCTGATTTGGAATAGTCACTATGTATGTCCCGCTTAATTCTCCATGATCCCCAACTCTCATCAGAATTAGTGAATTCAGCCACTGCTTCGCTGTGTTTCGCGTCTATATCAAATGAATCAGTGGCTACTCTAACTGCGGTGTCATGAAATCTATTTATCATCGAAAATAAATTGATAGAAGCATAAGCTAGCATAGACGCCCTCAAATGTGTATGCTGAAGATTTTCTCCATCGTTGTAAGTAACAATTGTACCAAATTTTGTTCCATCAGACAAGAAAGCGTCTTTACGATCGACATATATACCTTTAGATGTTATATCCGCGATTATAAAATCGTATTCAACGCAACATATAATCAACGGTGAAGAATATCGTTTATTGTCGTATTTTCCACCTTGAGTAAATTTACCAATTATTCTTCTACCAAGATCATTTGCGTCTTTATTTCTGATTTCAAATAACAGTTTGGACCAATTCAAGATCGGGAAACTGTTTTCGTTGTTCGTTGATTATACTATCTAGATTGGGTTGTGGTAACCAGACTTCAGTCTGAGCTCGATAGGATATAATCGCTTCACTGACAATCAGCGATATCAACATTCTACAATTAATCATATACCGTAACAGCATTATTGTCATCCAGTGTTTTTTCAGATATATGTCTACCAATCCAAACATAACAGCACGGATGAAATCCTGTAGCCAATTCAAATGATACCACACGAGCGAATCCGGTTAAATCAAAATCGGGTAGTGGTCCATTAATAGCAGCACGGGCCATCTCGTGTGTTGGATGTCCAAATCGTTTAAAGTATTCAGCGTATTCTCCGTACCCGAGAAAACTCGCCGGATAACACGCGACTATATCAACTGAAATAATACTTTCACGGTCATATTTTGTATTCCATAATCCGCCGTGGTTAAATTCTATACGACTTGATTTGATGTCTGTGAGAAATTCACCTTGCGTTGGTTTCCATGTGTTTTTCTTTCTCGCAAAATGAGCTTTAACCGACGGAATTGTAAAACAGTTTGTTAGTAATTGTTTGTCGTCGAAACTCTTCGAGAAACTACTAGCTAGTTTTTTCATCGCCTCATGGAGGGTTTCAGTGCGGTATAATTCTCCATTGGGTCTTACAAATTGATCGAATCTGCCCTCGGAGTTTTCAAAATTGTGAAGTAACCACACTGACACTCGATACTTTTTACTCAACTGGTGAATAAAATCAAATAATTTCTCTTCTCAGGAAAATTCAGCGTGTATATATTTTATGGTTCTATCCCGCGGAAATATTGTTACTGCAGATGTCCATGCGTGTTCGTTATGATCAATAATTTTGATTGGAGCTCCATTTGATTTATATTTTCATTCGTATAATACTTCATCGGTTATTGTCGTTACCGATATTGGGAATCTTAATGATGTTTCTAATTTAGTTATATCTTGAATTGTTGTCCCTCGCTGTTTCACTGTTAACCCCCACCTGTTTATTTTTTTACGTCTTAGATCAGTCAATTTGTTTCCACGCAGCGCATTTGTGAAGTGTTCTATTATTCGTTCTGCTACACAATTTATTTTTGATAGTTTCATGGGTTTTAGTTTTTTAATACTCGGTTTATCATTTAACGGATATATCCCATAAACAACCGCTGTTACAGGATAAGATCTCACGTAATACGGTTTGTCAATTCCAGTCAGAATTCCTGGTTTTAAATCTTGACTCACAACGACGGTTTTTTTTATCCTTCAAGATGGGTTCAAATTTATACCGAATAATCCAATCTCCCGTGTCTGAACGGATAATGAATTTTATTCTAAAAAAATACCTTTTCCGTGTAAGATGTGAAATTATCATTGTTGCGTTTTTGTCGTTCATGGTAGCATCAACACTACCATCAATTCGAAATGCTGACCAGTGAGATGCTCCGTCACGCTTGAATTCATTAAAACAATCACGAATTTTACTTATCAAGGTTCTATCACCTGTTAGATTCTTTGGTTTATCCGAGACTCTATCGAGATTGAATTTAGTATTTTTCGAAGGTGTAATTTTCGGTAATCTCTCGAACTCCTTCATATTATAATTAAAACAAGTATTTAAATAGAGAATATATTTTAATGAATCATTGCAAATGGCTTATGATTGAATCAGTAACCCTGTGTAACAAATCAAGCAGAAAGGAGTTATGTGGGTATCATATGCAAAGCATTCGTAACGGGAGTTATGGGCCTTTTCCCTGCATACGATGTTGGGTAGGGGTGAGAGGAATATCACAATTGTGTCTCGGTTGTGGTGGTAAGAGATACAGAGAGTTGAAGCGCTACTATGATAAACGAATTAAGAACTCCATTAACGACTCTGACTCTGACAGTGTCAAAATCATAAGAACTCCTCAAGACTACATTGAAAGATTCTCAAGTGTTATCATTAGACCAAATAATTAATTAGTCAAACAATAGTATAGTATATAAATGAACCAGGAATTCCGACCACACCCTGTGATATCAAACTATGAAGCGTCCCGTGATGGTATTATCAGAAACCGTAGAATGAAGAAGCCAGTTGGTGTTGTGAGTAATCAGGGATATTTGAAGTATCGTGCTGGAGGGAAGAATTGTTACTGCCATCGTTTCGTGTATGAATGTCATAACGGATTGATCGAAGATGGTTTTGTTATCAATCACATTGATTCCAAACCTCAGAATAACAAATTGAATAATCTAGAAGTTGTTACACAGAGTGAGAATACCGAACGAGGAGAAACTGGTACTTATAAATCAATTGGGAAAAACCCGTAAAATCTTTTAATACAGCAACTAACGCCGAAATTATATTCCAATCAATGTCTGAAGTAGATATTTTGATATTTGTGAACCCTCAGTACGAAAAGTAGCAGAAGGAATTCATGGACCAGATTTTTCAAAAAAGGATTGAGCAAAAATTACAGTTCGTTTATGTCTAATCTTGTTTTGCATTATTCTATAAAACACCAAGGGAGATAACTCGTTTAGGTATATTTACGGCCTATCAAAGAGTTATAGATCTCAATGGGTTTTCCGATTATTTCTCAGTGGAAATATAATATATTTTGTAAGAAAACGAATAAAATATGTATTGTTTTACAAATAATTGTATTTTTTTTGTTTTTGATATTTTTTATTATTTTTTTTGTTTTTAATTTTTTTTTATATTTTTTATTTTTTTTTTCAAGTATTAGCTTTTGTTTCATACAAGAAAGGTATATAGATTCGTTCTTGGTTTTGTGATCGATCCATTGACGTCATCACACCTGTTCGTTATTGATTTTATTAGCTTACCTATATATTATATTCAAAAACATATACCTGTAATAAGAACCATTAGCTCAATCTGTAACGTGTTGCGGTGCCATACTGACGGCCATGGATCGAAACCCGTAACAGGCATTTTCGCTAACGGTGGCCGACAGATGGTTTTAATTGGGGGGTGGGATACCTCCGAAATTCAAATTGCAACCATATATACCAACCACACCGAGCCGTGGTGTGAATGATTTTTCATTCAATCCTGGGTGACTTTGTGTGGGGTATATACGGTTGCAATTTGAATGTAGGAGTGTCATCATTCATTGACATTCATTTAATGTTATATGTCGTATTGTCTTGTACTGTCAATTCACTAAACATACCCTCTTGTGATTCTAATCCGTTATTTGACTGGTTAGATTCACTCTTAGGGGAATATGCTGCTTGATATATAATTTATTGTTTGTGCTGTCCATTCACTAAACGTACCCTCTTGTGATTCTAATCCGTTTTTTTGACTGGTTAGATTCACTCTTAGGGGAATATGCTTCGTGATAAATGTGCCGTTCCTATACAATTGCCAAAAGACTCGAATGGAATTGTATAATCATTCATTGACATCATTCATTTAATGTTCCTGTGCTGTCCCTATACAATTGCCAAAAGACTCGAATGGAATTGTATATATATGTAATGTGCTATCCCAAAAAAGTATGCGCTGATAAACAAAATCCAGAATTCTATTCGGGACTCTCTTGCATTCTGTAGTGACGTAAGTGTGTTTGTCCCGTTATTTACTATTGTGGAAGGAATACGAAAAGAATTGGGCCGGGATTATGAATTGTAAAAGGAGGTTAATTCGAAGATTAGAAATATACGGGCGTTAATTCAAGAAAATGAAAAAACCCGCTGGATACAATTAACGATTCGACAGTATAGCGCGTTAGTAAAATTCTCGCACTGTTGCAAATACAATGGAAAGTATATTTGATCAATGAACAAGGAATTAAATTAACTGAAAAATATTTTAGTGAGTGTTTTTTTTTTTGCTTGTCTATCTGAGTCGGGTTAAAACGTAGAAATCATTTGATGATGACAAAATCACTACATTGTACATTAATTGGAAATTGCTTTACTGTTTCAATAATGGTCAACGAAGCATTAACTACAAGACCAGCGAGCGAGAGAGAGAGAGAGAGAGAGAGAGAGAGAGAGAGAGAGAGAGAGAGAGAGAGAGAGAGAGAGATTGTCTGCAATTAAGAAATTCTTACCAATTCGCGACTCTGTCAGAAGTAAATTACAAGCCAGACAGAGTCTTCAGACCGATTTTTCTGAGGGATCTGAAGATTTGTTTAGAACGATTACCAAAGCAACGAAGGGGGTAGAGCGAGCTATATTGGAGGATGACCCCGAGACGGGAGAAAAAAGAAAAGAAAAGCCTCTTATTGGTGAACTTGGAAAAATAGCAGCGGAAACTGAAAAAATAGCACGAAGATCCAAACAAAAAAAGTTCTTTAAGAACACTTCCTGGTGATATTACAACTGCTGCAAGACGACAAGAACAACAAGAACGAGAACAACAAGAACGAGAACTTCTTGAAGAAGAACTTGCTAGTAGACAACCACTTATCACACCACCTGAACAACAAGGCGCTGTTGCAAAGGAAGACTATCCACCTGAAAGGATATTTACGGCTGATGCGTTAATTGAAATTAGAAGAATCAACACAAACACTGAATTAGTTAAATTTACTAAAGAAAAATTTAAAAACAATATAAGAGAAATGTATTTAATAGACAAGTCTAGAGATTTTATGAAAGACAGCGACACCTGGGCGAAAAAAATATTTTTAGCAAACCGCAGTAAAACTAAAATAACAAAAGAAATAAAACCTGACTTTGATAATTTTATGGGTATGATAAATAATGTCGCAAAATCACCACCAGGGTATACAGACGACCCAATCCCAGGTGAAATTCAAATAATGGCAGAAGCTGCTTCTGAAAAAGGTGCAACTGGTATCACTAAAAATCATCCGGGAAGGGATTAAGAGATTCCAGTGGGATATCAGGTAGTGATCTAGTTAGTTGTCCTGGTAATATTCTCAGTGATATATCAAGATTAGAAGTTCTCATCGGAGGGAAACGAGCTGGAAATAACTCACCGGAAGTAATTAATGAAACAGCTGATATCTGCATGCGGTTATTTCAAGGCGGTATCATAGATATCAAAATATATCGAGATTTCATTGACGAGTTAGTGGAAAATCTTACGGATGGTTACCACAGCGACTAATCTGATGACTAAGTCATCGCCTTAGATAAATATCATTTAAATAAGATGATCATACACTACAACCATGATAAACTAACCAGCGTCTATGTAGTAAACTCGCGGTTTCAAGTTTATAGAACATACTATGGTGATGGTCTCGGTGATACATTTGCAGGGTTATTTGCAAGAATGGCTCCAAAAGTGGCGCCGCTAGATAAACAATTATCAATGAAAGTTATTGATGTTATTCGTGATAAAGGTATTAGCGCTGTTGGAGATGCTGCCCGAAAAGCGTTTTCAAGCGCGAAGGATAAACTAACAGCGTTAGTTCGACAGCGAAGGAAACCAGGACCACTGCCATCTACAGCGGAAATGTCCGCGAGTGTTAGTAAAATAATAAATAACTCAGTGGATCAGAAACTAGCCTCACTGGTGACTAACACCCAAGATAACATAACCGCAAATATGATAGCGGGAAGTGGCTTAAAAAAATCAATCGGTCATCTGATCCAGCGTTTGATATGGACGCCCCAGTGCGCAAGGATGATTTTGTACGCGATTATCAATTATATGCCTATCACGCAATACAACCAAATCTTCGATCAAGAAACGAACTTCAGGTTCATGATACTAGTAAATACTTTTTACCGTGTGAAGCGTTTATCGAAGTAGAAGGAGAACTTGTAACAGATGTTGTAGCTAATACACCATACGCATATAACTCAATTCTCAGAGCTGGTTTTGTCAATAATGGGATCATGGCGTTATTTACTAGCGCTAGATATCTCATTGATGGAACAAAATTGAACCCATTGAGAATGATGTTGATGTTGCCACAACAATAATAGGGTTAGCAAGATATTCCGATGATTATACAAGATCAGCGGGTCCATCTATGATGTTCGCTGAGGATATTACTGATCACCCTAATCACTCTCCGTATATTAAAATACGGACATCACAAAATACTGCATCTGATCCACAATCCGATACCTATGATCACAGAGTTAGACCAGGAGCTGCGTTTGATATTGTCGGAAGCGCTAATCCTGATTATAATCTAGGATATGCAACGCGCAAAGCAAGGCTACAAGGAGAGCGTCGACGATTTTAATGCGCGATTCCACTGTATCATATATTTGGATTCTGCAGAAATGTCCGGAAAGTTATCTATGGAGCAAATCATACGGTAGTACTCGCGCGAAAGGGTACTGATAATGATGCAATCTGGCGTGGTAATGATGTTGCTGCCGGTAAAGTTATTTTATCAAAACTATCGCTATGGATGCCAGTGATGACTCCATCAATTACCACGGAGGAGCGATTACTATCATTTATGGACCAAGGAGGAAAATCGTTGCTGAGTTGGTTATCAGTGAGTACAGATACTATAGATTCTGATATTAATGGTACATTTACATGGCACCTGGCAGCGCGCCAAGGTGTTTCAGCCCCACGTCATATATTTATTGCGCTACAGAATAGAACGCGATTAGACAATCAAGAACGTAGTCATATGATATTTGTTCAGTTAGGCGTTAATGAAGTTTCGCTGAGAATAAACGGCCAACAGGAACCATCCGAGGATATACAACTTGATTACGACAACAATCATATTGCACGCGTGTATCACAGGTTGTTGACATATATGGCACGTGATCAAAATGTTGATACTGGTCTGCAAATATCACAGTATGATTTTAAAAATTTATATCCGATCTATTACTTTTCGTTGGAACATCTTGATTTAACAAGACAATCCGTCGTTGATATACATTTTAGAGCTCGTGTAGTCCCTGCTGGTGGTGTTAATTAAAGAGCGGTTGCTGTCATTCTCAGCGACAAATCAATGCTTCTTGAAAATGTTGGCGGAAGAATGAGAGTGGTAGATGCACCGGTAGAAAATATGTAACAATTAGATCAATCTGTTATTGTATAATGTCATATAGTCATATTAATGTTGCGTTAACCCCCGGTCAACTCAAGAAATTGCAATCGGAATCAGCTAAAAAATGCGGAACCACAATAACACTGAAACCCAATCAGATGACTGACGGTGCGAATAAATTGTCGCTGACGACTCGTCAAGTAAAACACTTCAATGATGCGTTTAAAGATAAAAAAGGCGTTCAGATCACACTCTCTCTCTCTCTCTCTCTCTCTCTCTCTCTCTCTCTCTCTCTCTCTCTCTCTCTCTCTCTCTCTCTCTCTCTCTCTCTCTCTCTCTCTCTCTCTCTCTCTCTCTCTCTCTCTCTCTCTCTCTCTCTCTCTCTGCAGCCGCGATTAAAAACATGATAAAATCAGGTGGTATATTTCCATTGTAACCTGCGATTCCGGCTTTGATTGCAGCAGCGGCCCCAGCGGTGGCTAAAGCGGAGGAGTTAGGAGCCTTTGGTACTGCAGCAGGAATGGCACTAAAGAAAGCAACTGGGCGAGGATATAAAAAAGGGAAAGGGTCTAAGACTACCAGGAACCCCGTATTCATGGCACAGCGGAAAGGGTCTGAGAATCCCAGGAACAGTTTACTAGTGGGAGAGTCTTTGACTGAGGAACCTATGGTTCCCATGGCCAATTTTGATTTACTAGATGCTGCTAATAAAACTCGCGATTAAAAACTTCAGATGTGTCTTTATGAAAGATCAGTTACCGGCACAACCAAACATCGTTGAAACCGTTATCATTAATCTCGATAACAGCACCGGACCCGGAACCCATTGGGTTGCATACGCGATTGATCCACGTGCAATCGTTTATTTCGATTCATATGGATTAGCGCCGCCGAAGGAATTTATGCGTTATATAAACCGCTTAAAAACTCCTCGTCGGTATTCTACGCTACCAACACAACAAATGAATGATCCACCAATATGCGGCAACGAAGTATTAAATCTCCTTCACGCTATTTCAACATCTGCAAAACCACCACATATTGTCGTAAATGAATATACTAGTAATCACTTTTTAGAGAGAGATTATATAAAATAACATGATTGATATTTGGGGGAGATCTTTATCAGCGCTGAAGAAACCAACCACAGAAATGTCTGCAACCGGTAATATAAAAAATAATCGAAGATGAAATAGCTGAGATGTTGAACTTAGCAAGTGTTGATCCCAATGAAATAGTTGTATTTCAAGATCGTCAGGGTAAATTGAAAACTAGTAATTTTTCCCTGGATGATATTTTAGTTAAACAACGAGACTCAACCCAGAACACCGTTGTGCTATTTTCCGATCAGGATAAACTAAAACCCGGCGTACTCGTTTCGACGATTACAGATAAATTAAGAACTCTCAACGATGAGTTAAAATTCATACAAAGTTGTTTGGTGATCCAGCGACAACATCACCGAATTTATCACTAATACAAATCTCTGTAGACAATATAAAGACTGTCAATGACGAATTAAAATCAATTATGGCTTTCTTCGGCGAAGCAGCGGTAAAATCACCGAAGCTCATAGAGATAACAATTCTGTGTTGGAACTAGCAACACTCCAAGCCAAATATGAAGACCACGTTGAAAAGTTTTCATCATTTCGTAAAACCTCATCGAGAAATTTTTTACAACCATGCCGGATAAACTCGACATAAAACTTCCTGATATTAAAAAATCCATCGATGAGACGAAAAAATTTATCGAAGCAATCAAAGATTATTTTCCGAGGATGATAACAATCATTGAGAAAACAAAAATTCCTCATGAGAAAACCAACAACGTAGTATACACGATCCAACTCGGATCATTTGCGTGGACTCCTACAGACAATATACTAAGTATCACTGCAAGCGTCAAAGGTATTTATCGATTAACACTAGCAACACCGACTCAATTTAATATATCATCGTCGAGTTCATCTGGGGTCAATAATACGATATCAACAATAATCGACAAGGATACAATTGAACAGTTCACGATAGCATCCACTGATAAGAATTTGATTAGGGTTTCAGTCACATGGTATGTGGAATTCGTAGCGGATTTGAGTAAACAACTAAATTGAAATCGTAAACTGATTTGGAAATAAAATGTCATCAACGGTACCTTCGGTATCTCAATATCGCTATGATCAGGCCAGAGAGTTTCAGACTAAACTCAAAAATCTCACTGAGGAGTATCAAAAAAAAAAAAAAAAAAAAATACCAACGAAGAATCACCGCAGTTGCTGTTACCGTGTACTCGATGAGTGGTGTAATCACCGGAGTCGGAATTATATTCTCCTCGGTGACAATGATTGCTCCGATAGCTGTTCCAATTTGTATATCCGCAGCGACAACAATCGCCGAAATAATTTCGATAATAACAAAAAAATATCATCATGCAGCCAATGCAAACTGCAAGACTACATAATTAAATTTCATGTTGTATCAACCGCGTACTCGCAATTGCCCTCGTTGATATCGTCGTCGCTCGATGATACATTTTATATCAGATAGTGAGTTCTCAGCGATGGTAAGTATTTATGATTCCGCGATATCAAAATTAGCAATACAACATGAGTATAATAACAATGACAACACCGCAGGAAATACTTCAACGAATAGTGGAGAACACAAACCCAGTACAAACCAGCATGATATCAATAACATCAACCAATTCTGAATTCAGTGTGATTTTCCCAATTCCGATTCCCGTGAAGGAGATAGCGCTAGCAAAACTACGAGTGTATCACAGTTGGCCTAATATTAGGTCGGTAGCATTTGGCGGTCAACAACCGAATAAATCCTTGGTATTTGCGAATAAGAATCGCGAAGACGGGACTCCAGACTGGAACTTTGTTTCGCTGCCATCTGGGTCATACCAAATCGAACAAATCAATGCTGATTTCCAGCGTAGAATAAAATCAATTACTGGAACAGAAGAATCGAAAATCGTTATAACGGTTCATGAGCCGACGTTATCATCCGCGATCGAGATAAACTCACCCGAGTATTTCGTAGACATCTATCAGAGTTCTATAAAAACCGTACTAGGATGGCCTGAAACATCACCTCCACCTAAAAAATCTAATTATGTCACGGATAAACAATCATACCACGAAATTACCACATCATATCGAGAAACTCTCAGTGATATAAAAAAGTCATCACTGCCGGGTAGTCATTTTATATTTCTATCCACCAGAGATTCCGCCGTTTGGAATATTAAGATTGAAGAGACTCCAGAAGTAACTACATACAAGATATATCACATAACGACCTCGTTGAATACTTTATAGAAATCAATCAAAACCACAGTCAACAACTACAATGGGTTTCCAATGAGTCTAATTGGAACGAAACCATTAAATGAATTGAAATA
Source organism: Unio delphinus (assembly GCA_029339505.1). Taxonomy (NCBI): domain Eukaryota; kingdom Metazoa; phylum Mollusca; class Bivalvia; order Unionida; family Unionidae; genus Unio; species Unio delphinus. The sequence goes on along the minus strand of JAQISU010000028.1, from coordinate 10,841,515 downwards.
TTAAATCAACTTGCATCCGATATGGAATATATCAACCAGCGATTAGTTCAAGTAATAATTAATCATGACGATTTTGATCACTCTAAACGAAAATTTCTAACTGCATACAATATAACAGGAGATCATCTACCGAATTCCAAGTATCCTGGGTATAACGCAAACGAACTAAAAAATATGTTAATGCTTTTATCAATGAAAAATTTACTGTAGCAGTCATAGCATGGAGACAGCAATACAAGGGTCCAAATATCCTCAAATATAATAATGACCCAGACGGCGGTAGTAGGCATATTGCTCCTCAAAATGTGAATATATCCTCGGTGATTGCATTGAATTTAGTATGTGATGTTATCGAAGGAAGCTATCAAATAAATTTCGAGCGATCAAATCAAGCTCAGCACCAACAGCTCCTCCTAATTATTGAGGATCCAACTAATCCAGTCTATATGCGATGTCATAATAATTCGCTAACGAGAATTAATTTCAGACTCACTGACCAGTCTAATAATCTAATTTATCTACGAGGTGAGGTTCTACAAATTAGTCTTTTTGTGAAATCCTAAAGGCCTTTCATCGTAAAAGAATTGTTAACCCATAGCAGCAGAGGGGGGGGGGGGGGGGGCAACGACATGGCGTCTTTTTTTTTGCCAAATAGACCCTTACAAGGAACAAAATAGACCTTTCTATTATATATTTATAATTATATATTTACTAGGAAGCCTCAATTTGTCAAATAGACCATTCTATTAAATATTAACGAGAAGGAAACCTCGTCGACGCCTAAAACGTTTGTCGGATTCCCCCCGTCTGCTGCTGTGCATGATAAAACGTCTCGAGCCCTGTCGATTTCCTATGCCAGGAAGATAAGTAGAATATTATCTTTATCGTCTTTAATTCTCTTTTGTCTCTTTTGTCTCACATTCATATCAGCAGGTAGCTTTAAATCATTGGCTGCATTTATAAATACACTGTTACCACGAAACATATCACGTTACCCAGCCGAGTCTATTCCAAACTGGACCATCCCATTCTTAATACGGGCACACTTATCGAAAAGGTGTAAGTAAAATCAGTACAAATCGTTATGTCCTTTTTAGTCTGAGATTATTGTCTGCATAACTATTTTCCTTTCCAATGGCTACAGAAAATGATTTATTTGCCTAAATATTGTTATCTTTGATCCAACTTTGCTTTAACACGTTTTAATATATACAAACAATTTAATTTTGTTCACAGCAGACACGTTCTGCGCATACTGACCTGCTGGAAAAATAATTTAGCACGAAACTCTATTTCAAGGTTTAACAATGACTGTTTCACATTGACAATTCATTGGAATGATGTCCACGAATTATTATTTAATTGTTCTTCTAGGTGATAGTTATTATTGGAGAAACACTCCAGTATCTTGATGACGACGGCATAATACCAGTATATGGCTTTGGTGACGAGGATACCAAAGATAAGTCTGTATTTCCTCTAAAGTCCGAGGTGAGCGATATGTACATGGTCTCGTGATGAACAGGAGCATTTGGTAATGAGCATTTGTTCTGACCAGTGTAAATAGATGATGTGTGTCAACAAAGCAATCTTACATAACAATGCACAGAGACTGTTGACTGTAATATTAGTGTGATTTGACGTGTCTCTTTGCATATCAAGCATACTTATTTTACAATCGGTTCATTAATGATTTATTCCATTACACAATTAACATTCCGAAATGCATAAAGTTTAAGTTAACTGACATGCTAATATCGAGCAATCGACCATTACGTATGACATTAAAGAAGAAACAGTAAGGCTATCGATAAAGACGTGCATGGAAATGACAAACAATTAATATATTTTTCCAGTTTTCTTATAATGATATCATGCTTGTTTAATACGCATAGTTCACTCTCTTTCTCTAAATTCTAGGGTAAGTGCAAAGGTTTTAATGAGGTTTTGAACGTCTACAACGAAAGAACGCCCAATGTGCAACTGAGTGAGCACACAAATTTCGTCCCGCTTATAGAAAAAGCAGTCAAAATTGTACAAAAAACAAGAAAGGTAAATCAAGACCATGTAATTCCTCAAATAATATAAACTATTATCGATTGTAAATTTTTAAAATCTTCATTCTGTTTTAAATTTAATTGTAATTACTTAAATATGTATTTTGGAGAATTAATTTCAATTAAGACTAGTTAATAACAAGCGTAATATATGAGAGCGACTTTCATATAACTGTCAGGTGTTTTCATAATTAGAATGAATGTTTTCTTGTCACACGGCGAGTCGATATCTTTGTGCCGGCTGAAGACATCACACTTTTACATTATGGATATTTGATTTAAATGAAATTTTCAATATGATTCATTTAAACAATGGAAGAATATTTTGGAAAAAACAGAAATACAAATGCAACATATACATATACTGTTATGTATTAAATATTTAAATTCCAAGTTTATATCAACACGTATATTCTGAACACGAAAATATAAAAGTAAGTGCATTCTCGGGGTGAGTTGGAACTCAAACTCGAACCCTATCTGATGATAATGTAACAGGCAGTATTATGTTTGAAGAGACATGCTGTGTTAACTCAGTTTGTAATACCTCGCACTCGTAATCAAAAGGTTGCAGGTTCGATACTAACCCGGTGCGGCAGACTTAGGGTGTATTTTCATTAACTCCGAGATAAATGAAATACTGCAGCCAGTAACGTACTAAAAGCGCAGTTTATCCTAATACAACTAGATTGTTACTAACAAAGAGGCCGGTATTTGACACTATGTTAATATTCAACATTTCCCATTAATTATATTATACGCGTTTGTATTTCATTTCGTTTTTTCACAATATATAAGGTTGTTTCAATGTGAACTAACCACAGTGCTTAAAACAAATAATCAAAATTGAATTGCTCTCACTCCATTTAAAGTAATATTATCATATGACGTATCCATAAGCCATCTATATTTTTATTTTATAGTACGTATTATTGTATTCAGTGAAAATAAATAGAGGATGATTATAAAGCATTCTTTAATGGGAACATGTGATATGTACTAAAACTACCTTTCTAGTTTTGTATTAAAGCAAACCTCAGTCAACGGATGATAATGAAGAAAAACCATGTAAAGGTGCAGTTAATGGACGTTTGGGCAAGTTGTCTCCTCTGGGTCGCCCATTGATTACAGCAAAGATTAATAATTATAGCAGACACGTCTTTCTTTCCATTTTACAACTCAAGTTGTATGGAAGTCTTTGGAAATTTGGGGAAAACATATGACTTCCAGCGTGACTCGCGCCAGGGTTTTGACACCGCTCGGTCAAGTGAATACCCCTGTGCTTGTAACAAGAAAAATTTCTGGTGGCAGCGTTTTGGGATATGTGTGAATAGTTCTGTCATGGTTTGCAATTTATTCAGAGTTATTATGTGTGAAACTGACTATTGCTTCGCATTTGGAAAGAAAGAGGAAAGAAATATTATGGCTAGTGCGACTTTAACTTCGTTTATTGAGATTTCGCGACATTTGGTCTGCGAGAGTAGATATATGCATTTGCTGCTGAGAAGGATTTTTAAGAGGAGTACTATGTTCAAGCAGGATGGAGTGTTTTATCCGGGATATAATACAGCGATGGCAAGAATTGTATTGGTGTAGGTCGCGCAGATTGCGAGATCTAAGTCAGTTGGAGGTAAAACCGTGAGACAGTGCACACGCGGTTTCCATTTCTCCTCGACACGTGGGGGTTAAAACAGGGCCAAGTGATACTTTTGGTTCTTTTTAATAGGCTGGAATTGCTAAAATGTGGACGACAATCATTGGCCACGGAATTGTAACATGCTGGAATGATGAAAATGTCTGTAATTGTTTTGTTTTTGTACAAACTGATAGGAACCGCTAATGAATGGGTTTGACAACACCCCCCCCCTCCCCCCGCCGTGTTGTGTATAATTGAGGAGATTGGATTTTATAACATCAACAACAATAAGAACAATAAGAACAACATACATAAATTTGATATAAGCGTCATACACCGGTAGAAGTGGCCAATAAAAGTTTTAAATGGGTGGGTAATAATTTTTCCCCGTAATTATTACATGGATGGGTTGAGACATATTGTCTACGGGTGACGATTAAAAGCCGCGCAGTTACAATTAAATCAGAATGCGCCCAAAGGCTATGTAAATAATTTGATTATTGGTGTGATTATTTGTTTTATATTTTTAAATTCTGTAACGACAGATGTCGGTCTTGATTGGGGTTTTATTATTGTATGTATTAGTTTTATAATTTGTAATCATGTGGTGTTAGAGCAGAAAAGTTCTAGAAGTTGTTGCTGCATGAGACCAGGTGGTAAATTAAGTCTAGTTGTTTGAATTGTGCTTGGAGTTAAACATGGCTGAATTGAAAGAAAATAAGGGTATTATGTATGGGTGTTTGGAGGCTGGTGGACTATTTGTTTATTTTTATTTTTGTGTTGCTGTAGGGTACGGTTAAGTGGTGAAAAGATGATTGAAAAGACAGTGTCAAGTCTAGCGTTCTGTTGGTGACAATAGGGTCGCGCCAGATGGGCGTTGAAGTCATGGTTGACTTATTTTTGAGGTTCTTAAGAGGTCGTGTTTCATTTGAAGAACGCATTCTCTAACCTCGTGGGGTAGTACAGGACGGAACCTGTATTTTGTTTGTCATTGAACTGTTAGCGACTTGCCAGTTGAGAATTGATTTATACAGAACACATTAAGAAGGAAGAAAGAAATCGTCTACACGCATCTTCATGATCATATATGGTTCAGCGAGGTTTTCATCATGCATAGTTTGACTTGTCTGCATGAATGGAATGGTGTCAATTTGGAAAACTGTGAAGGACAATTCAAAGCACGTGTTAGTTATTTAGCAGCATGAAGAAATTGTAGTGCACACCACAATTATAGTTGAATCGTGATGTAATAGTGTTCCAAACTTTAGCGTTTGGGGATAGGTTTTCTTAGGGATTTAGGTAACAACTGGTGTGGAATTTGTAGTGAATTAACAGTGAAAGAAACAAATAGGATCGTCTGGCACGGACTGAGTTGAAAAATATTTGGGCGTTGAAGTCATGGTTGACTTATTTTTGAGGTTCTTAAGAGGTCGTGTTTCATTTGAAGAACGCATTCTCTAACCTCGTGGGGTAGTACAGGACGGAACCTGTATTTTGTTTGTCATTGAACTGTTAGCGACTTGCCAGTTGAGAATTGATTTATACAGAGCACATTAAGAAGGAAGAAAGAAATCGTCTACACGCATCTTCATGATCATATATGGTTCAGCGAGGTTTTCATCATGCATAGTTTGACTTGTCTGCATGAATGGAATGGTGTCAATTTGGAAAACTGTGAAGGACAATTCAAAGCACGTGTTAGTTATTTAGCAGCATGAAGAAATTGTAGTGCACACCACAATTATAGTTGAATCGTGATGTAATAGTGTTCCAAACTTTAGCGTTTGGGGATAGGTTTTCTTAGGGATTTAGGTAACAACTGGTGTGGAATTTGTAGTGAATTAACAGTGAAAGAAACAAATAGGATCGTCTGGCACGGACTGAGTTGAAAAATATTTGGGCGTTGAAGTCATGGTTGACTTATTTTTGAGGTTCTTAAGAGGTCGTGTTTCATTTGAAGAACGCATTCTCTAACCTCGTGGGGTAGTACAGGACGGAACCTGTATTTTGTTTGTCATTGAACTGTTAGCGACTTGCCAGTTGAGAATTGATTTATACAGAGCACATTAAGAAGGAAGAAAGAAATCGTCTACACGCATCTTCATGATCATATATGGTTCAGCGAGGTTTTCATCATGCATAGTTTGACTTGTCTGCATGAATGGAATGGTGTCAATTCGGAAAACTGTGAAGGACAATTCAAAGCACGTGTTAGTTATTTAGCAGCATGAAGAAATTGTAGTGCACACCACAATTATAGTTGAATCGTGATGTAATAGTGTTCCAAACTTTAGCGTTTGGGGATAGGTTTTCTTAGGGATTTAGGTAACAACTGGTGTGGAATTTGTAGTGAATTAACAGTGAAAGAAACAAATAGGATCGTCTGGCACGGACTGAGTAGAAAAATATTTGGGCGTTGAAGTCATGGTTGACTTATTTTTGAGGTTCTTAAGAGGTCGTGTTTCATTTGAAGAACGCATTCTCTAACCTCGTGGGGTAGTACAGGACGGAACCTGTATTTTGTTTGTCATTGAACTGTTAGCGACTTGCCAGTTGAGAATTGATTTATACAGAGCACATTAAGAAGGAAGAAAGAAATCGTCTACACGCATCTTCATGATCATATATGGTTCAGCGAGGTTTTCATCATGCATAGTTTGACTTGTCTGCATGAATGGAATGGTGTCAATTTGGAAAACTGTGAAGGACAATTCAAAGCACGTGTTAGTTATTTAGCAGCATGAAGAAATTGTAGTGCACACCACAATTATAGTTGAATCGTGATGTAATAGTGTTCCAAACTTTAGCGTTTGGGGATAGGTTTTCTTAGGGATTTAGGTAACAACTGGTGTGGAATTTGTAGTGAATTAACAGTGAAAGAAACAAATAGGATCGTCTGGCACGGACTGAGTTGAAAAATATTTGGGCGTTGAAGTCATGGTTGACTTATTTTTGAGGTTCTTAAGAGGTCGTGTTTCATTTGAAGAACGCATTCTCTAACCTCGTGGGGTAGTACAGGACGGAACCTGTATTTTGTTTGTCATTGAACTGTTAGCGACTTGCCAGTTGAGAATTGATTTATACAGAGCACATTAAGAAGGAAGAAAGAAATCGTCTACACGCATCTTCATGATCATATATGGTTCAGCGAGGTTTTCATCATGCATAGTTTGACTTGTCTGCATGAATGGAATGGTGTCAATTTGGAAAACTGTGAAGGACAATTCAAAGCACGTGTTAGTTATTTAGCAGCATGAAGAAATTGTAGTGCACACCACAATTATAGTTGAATCGTGATGTAATAGTGTTCCAAACTTTAGCGTTTGGGGATAGGTTTTCTTAGGGATTTAGGTAACAACTGGTGTGGAATTTGTAGTGAATTAACAGTGAAAGAAACAAATAGGATCGTCTGGCACGGACTGAGTTGAAAAATATTTGGGCGTTGAAGTCATGGTTGACTTATTTTTGAGGTTCTTAAGAGGTCGTGTTTCATTTGAAGAACGCATTCTCTAACCTCGTGGGGTAGTACAGGACGGAACCTGTATTTTGTTTGTCATTGAACTGTTAGCGACTTGCCAGTTGAGAATTGATTTATACAGAGCACATTAAGAAGGAAGAAAGAAATCGTCTACACGCATCTTCATGATCATATATGGTTCAGCGAGGTTTTCATCATGCATAGTTTGACTTGTCTGCATGAATGGAATGGTGTCAATTCGGAAAACTGTGAAGGACAATTCAAAGCACGTGTTAGTTATTTAGCAGCATGAAGAAATTGTAGTGCACACCACAATTATAGTTGAATCGTGATGTAATAGTGTTCCAAACTTTAGCGTTTGGGGATAGGTTTTCTTAGGGATTTAGGTAACAACTGGTGTGGAATTTGTAGTGAATTAACAGTGAAAGAAACAAATAGGATCGTCTGGCACGGACTGAGTAGAAAAATATTTGGGCGTTGAAGTCATGGTTGACTTATTTTTGAGGTTCTTAAGAGGTCGTGTTTCATTTGAAGAACGCATTCTCTAACCTCGTGGGGTAGTACAGGACGGAACCTGTATTTTGTTTGTCATTGAACTGTTAGCGACTTGCCAGTTGAGAATTGATTTATACAGAGCACATTAAGAAGGAAGAAAGAAATCGTCTACACGCATCTTCATGATCATATATGGTTCAGCGAGGTTTTCATCATGCATAGTTTGACTTGTCTGCATGAATGGAATGGTGTCAATTTGGAAAACTGTGAAGGACAATTCAAAGCACGTGTTAGTTATTTAGCAGCATGAAGAAATTGTAGTGCACACCACAATTATAGTTGAATCGTGATGTAATAGTGTTCCAAACTTTAGCGTTTGGGGATAGGTTTTCTTAGGGATTTAGGTAACAACTGGTGTGGAATTTGTAGTGAATTAACAGTGAAAGAAACAAATAGGATCGTCTGGCACGGACTGAGTAGAAAAATATTTGGGCGTTGAAGTCATGGTTGACTTATTTTTGAGGTTCTTAAGAGGTCGTGTTTCATTTGAAGAACGCATTCTCTAACCTCGTGGGGTAGTACAGGACGGAACCTGTATTTTGTTTGTCATTGAACTGTTAGCGACTTGCCAGTTGAGAATTGATTTATACAGAGCACATTAAGAAGGAAGAAAGAAATCGTCTACACGCATCTTCATGATCATATATGGTTCAGCGAGGTTTTCATCATGCATAGTTTGACTTGTCTGCATGAATGGAATGGTGTCAATTTGGAAAACTGTGAAGGACAATTCAAAGCACGTGTTAGTTATTTAGCAGCATGAAGAAATTGTAGTGCACACCACAATTATAGTTGAATCGTGATGTAATAGTGTTCCAAACTTTAGCGTTTGGGGATAGGTTTTCTTAGGGATTTAGGTAACAACTGGTGTGGAATTTGTAGTGAATTAACAGTGAAAGAAACAAATAGGATCGTCTGGCACGGACTGAGTTGAAAAATATTTGGGCGTTGAAGTCATGGTTGACTTATTTTTGAGGTTCTTAAGAGGTCGTGTTTCATTTGAAGAACGCATTCTCTAACCTCGTGGGGTAGTACAGGACGGAACCTGTATTTTGTTTGTCATTGAACTGTTAGCGACTTGCCAGTTGAGAATTGATTTATACAGAGCACATTAAGAAGGAAGAAAGAAATCGTCTACACGCATCTTCATGATCATATATGGTTCAGCGAGGTTTTCATCATGCATAGTTTGACTTGTCTGCATGAATGGAATGGTGTCAATTTGGAAAACTGTGAAGGACAATTCAAAGCACGTGTTAGTTATTTAGCAGCATGAAGAAATTGTAGTGCACACCACAATTATAGTTGAATCGTGATGTAATAGTGTTCCAAACTTTAGCGTTTGGGGATAGGTTTTCTTAGGGATTTAGGTAACAACTGGTGTGGAATTTGTAGTGAATTAACAGTGAAAGAAACAAATAGGATCGTCTGGCACGGACTGAGTTGAAAAATATTTGGGCGTTGAAGTCATGGTTGACTTATTTTTGAGGTTCTTAAGAGGTCGTGTTTCATTTGAAGAACGCATTCTCTAACCTCGTGGGGTAGTACAGGACGGAACCTGTATTTTGTTTGTCATTGAACTGTTAGCGACTTGCCAGTTGAGAATTGATTTATACAGAGCACATTAAGAAGGAAGAAAGAAATCGTCTACACGCATCTTCATGATCATATATGGTTCAGCGAGGTTTTCATCATGCATAGTTTGACTTGTCTGCATGAATGGAATGGTGTCAATTTGGAAAACTGTGAAGGACAATTCAAAGCACGTGTTAGTTATTTAGCAGCATGAAGAAATTGTAGTGCACACCACAATTATAGTTGAATCGTGATGTAATAGTGTTCCAAACTTTAGCGTTTGGGGATAGGTTTTCTTAGGGATTTAGGTAACAACTGGTGTGGAATTTGTAGTGAATTAACAGTGAAAGAAACAAATAGGATCGTCTGGCACGGACTGAGTTGAAAAATATTTGCGCATTGAAGTCATGGTTGACTTGTTGGAGGTTAGTAAGAGAAGGTGTCTCTGAAGAACGCTAACCTCGTGATATGTACAGGTGTACCAAGGTCTATTAGGAGAACGTGTGTCCTGGTGGAAACGCAATCTCCAGACCAGAGTTTTAATGTAAAGAGGAATGGTTCTGGTTGCATTTGATGTCTGTTGTTAGAGACCTATGCTTAGACAAGTCAATTTCGAGGAAGTCGTGAGGGAGTTTGAACCCGACTAAGTGGTTGAAACATTATTTCATCTTGGATTCAACTTGTTTAGATTTGGATAGTTTATGTTGTTGTATATAATCATATTGGTAATCGTTTATCGGGTGTGGGGTTAAATTTAGAAAAAAAAAAAAAAAAAAAAAAAATACTTCAAATTGTGATTTAGATCACAGAAATGTGACGTTTGTGTCACTCGGGACGAGTGATCTTTTAAAGGCGGGGGTAATGTAATAACTTTGGAGTAAGTGTTAGTGAATTTGAACCATGCTTGGGTCGTTAGTAGTGATTTTGGGTACAAGCCGAATGACTGTCCCTTTCGATAACATAGTCCATATTAAAATTCAGTGGTGTATACAAGTAGTGTGATTGAAAAGGCAGCATTTATGGTTGGAAATCAGTAAATTATAGAATGGAATCAATAAGTTGGAACTTGGTAGGTACCGTTTATGTGGCCATAGTGGAAAATTGGCGTATGTATATGAGTGTGATACGCCGGAAATTCTGTGGATGGACTGGCCTAGGGTCGCGCAGTTAAATATTTCCCAGTTAGTAAGGGAATACTGGTGTAATTTCTATTGCATGACATGCTATCGGTACGGAAAACGGATGATAATGAAGAAAAACCATGTAAAGGTGCAGTTAATGGACGTTTGGGCAAGTTGTCTCCTCTGGGTCGCCCATTGATTACAGCAAAGATTAATAATTATAGCAGACACGTCTTTCTTTCCATTTTACAACTCAAGTTGTATGGAAGTCTTTGGAAATTTGGGGAAAACATATGACTTCCAGCGTGACTCGCGCCAGGGTTTTGACACCGCTCGGTCAAGTGAATACCCCTGTGCTTGTAACAATATGTTTACATTATCCAGGCTTTGAATTTGTTCATCTATGCTTAGATTACAGCAAAGAAATGACTTTGACTATGTCAGTAAAATATGTCATCAACCAAAATGATGTGGATATTATTTTTTTGTTTCTTAACTTAGATATTAAGTTTCATAAAATTGTATGTTTTGCACTGTAAAAAATATGGCATTAAATAACATATGAGTTAAGTTATTGGAATCTATCATGCTTATATTGAACTCTGTTTCCTTCGCATGTTAGCGCAACTGGTTGGTTTAGTTGATCATCATCTTTGCTTTCGGGCATTGTAATATTGTCATCATGCCTCAGGCATGTAGTTTCATGTCCAGTACAGCCTTATTATAATCACACCGGACCTACCATCCCAAACACTAACCCCCTAATGCCGAGCTCCAAGTGATCCAGCTCTTGATACCATATCTTCAAATCTTTCGTAACGAACGGCGGACGTTCTCACTACATAGGCCAACCGTGTGGTCCAAGCTGAGTGGAAACTCATTAAATGATTAAAAAAGAATGTATAAATCAAAACACACACACACACACACACACACATATATATATATATATATATATATATATATATATATATATATATATATATATATATATATATGAGTTTGATAAAGCATTAAAGCGAAACCGGTCACAACATTAATACGTGTTGGCGTTGTTTATTTTATATTTATATTTATATATATATATATATATATATATATATATATATATATATATATATATATATATATATATATATATATATATATTATTGTACCTTTGTAGTATCACATATTGGTGATTGTTGCTGGTGGAAAGGTCACCAACGAAAAGATCAACTCAGACGCCATCGTCGAAGCATCCCAGTGGCCGTTATCTATCATTGTGATAGGGGTTGGGGATGGTCCGTGGGATTCCATGAAAACATTTAAAGACAGCTTACCACCTCGCGTATTCGACAACTTTCAATTCGTTAATTTTCACGAAACTGTAGCTGGAGCGAAGAACCCATATGCTGCATTTGCATTAGCTGCATTCACGGAGATTCCTGAGCAATACCAGAGTATCAAGAACCATGAACTCTTGCACAAAAGCTGAATTATTTGTGAGGATTGATACATTTTTTGGAAATATTGAATGTGCCTTTTTTATATAATACCATATGTTTTACCAGTTCATATCCAATATTTGTCTTAGTTCATACACTAGGTTATTGACTCTATGTGTTGATTAATATAATATTAAACAATCCAAATCTTTATAATTAAAAAACTTGTAACATCTTTCTGTAAATATAGAAAATACATGTGAAAGAAACATTTTTAAAACTCATGTGCTATATACCTTGAAAACCTTGTTTTCATTACCTTTGCTACATTCGTGTCCTTCATACCTTAACACCTTTTTTTCATTACTTGTTTTTTAATTAATGTGCTATATACATTACAAACCTTATTTTACCTTTGTTTATCTGTATACGGTACTAAAGAAAGCTGGTCGACATTTTGTACCTTGTTAAAAATCTTGTTTAGCATAGATGTAAAGTAACTTAAGTATGAGAATTGTCGCTTGAAAATAAGCAGTAGCCGACTTTATTTTAGAATATAAAAGACATTATATATCGAAACAAGTTTGAAAGCAAATACAAATACTATTTAGACGAACAGCAAATAAAATTAAGATATCAACAAATACACTCAAAGGGACATGACGATGAAATTGTAATCCGCGGATTTGTTGGCAGACAAACCATTTTTTTTTATAAATACATATAAATGGAATATATGATCGATGGAAAAAACACCCTGAATTTAACATTATAGACTTCATGCCATTTGGAAACCTTAAACCACAATGGAGTGCCATTTATTGAGAATGCATGAATAGCAATGAATGCCGTATCAGAACATAATGCATACAACCAAGGGGCTAATAACACGTGGGATAGAAATCATTTACAAAGACACTTTAAGTGTACATAAATAGTGATTGTGATGATTATTGTACTATACTTATATCATATACTGATGGAAAATCTTCTTTGTTTTTATTTTATCAAAACATGGGCTTCTTCTTAATATAAAAATATACTTATATGTAACATAGGATAAAGTAAATAAAAAGAATATAATTTCAAATCTACACAAATCCATATTTTAACCTCTTTTATAGTGAAGTATTTAAGTTCATGTGAGGCTACTGTATAGAGGTTTATGCTTGATCAAGTGGAACAGAAAATCTTTGACGAAAAACTAGTTTCCGCATCTTTTCAGAGGTTGAAACTGCAGAACCACAAACCAGAGTAGCGTTAATCTACGTGTAAAATATGACGGTAAACTTGGGCTCTTTATTGAACAAGAAAATTTACGATACAAATACATATTTTAAAAAAAGCGTTAGAAGACGAAGAACTAAAGCGTTTTCCGAATTTATCGCCCGAAACATGCTATTGTCAGATGTTTCAATGCAGTCTGAACTTAACCTGCCCTGATCCAGAAACATCTCGCAAACTAGACACTGTTCAAATATATATTGAATACATTATAGTGGACCTCAGTCAGACCTCTTTGATATAACTGTCATGCAATAACACTTATATTGTTGTTTTGTAAATAGTTAATTTGAAAAGGACTATATTGAATAAGGGCCATTTTCTGACCCCCTTTTTATGGTGAAAAAAAATTCTTGTAAATATCACAACTCTGTGTCTCATTATATTATTAGATGTATAAATCACCTTGTTATGCATTAAATATGCATATCAATTTCTTTTTCATACCTAAATACGACCTTTGAACATGGTCTGGTATGGGAAATTTACGAGAAATTACTACATTTGAACAACTTTAACCTAGAAATAAAATAAAAGCGCAGGCTTGATCAGACAAGGTATTTACACTGCTTGGTTCATTTTTATTCAAAATGTTAATTTATAAAATTTATTTACGTGTTCACGTTTGCGCTAGTCATTAAAAATTAAAAAGTTCGTGAATCTGACTGGCTAAGAATCTTCGTCGCTGTTGAACCTGTTGCACCGTAGCTGCCGAAATATCGCTACGCGTGAACAATTAGACCCGCCTTTCTAGAGTGCGCTATATTTTTCATGCATTATTATATTTTTAATAATAACGATTCCGATAATTTAAAAACAATATTATCCATTTTTTTCTCTCTTTCTTCATCTTTTTATAAATTGCCTAGAGAACGGGATTTTTTAAAGAGGCGCTGAAGGGGCATTAAAAATTATATGTAAACAAAGACTACGCGGAGAAAAGATTCAATGAAATTATATTTCGACGTTGCCAATATTTGGCAAAACAAAAGGATACTTAAAAAAAGGGTAAGTATATACATATATTATTTATTTTATACAATAATAACACTTTTTTCTTCTGTTTAATCACGATACCGATTGATAACGTTATGCTTTTAACCGGTAATTCACGATTACAATGTAGTTCGGTAAGTGTAATCTAAATGAATCAGTCAATTTTCTGCTGGTACTAACGTTTACAACCGGCGAATTTGTTCATTAAAGTTTGCTAACTAAGTCATTCTTCATGTAGTAGCAATAGTAATTTTGTAAAATTAAACTATTAACTATCCAAACAACAACTAATAGTCTACAATTATATAGATCAGATGGGGAAACAATTTGTCATCTGCATGATATATAGCCGCGAAAATTAGTGGTTGTTGCATCAAATTGTTGAACCAAGTTCAAATCTCCATATTTTCTTATTTTTTTTTCTTTTAAAGAATTATTATTCACAATATCAACAGCTGTGAATTTACAGCTTGAAATAAAATTTTAACAGCTCATTTTTCAAAACAATCATTACAAAATTGCACAACTTACTACTCTAGTATAATAAAACAAAATCAAAACTACAATGCAATAACATTTACAGGTGAAAATATTTTATTCAAAGTAAAACTGGCTTGAATATCAATATTACTACTACTATTAATAATAAATAATAAAAACAGAAGTAAAAAAATAATAAAACATAACCAACATACAGTGTTTTGTACGGAAAATAAACAAAGGGGGGGGGGGTCTTATTAACCATAAGTTAACATATATTCACACCAAAGTGATTTAGAAGTACAAAATGTTGGCTTCTGTTATACATCATAACTTAATACACAATAAAATTATTATATAAATAAATTAATTATGACAATTAATACATAATATTCTACATACAATATGTTTCAGGCTGCATCACTACAAGAATTGAGTGGGTTGAAGTTGCAAGATTCGATTACTAATATATAATAAATATGACTGCCTAAGCGAATTGTTGCAATATTTTGAATAATAACCATAAATGAGAATTATATAACACTTCATGTCAGATGTGACAGTTTGTTAAATGGTATAAAATCATAATGTTCAATTAATTTATTTCTAACAAAATCTGAAATGCCTAAAGCATATCAATGTTCCTGGTGCTACAAAAGGGTAAAACCATCAGCTAGAACAAAAATACTTACAGGCACTCTTGAAAAGCATACAGATGAATTATTGCAAAGGCCGGTAACACAAGATGATGTTGTTTGCTCTAGTTGCCGTAGTAAATATTACAAAAATCTGTCAGTAACACAGTCACCAAGTCCACAGCATGATCCAGATTTTCAGTTACCATCTACTTCAACTGTCAACTTGAAAAGCCCACAATCAATCCAACTTCAAATTCCATCAAAACCAAGAACACACAGACGTTGTGTTGTATGTAAAAGACCACATGGGCATCGAAATCATCTTGCTAATGTCCCAATCTGTGCCATTACCCAGTCTTTTGTAGAGTGTGGTATATTTGTAAACTCTTATAGTAGATTCTGCAAGTTTCATTTGGAAAACTCATTCTTCACCAATGAATCCTTACAATCTATCAGTGCAACAAAAGAGTTTGAATACTTTTCAAGAACAGATATTACCTCACTTTTACAAAATGTGCGTGAGTTAATTAAAACAAAGTGATATTTTAACTTTGATGTTCCTTCTTGCCTGTCTGATGATGACTATTTTCATCTTACTGGCTTGAAAAGGGATCAATTCCTGGAAGTGTCTTCTTTCTTGAATACACTGCGTAATACACATGGTACGTCTCCACTGACATGCCTGGGTGTTTTTCTAACAAAGATGCGGGTAGGCCTTCCAAACACCATTTTATCCACATTTTTCCATCTAACAACATCACTAGTGCAACGAATAATTAAAACAGTGCGGGAGTCCCTAATGGTTAACTTTATCGGGCAACACATTGGTTTTCATCACTGTCACAGAATTAGGCGAAAATTGAACTGATTTTTGTTGTACTTGAATTGCAAACGAAACTCACCATTTTCTTGATTACGTCGTACACGCATTACCTGGGGTGATTAAGTGGCGTGTAACGATTTGCATGTGCCAATTTGTAATTTACATGAAATCCGAAATACTCGTTTTACGTGGTGTACGGCAAGCTCGATGTGATTTATGTTCACCTATTGAGAGTATATAAGGCTAAGGATTTCTCATTATTATTTACGGGAACTAAAATATCTAATCGAAGGATAGATAACCTCGTCTTGCAAATCTCCAGCCAAAGGGTTGATTCCGTCGTTGATTCCGTCGTTGATTCCGTCGTTGATACCGTAGAAGTACATCACTGATAGCGCATCTAATAACATCGCTGATACCGTAGCTGCTAATAACATCGTTGATACCGTAGCTGTTAACACATCTGATACCATCTTTTGATAAACGTCTTTGATATCGTCTGATTTGTTGTGGGACATCTATTGTTTGTTCTGGAACATCTCTGTATAAATATCTGAATGTGCTTGTGCCGTTAATTTGTGCAAACGGAATTGAAGTATCTGTCTGTGTGTCGAACTGTCTGTTCGTCAACATCTGTGTAACATGTAAATATCCGGAAAGCTAGAAGTCCGAGTGTCGGAGCTGTCTTAGAGTTGTAAAACGTCCGGGTCGACATCTAGGGGAGTGAGGAACCGTTGGTTCGGGTAGATGTTGTATGCTGTCTGAACGTATAACTGTGGTGGATCCGTGTAGGGAAACGTCCGATAATAGTATTGGTCAACCCTCGGTTCTCGGGGAAACTGGGAGACGATTCAACTGTTGCTGAATCGTGCGGTTATACAGGGGAGACACATAGGTGTATTGAAATTGTGATATAATTTAATACATTGTTGTATTTGCATGTTTATGTCAGATCGCAATAATATTTCAAGTGATCACATAGATATCAATAAAAGCTAGCAACTTGATTGAATACAAGTATATGATCGTGCTAGTTATCGCAATCCATCGTGCGATAGATAGTTTGTCGTTTGTGTTTATTTTTTTCGTAAATCATACTTGCATTTATTTAACTTTCGTAAAGGATTCTTGGATCTGTGTATAATCCAAGAGATCCCTTTACATTTGTGATTCCTTTTGTATTGTTATTTAATTTGTTCATGTATTGTGAATGGTTGTGAGTTTAATTGTGGGTTGAGTGCATGAATTATTGTGTTGTTACATCTGTATTTTTTTCATTTATAATTTATTACATAAATTTATATTTTCTTTCACAAATTGTGTTTGTATTGTTCATTTAATCCACCCTCCTCTCGGTAACAATTCTGTTACAATCACATTACACATGATGTATTCTCATCTGTCCACACTACCCCAACTGCAAGGGAAATATGTAATCCTGGAGGCAACAATGCAGTCGTGGTACTTGATGGTACATATATATATATATATATATATATATATATATATATATATATATATATATATATATATATATATATATATATATATATACAAAAGAGCGCGGACTATAACTTACTTCCAACGCCGTTCCTACAGTTTACATGAAAATCGACCATTAGTTAAGCCAATGATGGTTGTGGGAACTGATGGTTATATTTTAACTGTTTCAGGCCCATATTTAGCTGATCATTATAACAACGATGCAAACATAACTAAACACATTGTAACAACAAATGCTGAAGACATTACAAATTGATTACAGGAGGGTGATGTTTTTGTTGTAGACAGGGGGTTCCGTGACTCAGTAGATTTCCTACAGGAGCATGGACTTAAAGTTGAAATGCCTGTTTTTTTTACATAAAGGACAGAAGCAGCTTTCAACAGAAGATGTCAACACTTCCAGACTGGTCACAAAAGTGCGATGGGTAGTAGAGAGCGTAAATGCACGAGTGAAACAGTGGAAGTTTTTTGACAAAGTAGTGCCAAATACCATTGTTCCGCATATTGGTGACTTCCTTAGAATCATCTGTGGAATAATGAATAAATTTCGACCACCACTGGCCATCATGGATCCATCAACAGCTGTAACTGCAAGAAGGATAGTTGAAAAAGCAAAGGAACCGAACAAGGTACAAATCCTAGTTCAAGAAAATAATTTAATTAATAAACGTAAAATCCATTTTAAGATGGATGTATCCACTGATGAACTGACTGATTTCCCCAGGCTCTCAGTTGATTACCTGCGTTACATCACAATTAAGATTTATCAAGTCAAACAGGCTCCAAACTATACACATGAACATCTCACAGATGAGGTTCTTTATCATGTTATGTTATGCATGGATTTTCCAGGTCTATTACATGTAAAAATCAAGTCTCGCCACTCCAGAAATAAAACACATTCACTGTGGATCCAATACAAGCCTAATGATGACACGGATTCCTTCAAAAGATGGTAATGTACCTGCAAGGTTGGTGCTCGGGTTGTAGGGTGCTGTGCCCACGTTTCAAGTGTCATATATTTTCTGGGCTGCAAAAGATGGGAAAATGATGACTTAACAAAGACAAAATCATTAACTTCTCATCTTAAGGATGCATCATTTATTCCAGAATGTGCAAATAATGGGGAATCAATTGAGGAGTGATTGCTATGGCGGGAACACTAATCATCTTGATATATAAATATATACATAAAAATTATTTTCTTAAACTAGGATTTGCACCCTATTCCGTTACTTTACTTCAGCATTTTTTGTTTTATATATGTATATATATATATATATATATATATATATATATATATATATATATATATATATATATATATATATATATATATATATATATATATATATATATATGTGTGTGTGTGTGTTTAAATATATTTTTCTATATAATTAAAATTGTCATCAACATCAGGATGTTTATATCATTATCACATGTCATTTGGGTGATGAGAAAGCGAGTATGATAATACATTCCACAATCAAATGAATATAAAAGATATACTTTTCAGACATGATTTTCATTTGTTTGGACTTTGTTGGTGTTTTACTGACTAGCTTGGTTTTCAGTAATTTTTTATATATTTGATGACTGTGCAGTCATGGCACTGGTTCTGTCTATAGAAAATGGAAAAGGTGTAGCCGAGTACATCATAATTTCTTATGACGTGTATGTTGCCATATAATAATCAATGGAAATAGTGTTACTGAAAAATTCTGGCCACCTACCTTGGGGTTTCTATTCGGGGTCAAATGTTAAATAGGCAAGCACATAAACGGTTAATCATCTAAACATTTTCATAGCAGGTATATTAACACCCTTACTAAATGTTGTGGTAGGAATGATGTGGATGTTACAAGGATCGGGATTTGCGATTAATTGTGTTTAAATACTAATGTTAGGTAATAATTATTTATTCAGCGCATTTCATTTTAACCGGTATCATTACCTCCAGTTATTTACATAGCTTTAAGGTGAGATATTGTTATTGTTGATGCGTAGGAATACGGACATGCATGTTGGCCTACAAATAGTGCACATGTATAGGATAAGTTACTTAAAATATATGTGCACAAAATTTGATTTTGAAACCTCAAGTTATAATAGTTATTTTATTAATGTAACTATCTTTACTTTAATGGTTTATATGAACATATATTCAATTAAAGTTATTTTATTCGTTCCAATATGTCTATAATTATGTGAATTTCTTCAATGCCCCCATAGAGAGCCCCAATTTTATGTTAATGCAAATGACTTGAATAGACGAGAGAGAGAGAGAGAGAGAGAGAGAGTCATATATTTGAATCAATGAAAAAATTCATAAATACTTACCATGACTTTTCATTAACCTTTACTTTACGTTCATGATGGCTGCAAACGCGATTTCCTCCCAAGTTTGAATGAAGTTGCATTCATCCCACAACGTCCGATTTTTGCACACTGTAAATCGCCGTCGTAGTAGGCTAAGTGCTGGTTAATGGCATTCGCAAAGTGAATAATAAAAAAAGCGTTACCTTTTGGTCATTATAGACAAAAGTTCTTTATAAATGTACACATTCCTTCGAATGACAGAAAACTGTATGTAGCGAGTTTAATGTTGTATTCCCACGCTAGTTTAAAAATAGCCGCATACGGCGGTAAGTACATATAGTCTATTTCTTTCGTGTATTCTTTGTTCTATGTTTATATCATATCAGTCACAGTAATTTATTTGTTTTAAATATGTTGCAAAGAACATTTGAGAGAGATAGAGAGAGAGAGAGACAGAGACAGAGAGAGAGAGAGAGTAAACTGGGATACATGATGTGATTATATTAATATATTCAGCTTTGAGGTCATGTACGCAAAACCTTCCATTTTTATTATTTCTAAAACATTTTTAACCATTTATTAAAACTTTTAAACCAATAGTGTTTTCTTTTTTATAAATGTCCATATTCTATATTTAAAGAAGACTGCAATTGAGAATATTAGAATTGCCAATTTTGTAAAGTGTAGATTTATCAGTATATTTATGTTTAAAACTAATATATAATCACTGATGCGGTTAGTATTGTTGCCTTTTTTGCACTTATTTTAGCACAACTTAGTTACGGACTAGGTAGTGTATTTATGATAGTCGACTAATATCATGTGATCATTCGTTTAGAATTTGAAATAGACTATTCTGCTTCTTTGGCATATTAATAAAGTGCGTTCGCGCCATTATCGATTGTGCTGCTAAACATTAGGCCTACAATATATGCATTTTTGGTGTTTGGTTGGTGGTGGTCAATTTACCCATTATCATTCATATTTCACAAAAGTATGAACGAATTGCTGAAGTTTTGGTATAAGGTATATTAAATATTGCTTGGCATTCACATTAATATGCGGACAAATATATAGTTCATAAACGGATCATGTATTGAATAGAGGCTACATCAAGGGGTATGGATCTCAAGGTATTTATTTTGATTTCTGCTATAGATTGAAACACGTGCTTATGTGTGTGTGTGAGTGATATATTGCCTTGAAATTATAAGGATACAAATACATAAAGAACACTTGTCATTCCCAGTGAAAGTAACAAACCAATATATTTGGTGATGAAGCAAACATATTGGCCATTATCAGTGCATCTTATATATTATTATCTTTCAGTAATATTAAACAATAATTCAATTAATTCATTACAATTAAATCGTCAAATAATGTTAATCAATATTTCATGTTTGAACAATTTGTATTATTTTATGGTTGAGTACCTTTTTTGTCAATGTAATCTAGGTGTAGTATTCAGTTGACGTATACGTTAGATATATATATATATATATATATATATATATATATATATATATATATATATATATATATATATATATATATATATAGTTTCGTTTTTGCCTTTTATAGATCAATTTCGTATAGTTTTAGAAATAAAATTTTAATTACAAAGCTATATAATCCAAAATTAAAATGAATTCATATTGCAAAATTTAAAACTGAGTGAATAGTTCTTGATAAACCGGTATCTATGATAAGTAATAGGAAAATATGAATACTTTTCATGTCTTTTATTATAGTGTTTTGACACCCCGTAACCATGGCAACGTACACGGGAACACAAAACTGATGTCAGAAATAAATGTTAACCACCACATGTATACAGTATACATAATATAATGACATTTGGAGAGGGGGCAGAAAATGGTCCTTATTCAATATTGTCCTTTATTTCTTTGAAAATGGTATTCTTGACAAAAAATATTGTTTCCTTTGTATTCGATTTATTTATTGTTCTGTATCTTTTTTGTCTTCGGAGTTAACAGTTTCCTTTTATTTATTTAAAATCAGTAACATAAGTCAAATATAATACACGTCACGCTTAACAGAAACTACTCGTAAGACTGAAGTAACACAGTTATTCATTTGTTAACAAGTAATATGTACTTCTCGTATTTATATACGTTAGGCTGTGACAATTATTTGACTAAGTGCCGTTGAAAACATGTGTTGGACAAAACCGAATTCCTTATTTATGGTTTCCCTTTGTATTACATTTGCTAAGTTTGTATATATTTTAATCAAAAAAATACCACAATCATTATATCATTGATTCCGTTATTGGAATGGACAACTAGATTGACTCACTGGTATTTCCTGTTCATCGCGTTATTAGTTTGCTGTGGACGTTTATAAATTAAATGTCAGGCGATTGAATACTCATCAATTACGACAATAGAAAAATGTCGAATGATGTCAATAACCGCATTTCTATAAGGTATATATGTAATATAATAGCCTGGTGATCGGAGCAGATATGTATGCCTTGACCGAGAAAATTAACCAATCCTCAATTGTCTAGTCCAAATTGAGGCATTATCGATCATTCTAAATGGTGCTGGTAGCACACCAAGATGAGAATTACTGACCGATTAACAGATCTAACGAAAATAACATAGGGTCAAAAAGCTCAAATGCAGCCATTGCGTGAAGAGCATTACTATATTTCAGGAAGGGATGCATTTGTAGAAAGCAGTTTAATGAATGAGCAAATTGAAATCACACATAACTTATGTTCAAATGCTATTTTTGACTAAATGTAAAATTCATCTCGAGCAGAACACTAAGTCAAATGAATTAACTTCTTTCATAAAATATCATTATGACAAGTAGTAATTATTCTAGCTGAACATGTTTTTGAGTTTCTTGTTTTGGCTTTAATGGGTTTGCTTTTCCTTTAATGGGAGATGTAAACTATCTCACAAATCTTATCACAGAAAGTGAGACCGTTTTTTCAAAGATGATAATCATGGATGGCAAATTCATTGTTTATACAATATGGTCATAAACAAAGAAAAATGTTTGGAGAAAAAAAACAAATTGTTTAATCATCAAAGGTATAAGTGAAACTGTGAAAGGAACGTACAGCATATTGAAGCAATTCCAAAATAATCATAATAAAGTTCTTCAAATGTCCAACACGAACACACGAACTAAAAACTCAAAAGTATGAACGAATCTAATTGATTGGTTCTCTGCTTATATATTCTTTCAAAACTCAATTAACTGTAAATTGCATCCTACCCATATGAGAGACGTTCTTTTTTAGTCCAATATTTATAATATCTATTCATGTGACTTATTTTATTGAAGAGGAATAAACTCAACGCTTAAAGATAACACGTGACCAATCTATCCGATGCGAAAAGTTCGAACCTTTGAAACATATTTGTTAATAATGTTATCATTAGTAACTGTCAACACATTCATATATGCTATGCAATTTTACGTTTCTTTATATCTTAAAAAAGCGCACGCACCTACGTAACCAAGCTATATGTGATCACTACAATTTTTGGTAATGAATGTCATCATCTGCCATGTATTGCAACACGTATAGATATTAGATATACAAAGCAGTAGTTCATTCTACCGCTTGTATCTTCTTTCGAAACCTTTGACATTTTAAACTTTGAGACTAGTAAAATCTTTCCCGCTTTAAAATGTAACGTTTTTATCAACTCTGGCATTTTAAACGTGTACATGTAGCTCTTTCTTATCACATTCTTCCTTGATTGAACGAGTGATGGATGCTGAACACGTTTCCTCCCAGGCTCAAATGACTGTCGCAGTGGCCAATCTTTATTGGTGTTGGGGGAATCGCTCACAAAATTATCCTATTCGCAGACAAAACAGCTGCACAAAGCAAGAAAGCACGAACCTTCAAATCTCCACAAAGACGTTACTGATGTTGATCATAGTTTACGCACCACCTCAAATGTTGTTTCATGGTTTCATATGGACTGCATAACCATGTGAAATTGATGGCAAAGGCATAGCATTGACATCATGCAGCAAAACAAATTTAACTCTCGTCTTTGATAAATCGATGAAGAGTCTCCACTCATTTGAATCATAAACGCTGTATAGGGCTGCAATAACAACATTGATGTTGTTGCAGGCTATACGATATGCGTCCGTGAAGAAGAATGATCAAAAATCCGTTTGACGGTCACAGAACATGCAAAACCTAAGATCACCTGCCAGGAAAGTTCACTGCTGTAGTCTAGAGCTCAACTGCTCTGCCTTACTCTTGGAGAGTTCAAAATCCCTGACAATGTCATTTAGTTCACCGTGTGTTAAGAGGTGTGGTTCGGAGGATGTGGATGTGGGAACATATGGGTCATGATCATATTCCATGAAGAAGAATAATACAAGATCCCTTTGATGGTCACGGAATATGGTAAATCTAACATCACCAGCAAGGAATGTTCACTGCTGTTGTGTAGATCTCAACTGATATACCTTACTCTTTAATAGTTCCGATTCCCTGACACTGTTATTCAGTTCACTTTTTGTTATGTGGTGTGGTTCCGAGGATGATGATGTGAGAACATATGGGTCAGGTGGCATTAATAGTTCAGGACTCAGGGATTCATCCTGTTATTCTTCCTTGTTTGACACAAATCTAATCTCCGACTTTGCAACCAAAATAAAGGTGATAGGCATTCTTATCTATGTTGGTTTAACTGCGCTTTTTCTGATGAAATATTAACTTCACCACAAACAAGTTATCTGCATTGTTCACACAAGTACGAGACATCACTGCTCACTTTGGTTAAACAGAATTGCGTACCTTCGCAAATCAGTCACTGATAAAGAAGAAAGCACGACATTGCTTGATTTCCAGATCTGATATAGACATTTTATTCAGAAGCGGGATCTAAGCATTGTTATGCTTTCATCATCTATGACTTATGGTGATATTAGGATGTAGTTCATATCATGCGTGAAATGAATTCTAGGTTCAGATTGCATCATTCATCGTGAGGTATTGCCAAATTATATTTAATTATAGATGCAAGTTAGTCATGTCTGGTTTAAATTGAGACGCCTTCCCTTTATAACTCACTTATCATCCACCATTCCGAAAGCATTGGTCGTAAATATACATACCCAGTATAATATCTTCAAAACTGGAGACCATCAACAATTTTTTATGCATCATGTTTGCTTTCATTGATCAAGAATGAGTACAGTCCGATTACCTTTCTTGAATAATTACTTTAGCTGTGTTATGAACAACGAGTTCGCTGATAACAAAGAGGTTAAAAGCAATCCGATATTCTCTAAGCAATAAATTGAAAGTTAAAAATCTACAGATTAAGTGTGGTATCTATATCCAACATGATTACAGTAATACCTATGTGACATTTGAACGTATGCCTGAAAACTTGAATTGATATTGTTCATGCGTCTCGTGACCTACGTTTGTATTTACTTCCTGGTCAATATATAAAATATATTTATTGATAAAAAATAATATATTTTGCCACCTTAGCTTTAAAGTTAAATATTTACAAGTCTAATACTTTTGTCATAACATAAGTATTTGTCGTTTTCTTATCACGTATCCATTAAAATCGGTTTAATTCCAACGAATACAATGTATGAAATGCGTACACATTAGCGTAGAGCCTTTGAAAAGGTTTTCAGCAATTGAATATTGATCACGAAACAAACATTACTACTGTATGTCTACTATGGGTGTGTGATATGAAAATATTATGTAAGGTACGGATTAAAATTTGTATGTATTTTATAACGCACACATTCAAATGTATGTACATAATTTAAGTTTTTTTGAATCTCCTATACGGTCCTTACAACAATATAGCGGGTGCATTGTATCAATTGTTTATATCAAATACAGAAGCAAACATACGTCGACATGATGTCACCAATTCACTCAAACAAAATATAGATTTTAAAATCTGTGTTTATCTTATACTTGAAACGAAATAAGGAATTAAATGGATTTTTTATTGTCTGAGTCACATATAATAGACTGCATGAAATGACTGTAATAATAAGTACATTAGGAGCATCATTCATCAGTTGATACACGATAATTTGGTTTATCCTTATTGTGGCTTTAACAATTGGTTCGGCACTGATTGGTTGATATATTTGACAAGCATCATCGTATGATTTACGTCACTAGTAATTATTTTTTTGGGATTAAACATTGCAATTATAGTGTGAGGAGCTGAAGGCTCAGTGTTCACGTTTGACAATCTGCCTATGGCAGTTCTGGACTCTCTTGTCAATATCAGCATAATATCAAAGTAGATTTACATTTTAAAGACACCGTAATAATTTCAAATGTTTTAGTGATACAAAATGGTCTTGTACATATTCAAAATATAGAACCAATATAAAATCGGTAATATAAAGAGAAATTAACGGGTAGTTGAGGAGGTGTTTATACTTATTTACATAGCCAGACATAACGTACAAGTAGTTTAGCAGCCTTGAAAAACACTTACTTATTAAATGGCATTGTGTATATTTAATTTATGATTGGCCTCGATCCTAATTTATTTATTGTACAACGAAAGACAGCAAAACTACATTACGACCACACAGAGATCATGCTACTTTAAATTTACAACTTTATTGTACCGACGTTTCTTATCCAGAGAATATTTACATACTCGTTGAGATAGTCTTCTTTTACATTGGATGGTACAACATTTTGCAACATCAAGAGGCACGTGTTCATAAATTAGAGCATAAATTCTCTATAAGATAATTTATAAAATGTATTACTCAAATAAATTGCGTTTATTCGTGTCATTTAGGATTT
Source organism: Unio delphinus (assembly GCA_029339505.1). Taxonomy (NCBI): domain Eukaryota; kingdom Metazoa; phylum Mollusca; class Bivalvia; order Unionida; family Unionidae; genus Unio; species Unio delphinus. The sequence goes on along the minus strand of JAQISU010000028.1, from coordinate 10,814,800 downwards.
ATACTTTTTAGTAAGTAAACGTTCACATTAAGGTGATTTGGTCATAATGAATGAGTCGATTTTGCTTTTATTGTATGCTTTGCTGATTGGTGTGGGAGAAGATCCGATAATTTAGCATCAATGCAAATAAAATAATTTTCTGGTCTTGTTCCATCCTCGTCTTTTGATTGGCTACGGATTTGGTTACAGTATTACTTAGGATATATTTTCGATGGTGTTGGTGCTTGGATTGCCTACAGATTCGTTCCTCCCACCTACTTTGATATATATGTATTTCCGTCCAACATAATGAGTTTAAGAAGCATATATACCACTCTAAGACATCATCTACTTTTTTCCATAGTTGATAAAGTCGTTCACAACGAGTATGAAATGAATCTACACTGTACAGCATCCCTCACATCTAGATCAGAACATTATATGATGCCTAGTGAGACAGTGGGTCAATATCCTTATTTCTTTAAGAGTTAATTTAAAATAAATAGCAGTAGTTTAAATCCCGACATGATGCTCAATGGTGTTATTGAGCTTTTCTGAAAAGAAAGTAATAAATCTGGGTATGCTTAGTCCTAGAAGATTTCAATGTCAATTATCTGGTTGACCTTTGAATGAATGAAGCTGCTAGGAGGATGTAGGTTTCCTTACTTTTCGTCAAACAACATCCGATCGTTCAATTATATTCAAAATTCACATTCCATACTGTAAACATTTTCAGGAACTTACATATAAATTTGTCAGCACATTATACTTTATTTATTTCACAATGAAGGTGTTGTAACCTTGCTTTACATATTAAAAAAATAACACAATCAACTGCAACAATCACACATACACAAACAAACACACACACACACTCATACATCAGCGGATTTTGTATTAGTTGCTCATTGCGGAAAGATCTGTATGACCTTATATTATAATCTAAAGTAAAAATAATTTTGAAAGCATTAGTATGTTGAAACTTACTAGATTCCACAATATACGCCAATTTAAAAACGTTTTGGAATTATATAAGACTGTTTGGTTTACGCTTTTTAAGAGTAAAGCGCGTAAACAATGACAAAACAAATTGTTTTGCTTGTATTTGTGTATGCACGCTTGAGCTTGAATAATGTGAGAGTTTGATGATTCAGTTTCATTTAAGGGCAGTGTTTGACTTTGAGAGAAATGTAAATATCAATACATTTATATGTCTTTTAAACTGAGCTAAAATAAACTGCGTGTATTGTTTGCAATGTAAAGATCATTTGAAATAGATATATGGTCCAAAAATGACACCTTGAAGTAGACCAGGCTATCTTAACATCAGCGTATAGATTTGTTTTGACGCAAATAGCAAACTCCGTTTTGAATTTATTTTGGTCCTTAATTCTAACACAAATTGAAGACTTACTCTATTGTGGGACCAAATTGAATAAAATTAAAACATGGCAAAGTAAAAAGGGTAAATGATTTAACATATATTTCCATACAAGCTTGATATCTAACCATAAATACTACAAACTCAATAAAGCATTTGCAAATGTTGTAAAGAAGTCAATAGTGGTTATAGCAATATTTTAAAATAATTCCTGTTTGTTTATCGCTTTGCTATTTTTCTTGTAGAGGTTCCTTTAGTTATTGTGTGGGTTTGTCGTTTCGATTAATTGTATTGTGTGAGGTTTGTGTATTAATATGTCTAAATTACGCAACTGAAGAGGAAGGAAGGGAATGAATAAGGGAATCCATTTGTTCTGATGATTTAGTAAGATATCTTAAGAAGTTTCTTTTAATGACAGAAACGAATGTTAGAAACTAAACGTAATGAACTATATGGAATTATACTCTACGATATTTTCTCTTTCTCGAGGAAAACGAATTTTTTAACACTTCGTTTATGTGAATGTTTTAGATCATAATTATATAATCTAGTAACGGATATTATTTGAGCTTAACTAATTTTACAACAAATTGAGTGACTCAAGTGGTCAAGAGCTATAAAGCGCTCTCCATTACATTTTACTGCAATCTCATCTCTGTCTGTGTGGGTTCCAGTCTCAGATTCGGCCAAAGTTGGTCTGTGAGAAAGCTTGTCAGTAGCTTATCTTGGCTTGGTGGTTGTTTCTGTGTTTTTCCTTGGTTCTTCCTCCACCATAAATACTGGCAGCCATGTATAGCCTATCGTGTGCTGAAAAATGGCGTTAAACCCGACAATTACAGCAACCTATTTTCATGAGCAACAACCTTGAGTTTGAATTTTTTTGTACCCTACACAAGCAGCATGGTGTTAATTTATTTTTAAGCTGTAAAGTTGTCAACATGATATGTTATTGTATTATTGACGTATCATCGTATGCATGTTATGGGTGAAAACCTCGCAAATGTAAAGAATAGATACAAAAGTGACTCGGACAGCCCACTTGTAGATTCCTCTAGTTTTACACAGACAATTACAGCTTTGAACCTAACGTATTAAATTCCGTTTAGGCACTAACCTTTTCATGTAAATGTGTAACGTACATATTAATAATCTATCCACACATTCTTTAAACTATTTGAAGTATTTAAAAATGCATGATTCTGACTGCATTAATGTTACAGAATTTAGGATTACCCATCATAAGCACTTGAATGTATGTTTCTTGTTTAGAACGTTCCTAGAGTATGGGATTCTTTAACGTACTGCATTGTTGCAAGCGTTCCCGCAAGTAATTGTATCAATATGTCGTAACCAAAGTATAAGTTGGAAGAAGAAATAGTATTTGTTTTATGAGGACCTAAGTGGTAGATATATAGTAAGGTTGGTTGTGAGTAAATATATCAGATAATCATGCGTTATTCCTATACATACGACATTCACCATTCCGTATTCTTAAATGTGAATGAAAAATTGATTTCAATAATAATAATAATAATAGTTCTTGCTGTGAACATTAAAATACTATTTTGATAAACTGTTGAGCCGAAGACTACTCACTGTGTCGAAATCGTATAAAGTATAATTTACTAAACATATTTAAAATCAGAGACATATTAAAATTTTGAATTCCAATTACAATACCACAAACGATTAAACCATTTAAAATTTCAATTAACCCGATTTAGTTTTTGCTGTTTGTTATTTTAGGAACGATGATAAAGTATATGGCTATACGATATCCCCCAAACATTGGTGTTATATAAATACATTTTGGTATCATTGCTTATAACGTTTCTTTCCGATTTTGCGATATTATAAAATTGCAATAAATAGTTTAGACCAGTTTTTTTATTTTGGAATTATTGAAGATAGGTAGTTCGCTACATCATTTGTTAAAAATCTTTGATAGATAATTTTCTGATTCCAATAGATTTATATATAAAAAAATAAATTGATAACCTATTTCAATAACTCTCTGCATTTGCAATGGCGTAATGATTTCTTTATTATACACACAGTGCTGACATTATTAGGAAGAGGTGTGTAGTGTAATCACCGTGCACTGAAGCTGCAAAAAGCAACCAATAAGAATATATTTAACAGTGACAAAACTGCTAACATTGAAATAATTTTAAGAATTATAGCCACATTAACACACTACTCAGCTGGGATCGTTTAATCTGACCTAGATAATACTTAGTTGTGTCATATACTTATAGATAAGATAGAACCGTAAGTGAATTGAAGCAATCGAGTCGTAAGACGCTTGTACGATATAGCAGTGTTTAGCGAACATTAAATTTATTAACGTGACAGATTTCATGAAGTGCGTATTGTGCACATTTACAGCAAATTCAGAAGAATAGAAGTAAGAAAGGTAGGTACAAATTTATATTTCAATTAGGTATGAACGCATAGAGAACTCTGTTTATGGTACCAGGAACGGGTACGCGTCAGGGGACTACATGACTGCTTACGGGGTCTGGCTTCTCCACTACCATTTTGTCCTATACCCTATACTTCTTCTCTCATCCCCAAACACATTTTCGTAAGAAAAACACAACTGGTTTATCTTACTCATATGTGAAGGTGGATATTGTTTGATGATAGCACCAAATCCAAACAGGCAATACCGAAGATTAATCTTAGCACCCGGCAAGGCTATGTATATCCAGGTAGTGAACTCGACCTGGTCTGGATACAACTGTGGACAGAAGATGTATGCTCTGGGTTGAATGTTACACTCTATTTAAACCATATGTAAGCTAGATGTCGTGAACTTTCTGACAAGAGTATTTTTAGTAGGTGAAGGGTTCTCTACATGTACAGATTTATTTAGTTTTTGCTGCCTTGCTAACTGTTAATTATAGTTTAACAACCTCTACATCACTGTACTTGGTTCGTATCACCGATCAATCATGACTACGCTAAAGGATCTAGCTTTATTTGGAAAACAACATGTGTATGAAGGGAAAAATCTTAGGAAATTTATAAATGAATAACAATAAAAATAAAGATACGAACGGGCTGAATGGTATGAAGGGGAATTAGACAGTGAAAGATTGGAAACGGGTCAATAACTCAAAAAGGAAAGATTGAAATGAGAAAGACAAGCAAAGTTAGAAGTTAAAGAGTTAGAAAAAAGAAATAAACAATGAGATTAAGATAGACAATTAGAGTTAGGAAATGCTAGACAAGGAAAATAAGATTAGCCTGAAGGAAGTACTAATAAATCAGTATAAATTAACAGAGCAACGTTTCCGGAAGAAGTTTAGAACTGTAGACCTAAGAAGGAAACAACCTTTGGGCAATTTCTCGCTAGAATAGATAATTATTTCGAACTTTGTATTGAATTCGCTAAAGTGGACAAAACGTTTTAGGATTTGGTAGATTTCTTGCTCAGAGAACGATTGGTAACTATAGACGGGAAAGACTTTAACCGATTTATTATGGAAAAAGCGTTTCCATTCGTTCAAGACATGGCTTAACAGGTCGATCCTTCGTTAAAGCACATGGTGGAACTCAGAACGCGGTTTCGAAAGATACGTCTTGGAATCCGTCAAATGGCAGGCGAAGCCAACCGAGATGGGTAATTCTGATACAAACGGTACTGTTAACGGTCAGGTGGTCACATCTTTACGTTATACCGGTCGCACAAGTGTGGTTATCAAATGTAGTCTCGTGAAGGATAACCGAATGCTGCGAATAGAGACACCCTGCATACTACACCAATCAGATGACCAATTGCATACCTGTTGCAAGAATGAGAATAGAAAACTCTTTATTTAACGCAACAGATGATGCGCTCTGTATGGACAATTCAATTTGATGCTGTTGTTTTGTACGATTTAACGTATTTGCTCAGCACACAATAGGATATACATGGCGGCCAGTATTAATGATGGAGGAGGAAACTGGGAAAACTCCCCAGGAAGGAACAACCGAGACACGTCAATTTTAACTATAATATCGGGAAATGAAATATTACTTGCTTTTTAATTACCTTGCGTATCTTAAAATATAACCACTTCATTTGAATCTACATTCGCGAGACATGAAATATTAGAGATTTCACCAATAACCTTGTCAAGACTTGCATATTTAAACAAGTCACCCGGCCCAGTATTAATCTGAGTAGATCCTCCGTAAATATCTTATATTTTTAATACACGTATAATGTACAATTTTAATGAGGTCGACGTGCGGTTATAAAGATAGAGCGTTGAGTACAGTAAGTACTTCACGGCAACATATTGGCAGATATGTCATTGTTTGTGTTGGTAATGCAGAATACCAGACTGGAATATTGAGCAGATGTGTGCTGTGCACTCCCACAACATAATGAAAAATGTATTTTGGTTCTGTCAGTCTATACGAATAAAATATGTAATTCCACATGGAGGTTTTGCGTTTGTAAGCCAGCGAATATCTGGACCAGAAATATTGTCAAGATTAATGGTACCGGTATCTAAATTGATTGGTCTGAAAGGTAACTGATCACGTATAAAAACACGTCTAAAATAATTGATATCTAGCTTGGTAGCGACATTAAATTAAATCAAAATTTGACATCGATGAGACAATATTGTTGTTAATTAACGAACTGTTCCTGGAAGTATCAGACCTTTCCGTATCGATGATATGTTCCTGGTAATCTTAGAACTGCCACTCTTATCTGCATCATGTTACTGTTGTTTTCTCTAATGCTGTTACAGCATCGCTTCCGACAGCACCAAGTGCTATGACTATGAAAGTGTATTTGCATCAGTTACAATGTGATATCGTTTTAATGAAAGTTTGTTTCTGTATTTGTATTATGTTTTCTTGGCTCTTTTTAGCATGACCATGAGTCAGACGGAGACTAAACTGATGATGTGACCTTATTAATATCATTAATGATCTAATTACACATTATAACGGTTTAATATTTTCCACTGGTCGTAACTAATTTTCATTTTTCCACCAACCCCTTCAAGCAACATTGTTTTGTCGCTGAGTATAACAGCAATTGCTCTATAGTTAGCCATAAGACAAATATTTCTTTGTACGCGAGTTAGGAAGTGTTTATCAGCTAAAGGCTGTCATACTAAATCAAAATGTTCCAGCGAACAATAATTGAAATAGCTATTGATAATCTAGTTGTGATATCTGCAGACCAGTATCTATATTTTTATCACGCCCAATAAATGTCACCAAACGATAAAACACACGTGCTATGATTTTGTTCAAAAAGTAAGTCAAATATCTTCAGATGATTTTTTTATGTCCGTTTATTCTTAAGGATACTTCGGTAACTTCATGTGTTTCAAATATCACTATATTTTCTTCTTGGTTTTATATTCGTGCAGCAAGAAATATATGTCGTGGTAAACAAACACCTTGTTGAAATGTTGCATGCCAGGATAATGAACCATTATTATCACTTTGAACACTATCTGTGGTCACTATTAAACACGATAATGCTGACTTACTGCCTTGACCCATGCAAAAACGTAATGTGTGTTCTTTAGCAATTGTTGGAGTCATTAATCGCATCCACAATGAAAGGTTTGATAATACTGCTTTACTAGAAGCAGTTTTGGGAGGTATCCAGATTACATCTTACTCATCACCTTTAGTACAAGTACAACTGTATGCTTAGCACCGACAATGACGTTTCTAAGATTTCTGCAGAATCCAAAAATATGAGACATTAGAATTGCACATGAACATCATTTATATTCACCTCCGTAACATTAATCGGAGCGCTTAGATTCCTCAATAGTATTTTTTGTTTATTGATGCAACTTTGGAAAACATCATTGTCAGGCCGGTTGATCTTTTAAAATCATCTGAATATCAAACTGACATTATTGTTGTTGTTGTAGCAACGGCAACATGTTTCTGAATTAATTCATTATATTTTACATCAATCGTATATGCAGCACATTTAAATAATCCCATATTACCTTTAATGAGAGAACCAACTCTGATATAAGGCACAAATTACTAATGTATTTTTTCTTAATACCGATAAAATATATCTTCACATCAGTATTAATTTTCTTCTGTCATGGAGTTTACTTTTATTTGACATTGTGGACATAGGGTAGTCCGCCGTTGTTGCAGGTATCATAACTGTTATCTTCACTTTTATCTTGCAAGCAATTTAACCGTAATTATTGTTGTAACTTATATTTGGACAGCTGAATTGTGAGTTCTTCGTGATTCTTTACATTTTTATCAGCTGACTGTGAAACAATTATTGCATCATCGTATCCAGTATTACTAATTCATAGAAAGAGAGGTGGAATCCTGGACATATCACAATTGTTTGACCTGTCTTTGCGAAATACTCATATCACTCCAAGAAATCCATAAACCATGAATTGAAGATGTGATGCAAGTTCGAGGTCTCTACACAGAGAACTTCTATATTAAATATAAACTTACTGGAGTCAGTCTTTGTTCGCGTTGAAACGACATTGTCGGACTAAACCCACGGTCGTTTGGGACTCTCTATTACGCATGTCAGATTGATATCTCTCTTTCGAAACTAAACTCTGCAGACATACTTAAATACCAAATTTAAACTTTTTAAATAGCCACAGCTAAACTGATCCAGGGGTGAAAGGATTCGGATGCAAAAAGAGAACGAAATCCAAGTAAAACACGATAACAATCTAAACTACCCCTTAATATCCATATTTACCTATAACTTCCTATATCTCGTATCTATAAAAGCCCAGACGCGCCAAATAAAACCACGATCTTCAAACAACGATTTGATCTCCCATGCATTCTTCAACAAATAAATAATGCATTAGGATGCAGTGGAGCATGGTAAAAATATGCATTTTCAAAGAAATTCACTGTATATTTGTGAAGTGTATAGCTCGAAAGTAGGCACGCATTTCTTAAAGGACACTCGTTGTAAGACACTGAGGAACGTGTTTACCTGTAACGACTGTAAGTATGACAGTGTCCATAATCTAGGCTTCACTAAATTGAATGATACATAAATCAGAATCGTTCAATATATTCGAATCAATTCAAATACTGAATGTGACCTCCACTGTGGTAGATGATATGTTTTATACTGTGCACTGTGTACCGTGGATATAAGATATAGCACAGAGTTAGAAAGTAAAAAATTAAAAACAAATATCATTGATGTCTCAACAACCAAACTGTACCCTTGTGTAACGCACACTTTGCCACTACATTGCACAACTTGATATGTCGTCAAGCCAAAACATCAAGCGAGATAATATTTGACCTCTTCATGAATTATTGCAAATATACCAAATACATACTTCATTTTACTAATAACTTTTTTTGTATCAAGTGTCGCTATGTGTATCCAAGAAATAAAACAAGAAACAAGTTTTTCTCTGGAATTTTAGTTTGAAACACAAATAACTTGGGCTACAATGTATCAAAGTTCGATATTGTATACTCATAGGCGTTTTCTTTGGATGCAAACACTGATGCTCTTATGCCCATTTCAATATATTATTCTTGTTGTGTATATAAATTAAATTTCAAATGTTTACTTCGTGACTTGCTCCACAAGGATTTGTACATCAAAGATATATCTGATTTCACTGTTTGGTATCCCCAACGATTTTGTATGTATCAGCACTTGCGCTTTAATTCCTGTTCACATCTGTCAGTGTCTCACTCTAGTTCGCTAGCTGTGGCTTCATCGGTGTAGTGTATATACATAAATATACACATATAATGTTATGCCATTGAAGGCATATGAGGCTGAGTCACACTCATACATTATTGTATGTTATTTTAAAAGACTACATTAGTAGCAACTGCATCACATTCATTAAACTCTACTAGTCTATAAGATTGTATTCATAGAAATCAGATATGGTACAAAACTGGCTTATATGCAATTTTACAGTTATGCATGACAGGCTGAAGTCAGCACTGTCTCAAAAGAAGGTATACATGTAGCATAATGTCCCACCGAGTCACATTATTCTGACACCAGGACGATCAGTCGTAACACTAACCTCTTAATGGTGAGCGCCAAGCGAGACAGCTTTTAGTACCTTTGTTGTAAGTGTTTGGCGTAGATCAGACAGGGATCAAACCCAACACCTGCGCATCCACTGCTGCTGACGCTCTAACCACTAGGCCACTGGAGCGGTGTAAATTTTGAGGAAAAGGTAGCTTAATACTAATGGTGTTTAAGTTATTAAAAGCTGAATCAAGGTTTTCCAAGTGTTCACAATTTACAGGTTTAAATGTGCTCTATTTAGATTAAGGTTATGCGGTAGAAAATTGAAAACTTACAGATGTGCAAGTAAGTGGACATTTTGTCTAATTTTACTATTTCAGAAATATGAGCCTGAGCAGAGGACCTTCTGACCTCTTTCATAGCACAAATGAGAAGGAGGATAAAAGGACGGTTACAACAACGAACGACTTTAAAGCAATTGCTGATAACTTTAAAAATGTGAGCGATGTCAGCAAGGCCATACAAGACGCCGGTGTTAAAAACTGTGGACTCATATTCGGTAAATTGTTGTGCATTATAAACATATTTGATTCACTAGAAAATGATTATAATCAGCGTATCTTTCTAACACTGTCTCTCTGTCTGTCTATATATAAACATAAATATTGTTAAAATTGGAAACACCTTACCTGTAGCTACCATCCCCATTCTGTTACTCACATGAAAGGTGTATACTTAATTTCACTCGAGGTTTAGCCATTTTCGACATGTGGTCATATTGACGTTTCTAATTCTGAAGTCAACAAATATATAAACATTTGCAACGTTTGACTGAGTTATATTTTGGGTTTCGTATATTTATGCCTGTATAATGTGACCCAAAATCCGTGGTTCTGTTATTTAATCAACTAACTTGTAAACCATTTAGCCTATTGTTTGTCATTAACAAGAAACGAAAAAATGGCCAATGAGCCGTGTTTTCTCATTCGATAATAACTAAACTATACATTATGTTTATAAACTGTTGATGCCACTGAGCTAGGATGTACGTTTTCTGCTACATTTTTAAAAATAACATTTATGGGCCTGTAGGGAGAGGTTAGGATCATACAAATGTGACGAGCACTTAGACACAGTTTTCTAGTTACAGCAACAATTTTCCGGTTTATGTTGAATGAATATTTCCATTACACATCGTACGACAAAAGAGCAAGATTGTATGCTTCTTGCACGAATGAGGGTGAAAATCACCTTACTCGTCTCTCTTTTGAACCATAATAAGTGAATGAAATGGATTCGAAAACTTAGATATAAGACAGGATGGACCATGGCAATTGCCCGTCACATAGACAAATCACTCTTTCGTTTTTGTTGACATTATATAATACATTCAATGTGTTTGCTTTATGTCTTATATCACTTTTCATGTAGCCAAAATTTCATTTAATCTGATTTTAGTTCATTGATAATGCTTATTGATTGCGTCAGCCGACGTATGCTCTTAAGAGCTTCTTACTTTGTAGGAATTTCATCATTGATTCGTCTCTAAGGTTCAGTGATGATAACAAGATACAAACAATTTAAGACTTCTGGAATCAGAACAGCTTTGCACATACTAACATAGTGATGACAAATATATTTTCCATTAAAATTGATGTTGCTTCAAGATATAACTATAACTGTTTCGTAGGAACCTTTAGATGAAATCCTTCACACGAGCTACACTTTATTTAGTGCCCTGGCGATAGCTGCTCTCACCGAAACAGCGATGCAGCTATATGAAGTCGACATGATAAGAGCGTCTGGCTTTAGTGATACGAATGAAAGTAATACGTTGGGGGGGGGGGGGGAGTTCAGTTGAAAACCGTGGTAGGTTGCTAATTAGAGAATTCATTATGACATTACCAATAAATCAGTGGAATTTGTAAAAATACTAAGACTTTTAAAAGGACATCAAAGATATGAAATTAGCACCCTAATTTTATGATGGTGTCTGAGTGATTGTTCTCAACATAGATATTTACATACCATAATTGGATTAAGTTTTTATAAATTAAAATAGTCAAATCAGATATTTCATACGACCTTAAGATGGATAAAAAAGAATATCGAATGGCGATTACAAGAGAATAAGAAAGCATGTGTTATGAATAATATATGTGTGGAATATTTTTCATTCTCCAGATTATAGACATGCGTAGAATCTGAATGTTAGTCTAAGCGCATTTGCAATACCCTATGAAACTGAAGTCTGATGTGATAATGTTATACAGAACAGTAGCGTATCTGTCGTGGCATGTCGCCTTAGTTTAATTTGGTTCGAGAGTCGGACTCGTAATCCGAGGGGACCGGATGTTATATCGCAAGATGCGTCATGCCTGGATCGGAAGCCTAAGAATTCCTAAGGGTGAAATTGGGTATTGCAAAATTTCACGAGACTCTTATTTATTAAGGTCATATTTGTCTTCTGTAGGTATCGATTACACAATTAGCAACCGCCTTCAGGGACAGAAGACATTTGGCGGACGATCTCTGCATGACATCAGAGGACCAGATATGAATCCATACCAACAAGTATGTATGTATGTATGTATGTATGTATGTATGTATGTATGTATGTATGTATGTATGTATGTATGTATGTAAGTATGTATGTATGTATGTATGTATGTATGTATGTATGTATGTATGTATGAATGTATGTACGTTTCGACCAGCACTGTAAGAAGTGGGAACATTCATTCAATTGTAAATGTTCCATATTAAAAGCTATATGTTGCAAATTGTGAAAACGTTATCTACCGTCTATATTTTACCATTTATTTTCTAAAATCATGTGACGTTAAAGGGGGCGTGCATAACTCATATATTTGTATCTATGCCTTATAAATCATCTCGAGCCTATAGCTCGCGATGAAGATAAATACAACAAATATTGCTAGAGTCATGGAATGCCTTTTTAAGGAACTTGACCTCCAGCCCATTTATTACAGAGAATACCTCACAAGTAGCTTTTTTAATTGCTGCTTCTTTAGTCCTCTTACTTTGAGAACGATACACATTAGCAACACTACTCAGCTCACCACCGGTCTTTCTATACACTGTTATCACATGAATTATCACGTTGCCCATACGAGCCTATTGCTAAGTGGGCCAACTCATTCTTAATAGAGGGATGCGCCTCAAAATAGTAGACTTAAGACGACGTTTAACATCGCTAAACTACACCTGCCTCTGAACAATGCAATCCGCATTTTGAAACGAATAAAAAGACATATTTCATGAATTTTAAAAGCAAAGTTATAATTCAACTAACAGATCATAAATTGCCAAGAACGATGCAATGATTCATAATGATTAAATACATTATAAAGCAAAGTATTTACAAAACATTTCAATCATTGAAACGTAAACATAACCATCTATCTAATTTCATACACATCGTTCTCGGCGAGGTACCGCAGCAAAGAACCCTTTAATTTGACAATCATAGATGTCAATTTCGTCCGCCAAAGTATCGCTACACGACTTTTTATCTCGTACGCCACGGTATCATCTAATATGTGTTTTAGACTCATTCTCCTCTTTAATATTCTGTGGATGTCTGTTTATCGCATAGTTCACTTTGGGCGTGACTTCGTGCACTTTGTCTAGACCCTTGAACAGTCAACGCCAGTGACTCGAACACATGAGGAACAAGTCACTATTTTGCTGAGGAAAGAATGCATACACTTTATCTACTGCTTTGAATCTTTCCAATGAAAAACGGATACATTGATATCTCTTTTTTGCTGCATGGCACATTTTATATTTTTGCTTGCTTGAGCCTTATGATCGTGGAATTTGCTCTCTCTACTGTTCAGCTTTAGACAGGTTGTTTCCTTCATGAACACCGTAAATTACGAGTTTGACGATTTTACGTCTAGGTAACAAGTTACACTGGTGCAAACAAGCCTGTTATGTAACCCTCCGTCGTTCTATCAGACAAGACGGGTATCCACTTGTTGCCAATCTTAAATATGCCGATAGCATCATCTATTGACGCATAGTTTGTCCTTATAAAATAAATACCTAAAATCTCAGCGACATTACTTTACTGTGGCGAACCTTACCAGGAACAATAAAAGTTAAACTTGTTTGTCCTAAAGGCATAAATCATCATGCTGCTACCGGCAGCGAAAATATTCGCATTAGGTTTGGTGAGTGGAGACCGCATTGAATAGGGATTTCCTAATATAAATTCTCAGACACCACTCTGACTGACGCTCAAAAGCGTCATATGGAAACCTTGACTGATAACTGATATAAATGTTCCGGCCTCGATATCTCAAGATTGGACTTCAACTGAGAGTCGCGGGTTGTCGTTTTCCTAGTGTACGATTTCACGGGAGTCGCGGCGATGTTTGTTTAGATAATGTATGTGTACTAGTCTCCATATTGTTTCCAAGTTTGGAAAGTTTATCCAGCTCATTGTTTTCAATCTCGTTTTTATTTGAGTTGTTTGAAGTTCCGTTTCATTGGGCCGTGAAATTTGTTTCCCGTGTGCCCTTGAAAGACACTTGCATTTCTCACTAGCAACATCTTACCAGATTTCGAGAAAGCAAAGCGCTCGTCCGCGAAAGGACGCATGCCTTTATGCTCTATATTCCAATCAATGATGAGGTCATATACCTCAAAATCGGTGGAACCAGTTCGACAACTACTGCTAATTTCATATTTCATGATTCAGTCTGAATTTTCATATATCCGACAACTAATCTGTGATAGATGCATGAGTTTGCAACCATGGTTAGAACATTCACCCTGTCTATTACTTTTTAAAGCGGAAGCTTTAATCAAATTATTTGTGCATTCGATGTGCTGAACAGTTCTGCAAACAAACAAGTTCGGGGTCGAAAACACAGGAAATGTTATACAATCTGGTTTTCTCACAACATGATCTGTACCTTCCAATGTAATATCTATTTTATCTCTTTTAATCTTTACATCTCCTGTTCTGCTATTGTCTTGCGCTAAGAAGGTATGTTACGTCGCATGCGCCTCAGCAGCATGAGATCCCTGCAACTGTGCATCCGTGCACGATAAGTGGAATTATTATCTTTATAGTCTTTAACAATTTTTGTTCTCAAATACACATTAGAATGATGTATTAATCACTGGCGGCATTTATACACTGTAAACACGAAACATATCACGTTACCCAGCCGAGTCTATTCCAAACTGGACCATCCCATTCTTAATACAGGCACACTTATCGAAAAGGTCTAAGTAAAAAGCAGTAAAACTAGTTATGGTCATTTTTAGTCTGAGATTATTGTCTGCATAACTATTTTCCTTTCCATTGGCTATAGAAAAGGATATATTTGCATGAATATTGTTGTCTGTGATCAAACTTTGCTTAAAACTTTTGAATATATATACAAACAATTTAATAGGTTCGCAGAAGACAAGCTCTGCGCATACGGACCTGCTGAAATATAATTTACCTCGAAACACTATTTCAAGGTTTAACTATGACTGTTTCACATTGACAATTCATTGAAATGATGTCCACGAGTTATTGTTTAATTATTCTTCTAGGTGATAGTTATTATTGGAGAAACACTCCAGCATCTTGATGACGACGACATAATACCAGTATATGGCTTTGGTGACGAGGATACCAAGGATAAGTCTGTATTTCCCCTAAAGTCCGAGGTGAGTGATATGTGCGTGGTCTCGTGTTGAACAGGACCATTTGCTAATGAGCATTTTTTGTGAACAGTTTAAAATGATGGCGAATGCCAACAAAGCAGTCTAATATAAAAATGTACAGATACTATAGACTGTAATATTAGTGTGATAGCAAGCATAAGTATTTTATAATCGGTCCTTTCATAATTGTTTCCACTACACAATGTAAATACCGAAATACATGAAGTTTAAGTTAACTGACAGGTTGATGATATGGAACTTATGTATGGCGTTAAAGAAAAAACAATAATAATCTTGATAAAGAAGTACATGGAAATGTCAAACATTAGAGAAAAGAAAAGAACAAGTTACTTGATATCATGCTTGTTTAATACGCATAGTTCACTCTCTTTCTCTAAATTGCAGGGTAAGTGCAAAGGTTTTAATGAGGTTTTGAACGTCTACAACGAAAGAACGCCTAATGTTCAACTGAGTGGGCCCACAAATTTTGCCCCACTTATAGAAAAGGCAGTCAAAATTGTCAGAAAAACAAGAAAGGTAAATCAAGACCACGTGACTCTTCAAAGAATAAAACATTATTTTCGGTTGTATATTATTGAAATCTAGAATTCTCTTTTAAATTTAATTCAAATTACTTAAACATGCATTTTGGATAATTAATTTCAAAGGAGACTACTTTATAACAGCACTGCTAAATAAATCAGTACGACTTTCATATGTAAGTATAACTGTCAGGTATACCAGGATGTTTCAAATTCATTTCCCGAACTGTTTTCTGATTAAAATGAACATATATGCTCACACGTTATGAGAGGATGCGCATCATTACGACAGTTAAGTATTTAGACTCTCATAGAATTAGAATGTATGTTTTCTTGTACATAGCGAGTCGATATCTTCGTGCCATGTATTGGATCCAGATAAAAGACAACGACGATTACAAACTAAATCACATCTGCCGGGTGAAAACATCATATTTTTACAGTATGGATATTTGATTTAAATGTAATTTACAAGATGATTCATTTAAACAATGGACTAATATTAAGGACAAAACAACAATATAAATGCAACATATAAATCTAGTGATATGTTGCAAATATTTACATGCCCAATTCATATCAACACATATATTCTGAGCACGAAAATATAAAATTCAGTTCATTATCGGGGTGAGTTGGAACGCTAACCCGAGTGATGATAATTTAACAGACAATATTATATTTGAAGAGTCAAACTTTGTTCGCTCAGTTTGTAAAACCTCTGATTCGAAATCAATCATTTCCAGTTTCGATAGTCACCCGGTGAGGAAGACTTAGTATGTAATTTCGTTAACTCCGAGTTCGATATAATAATATAGCCAGTAATGTACTAAAAGCGCAGTTTATACTAATACAGCTATATTGGTACTACCACAGACGCCGATATTTGACATTATGTTAATATACAACATTTCCCAGTAATTATATTCTCCAAAGAAGCGTTTGTATTTCATTTCGTTTTTTCACAATATATATGGTTTTTGCATTGTGAAGTTACCACAGTGTCTAAGCAAACAAAACAAAATTGAATTGCTGTTACTCCATCTAAAGCAATAACATCATGACACAGCCATAAGCCATCGTTATTCTGATTTTATATTACATATTATTGTATTCAGTGAAATTAAAAAGAGGATGATTCTAAAACATTCTTTAATGGGAACATGTGATATGTACGAAAACTACCTTTATAATTTTATTTTATGACTAGCCACGGTCTATACACAAATCTAGTCTTTTCAACATGCAATATGTTCACATTCTCCATACTTTGAAATTCTTTGGCTATGCTTTGACTACAGCAAACAAATGTCTTTGATTATATCAGTACACTATTTCATCAACACAAATGCTGTGGAAATTACTTCTTTCTTTCTTAACTTAGATATCAAGTTTCATACAATTGTATGTTTTGCAGTTTAAGGAATATGGCTTTAACTATCATATGAGTTAAGTTATTGGAATATGACATGAATATATTGAAATCTAATTCCTTCGAATGTTTGCGCAACTGCGCAACTGGTATGTTTACTTCACCATCATCTGTGCCTTCAGGCGTTGTAATATTACCAGCTAATTGTAAGTGCATGTGTGTATACAATTTATGTTTGTAAGGTAGCTTTACAATGTTTCAGCCTAACTTCTATGTTTGCATTATGCGAGTTTATAGTAATGCCTAGCACAAGGGCACAGTCTTATTATCCTGCCACCAGGGAAACCAGTCTTAACACTAACCTTTTAATGCTGAGTGCCAATCGAGCCAGCCCTTTATATTTGCAAATCTTTGGTAGCACATGTTCTAATCACTTAGACCACCGGAACGGTTCAAACTCATTGGATAACAATTAAATCCTTAAGAAAGATTGTATAAATCAAAACAAGATATATATATATATATATATATATATATATATATATATATATATATATATATATATATATATATATATATATTTATATTTATATATATATATATTATTGTACCTTTGTAGTATCATATATTGGTGATTGTTGCTGATGGACAGGTCACCAACGAGAAGATCAACTCAGACGCCATCGTCGAAGCATCAAAGTGGCCGTTATCTATCGTGGTGATAGGAGTCGGGGATGGTCCGTGGGATAACATGAAAGAATTTGACGACAAGTTACCAGACCGGGTTTTCG
Source organism: Unio delphinus (assembly GCA_029339505.1). Lineage (NCBI taxonomy): Eukaryota > Metazoa > Mollusca > Bivalvia > Unionida > Unionidae > Unio > Unio delphinus. The sequence goes on along the minus strand of JAQISU010000028.1, from coordinate 10,797,045 downwards.
ACAACTTTCAATTCGTCAGTTTTCACGAAACTGTGACTACAGCTAAGAACCCATATGCTGCATTTGCATTAGCTGCATTAATGGAGATTCCTGAGCAATACGAGATTATCAAGAACCATGAACTCTTGCAAAATTGATGAATTATTTGTGGAGATTCATATATTTTTGGAAATTTTTAATGCGCATTATTTATATGATACCATATGTTTTACCAGTTCATATCCAATATTTATCTTAGTTCATACACTAGGTAATTGACTCTATGTGTTGATTAATATAATATTAAACAATCAAAATTATTATAATTAAATAACTTCAGCTTTCTGTAAATATAGAACATCCACGTGAAAGAAACGTTTTCAAAATTCATTTGATACATACCTTGAAAACCTTGTTTTCATTACCTTTGTTACATTCGTGTACTTCATACCTTAAACACCTTATTTTCATTACCTGTTTTTAAATTCATGTGCTAAATACATTACAAACCTTTTTTTACCTTTATTTAGATGAATACGGTATTAAAGAAAGCTGGTTACACTTTGTACATGTGTTTTAAAGCCTGTTTATCATAGATGTACATTAACATATGTATAAGAATTTTCATTTGAAAATAAGTGAAAGCCATCCTCTTTTAAAATATGAAAGGCATTATATGTCGAAAAAAGTCTGAAAGCAAATACAAATACTATTCACACGCACTATGTCCTACAAGACTAATTTATTTGCTTGGATGACAATGTGCTTAAAGCGAAAAGCAAATTAAATTAAGATGTTAACAAATACACTGAAAAGGGACGTGACGATGTAATTGTTAGGCGCGGATTTGTTGGGAGACGAAACATTTGTTCAAACAAATAATGGAAATACACCCCGAATTTAGCATTATTGCCATTTTGGAAACCTTAAACCACAAAGGAGTGCCATTTATTGAGAATGCTTGAATAGCAATGAATGCCGTATCAGAACATAATGCATATAACCAAGGGGCTAATAACACGTGGGATAGAAATCATTTACAAAGACACTTTAAGTCTACATAAATAGTGATTGTAATGGTTATTGTACTACACTTATATCATATACTTATGAAATATCTTGTTTGTTTTTATTTTATCAAAACATGGGCTTCCTCTTAATATAAAAATATACTTATATGTAACATAGGATAAAGTAAATAAAAAGAATATAATTTCAAATCTACCCAAATTCATTGTTGTATCTCTTTTATAGTGAAGTATTGAAGTTCAAGTATAGATGTTTATGCTTGCTCAAGTGTAACCGGAAATCCATGAAGAAAAATTAATTTCAGCACCATTTGAGGCATTGAAAATGCAGAACTACAAACCAGAGTAGTGTTTATCTACGTTTAGAATATGACAGTAAATTTGAACTCTTTTTTCAGCAACAAAATTACAAATGTCCGGTACAAATATATATATATATAAACAAAAGCGTTATAAGACGCAGAGTGTATACTGCCGAATTTATCACCCGTAATATGATACTGTCAGATGTTTCAATGCAGTCTGAACTTACCTGCCCTGATCCAGAAACATCTCGCAAACTAAACACTGTTCAAATATATATTGAATACATTATAGTGGACCTCAGTCAGACCCTATTTTTCGTTTTGAAATAATTGTCATACAAAACGTTTATTTTGTTGTTTTAGTAAATTGTTGATTTGAAAATGTATTTCTTCGAAAATGGTATTCTTGACAAAAATATATTGTTTCCTTTGTATGCCGACCATTTGATGTATTTCTTGTGTTTCTTAATTGTCTTCAGAGCTAACAGTTTCCGTTTATTTATTTAAAAATACACGTCACCCTTAACAGAAACTACTTGTCCTACTGAAGTACCACGGTTATTCTTTTGTAAACAAGTAATATGTACTTCGTACTTCTCTAGATAGTGTCACATTTATATAGGTTCGGCTGTGATCATCATTTGACTATGTGCCTAAAAAAAAAACATTTGTTGGAGAAAACATAATTCTGTATTTATGTTTTCCCTTCGTAATACATTTTTGCTAAATTTGTATAGATCTTAATCAAAATCATAGCACAATCATTAACTCGTTGCTTCCGTTATTGGAATTGACACCTAGTGTGACTCATTGGTATGTCCTGTTCATCACATCATTAGTTTGTTGTGGACCTTAATATATTCAATGTCATGCGATGTTGATGTCAATAATCACATTTCTTTGAGGTATATATACGAACCTTCAATTGTCTAGTCCCAGATGAGGCACTATAGATCATTCTAAATGGTGTTGATAGCATATAGGATTGGACTTACTGACCGATTAACATAGATCACGAAACTAACATCCGGTAATAGTGATCAAATGCAGCCCATGCTTGAAGTGCATTACTGGATTTTGGGGAACGCGGACCACAAGTTTTTGATGAAGAGATGCATTTCTATCAAGCAGTTAAACGAAACGACGACCAATTTGAAATCACATATAGCGTATGTTTAAATCGTATTTTTTACAAAATGTCAAATTAATCTCGACCAAAACACTAATTCAAATGAATTAACTTCTTTCATAAAATATAATTATAACAAGTAGTAATTATTCTAGCTGTACCTATTTTTGAGTTTTTTGTTTTTGGCCTTTCCTTTAATGGAAGATGTAAACCATCTCGCAAACCTCACAAATTTTGTCACAGTACGTGAGACCATTCTTTCAAAAGTGATAATCATGGCTGGCAAATTCTTTGTTTAGACTATATGGTCATAAACAAAACAAAATATTTGGAAAATTTAATCATCATAGTTTAATCATCAACGTGACAAAAGAAAATGTGAAAAGAACGTACAGCGTAATGAAGCAATTCCAAAATAATCATAATAAAGTTTTTCAATTGTCCAACACGAACACACGAACTAAAGATTCAAAAGTATGAACGAATCTCATTGATTGGTTCTCTGCTTATATATTCCTTCACAAGCCAATTAACTGTGAATCGTATCATACCCACGTGACAGACCTTCTTATTCAATTCTAATATTTATAAAACCTATTCATGTGACTTTTTTATTGAAGAGGAATAATCTCAACTCTCAAAGATAACACGAGTCCCATCTTTCCAATGGAAAAAGTTTGAATCTACCAACCATATTTTCTAGTAATGTTATCATTAGTAACTGTCAACACATTCATATATCCTATGCAATTTTACGTTTTTTTTATATCTTCAAAACAAACACATGCACCTACGAAATCCCATTATAAATAATCACTACAATTTACAGTAATGAATGAAATCATCTGCCAGGTATTGCAAAACGTATATATATATATATAATATATATATATATATATATATATATATATATATATATATATATATATATATATATATATATATATATATATATATATATATTAGATATATACAGCAATAGTTAATTGTCTCTCTTTCTCTATTTTTCGAAACCTTTGCCATTTTAAACTTTGAGATTTGCAAAACCTTTCCTGCTTTATAATGTAACGTTTGAAACACCTCTGGCATTTTAAAAGTTTACATTTAGCTCTTTCTTATCACATTCTTCCTCTAGCTTTTTGATGTATGATTACACTGGTCTACATTTGTTTAGAGGTCGTCCGCTTCAAAGATTAAAATGTGTTACCTATTATGGATTTTGATGAGCTGAATTCAAATATGACACTTAAAACAACCGATTGGCTACCTTGTCCAAGATATTTAAGTTTTTACATTTTTCGTCTAACTATATTGTGTAGATCACAGCGTTTTAATCATAAGTTGTCAATCTAGGTCCTTTCAGGCGTTTAAGGTTGCTTTGAATGGTAATATTTCACCTTACCTATTTATGTAACACGTTAAAACAGCATAATATGTTATATAAGTAACATTTATTAGGAAACAAATTGCAAACATATATTATGTATATACAAGTATAAAGTTTAGTCCTTATTCATTATCTACTTGGTGCTTGTTTGTCTCTTGTATTCATGAAATGGACCATATATTGTCACTGTCCAGCAAGCGTTAATATGCTCATTTATCATGATTGTTCTGGTCACTGTTCCCGAGTTCGGTAGAAAAGATGAGAGTGCAAAGGCTTTTGTATAACTTTAGGATGTTTTCCACCACCACCCTGTAGTTGTCGGCCTTGTGGTTTCCGAGACAATTTGTTCCCACTAACTGGAAGACTTTCCATGCCGTCTATTCCTTGTCACGCAGTGCACGATGAATTATATCATACCGACGGAGTTCACAAATCTGAGGACCAACAATTTAATCTTACATTATCTTAGCATTACTTAACCATGAACATTTCCCAGTGAGTTTCTTGACAGCTGCTTGTGTATTGTCCATTATATTGACAAAAGCTTTTCATCAAACACAACTTGATGTGCTGGAATGGCAACAAATCTTCCTTGATTGAACAAGTGATGGATGCTGAACACGTTTCCTCTCAGGCTCAAATGACTGTCGCAGTGGCCAATCTTTATTGGTGTTGGGGGAATCGCTCACAAGACTATCCTAGACAAAACAGCTGTACCGAGCAAGAGAGCACGAACCTTCAAATCGCCACAAAGATGCTACTGATGTTGATCATAGTTTACGCACGCCTCAAATGTTGTTTCATGTTTTCATAGGTACTTCCTTTCATATGGACTGCATGACCATGTGGAATTGATGGTAAAGGTAAAAAACTGTCATCATGCAGCAAAACAAATCAATGAACAGTCTCCACTCATGGATCATGCACGATGTTGAGGGCTGTAATGACACCATTGATGTTGTTCCAGGCTATACGATCAGCTTCCATGAAGAAGAATGATCAAAAATCGGTTTGACGGTCACGAAACATAGCAAACCTAAGATCACCCGCCAGGAGAGTTCACTGCTTTAGTATCGATCTCAACTTCTCTGCCTTACTCTTGGAGAGTTCAAAATCCCTGACAATGTCATTTAGTTCACCGTGTTTTAAGAGGTGTGGTTCGGAGGAAGTGGATGTGGGAACATATGGGTCATGATCACATTCCATGAAGAAGAATGATACAAGATCCCGTTGATGGTCTCGTGACCTACGTGTGTATTTACCTCCTGGTCAATATATAAAATATATCTAATGATACAAAATAATATATTTTGCCACCTTAGATTTAAAGTTAAATATTTACAAGTCTAGTACTTTTTTCATAACATAATGCAACATGTATTTGTCGTTTTCATATAACGTATCCATTAAAATCGGTTTAATGTTACGAATACAACGTATGAAATGCATATACATTAGCGATGAGGGTTTGAAAAGGTTTTCAGCAATTGAATATTGATCACGAAACAAACATTACTACTATATGTCTACTATGGGTGTGTGATATGAAAATTTTATACAAGTTACGGAATAAAATGTTTATTTATATTATGACGCACACATTCAAATGTTTGTACACAATTTAAGTTTTTTTTAATCTCTTATACGGTCCTTACAACAAAATAGCGGGTGCATTGTATCAATTGTTTATATCAAATACAGAAGCAAACATACGTCGACATGATGTCACCAATTCACTCAAGCAAAATATAGATTTCAAAATCTTTATTTATCTTATACTTGAAACGGAATAAGGAATTAAATGGATTTTTTTATTGGCTGATTCACATATAATAGACTGCATGAAATGACTGTAATAATAAGTACGTTAGGAGCATCATTCATCAGTTGATACACGAGAATTTGGTTTATCCTTATCGTGGCTTTAACAATCGGTTCGGCAATGATTAGTTGATATATTTGACAAGCATCATCGTATGATTTACGTCACTAGTAATTATTTATTTTGGGATTAAACATTGCATTTATAGTGTGAGGAGCTGACGGCTCAGTGTCCACGTTTGACAATCTGATGATGGCAATTCTGGACTCTCTTGTCAATATCAGCATAATATCAAAGTAGATTTACATTTTCAAGACAAAGTAATAATTTCAAATGTTTTAGTGAGACAAAGTGGTCTGGTACATGTTCAAAATATAGAACCAATATAAAATCGGTAATATAAAGATAAATTAACGGGTAGTTGAGGAGGTGTTTATACTTATTTACATAGCCAGACATAACGTACAAGTAGTTTAGCAGCCTTGAAAAACACTTACTTAGCAAATGGTATTGTGTATATTTAATTTATGATTGGCATCGTTCCTAGTTTATTTATTGTACAACGGAAGACAGCAAGACTACATTACGACCACACAGAGCTCATACTACTTTAAATTTACAACTTTATGGTACAGACATTTCTTATCTATAGTTGCCTTCCAACTTGAGAGTATTTACATATTCGTTGAGAGAGTCTTCTTGCACATACATGTTCATAAAGTAGAGCATAAATTCTCTATAGGATAATTTATAAAATGTATTACTCAAATGTATTGCGTTTATTCGTGTTATTTAGGTTTTATTCTTTTTAGCAAATAAACATTCACATGAAGGTGATTTGGTCATAATGGGTGAGTCGAGTTTGCTTTTATTGTATGCTCTGCTGATAGGTGTGGGATAAGATCCGATAATTTAGCATCAATGCAAATAAAATAATTTTTCGGTGTTGCGCCATCCTCGTATTTTCATTGGTTACCGATTTGGTTAAAATATTAGTTAGGATATATTTTTACACACCTTTGATAGCTGTACGGTATAGTTTGCATGACTCATGATAAAGGTAGACAAATGTAACCACAACCTTGTTTAGCATCTTTGATTATGATGTTGTAATCAAGGTGATTTTGCAAACATGTCTAAATATGGGTCGAAAGGATATGACGCTAAACTAATCTGTATGTGGTACGCATGTCCTTTTATTGCTTACTGGTATTGGTGTTGATGCTTGGAGTGCCTGCAGATTCGTTTCTCCCACCTACGTTGATATATATGTATTTCCGTCCAACATAATGCTTTTGAGAAGCATACATACCAGTCTAAGACATCATTTACTTTGTATTTCATAGTTGATAAAATAGTTCACAGCGAGTATGAAATGAATCAAGACTGTACAGCATCCTTCACCACAAGATCCGAACATTACATGATGCCTAGTGAGACAATGGGTCGATATCATTCTTTCTTTAAGAGTTAATTTAAAATAAATAGCAGTAGTTTAAATCACAACATGATGCTCAATGGTGTTATTGAGCTTTTCTGAAAAGAAAGTAATATACCTGGGTATGCTTAGTCCTAGAAGATTTCAATATCAATTATCTGGTTGACCTTTGGATGAATGAAGCTGCTAGGAGGATCAAGGTTTCCTTACTTTTCGTCAAACAACATCCGATCGTTTAATTATATTCAAATTTCACAGTCCATAATGTAGACATTTTCAGGAACTTACATATAAATTTGTCAACACATTATACTTTATTGAATATGTGAATTTTTCAAAATCTCTTTCACAATGAAGGTGTTGTAACCTTGCTTTACCTATTAACAAAATAATACCACAATCAACTGCAACAATCACACATACACAAACAAGCAAACACACACACACACACATACACACACATCAGCGGATTTTGTATTAGTTGCTCATTGCGGAAAGATCTGTATGACCTTATATTATAATCTAAAGTAAAAATAATTTTGAAAGCATTAGTAGGTTGAAACTTACTAGATTCCACAACATACGCCAATTTGAAAACGTTTTGGAATTATATACAACTGTTTGGTTTACGCTTTTTAAGAGTTAAGCGCGTAAACAATGACACAACAAATTGTTTTGTTTGTATTTGTATATGCACGCTTGAGCTTGAATAATGTGAGAGTTTAATGAATCAGTTTCATATAAGGGCAGTGTTTGACTTTGAGAGAAATGAAAATATCAATACATTTATATGTCTTATATATCAAGCTAAAATAAACTGCTTGTATTGTTTGCAATGTAAAGTTCATTTGAAATAGATTTATGGTCCTAAAACGATACCTTGAAGTAGACCAGGCTATCAAGACATCAGCATATAGATTTGTTTTGACACAAATAGCAAACTCCGTGTTGAATTCATTTTGGTCCTTAATTCTAACACAAATTGAAGCTTTACGCTATTGAGGGACCAAATTGAAAAAAAATTAAAACATGATAAAGTACAAAGACTATATGATTTAACATATATTTCCATACAAGCTTGATATGTAACCATAAATACTACAAACTCAATAAAGCATTTGCAAATGTTGTAAAGAAGTCAATAGTGATTATAACAATATTTTAAAATAATTCCTGTTTGTTTATCGCTTTTTTATTTTTCTTGTAGAGGTTCCTTTAGTTATTGTGTGGGTTTGTCGTTTCTATTAATTGTGTTGTGTGAGGTTTGTGTATTAATATGTCTAAATTACGCAACTGTAACGGAAGGAAGGAGATGAATAATGGACTCCATTTTTCCTGATGATTTAGTAATATATCTTAAGAAGTTTCTTTTAATGAGACAAACGAATGAACAATATAGCGGGTATGATGCTCTAAGATATTTTTTCTTTCTCGAGGAAAACGAATTTTTTAACAGTTCGTTTATGTGAATGTTTTAGATCACAATTATATAATATAGCAACGGGTATTATTTGAGCTTAACTAATTTTACAACAAATCGAGTGACCCAAGTGGTCAAGAGGTATAAAGCGCTCTCCATTACGTTTTACTGCAATCTCATCTCTGTCTGTGTGGGTTCGAGTCTCAGATTCGGCCAAGGTTGGTCTGTGAGAAAGCTTGTCAGTAGCTTATCTTGGCTTGGTGGCTGTTTCCGTGTTTTTTCCTGGGTTCTTCCTCCACCATAAATACTGGCAGCTATGTATAGCCTATCGTGTGCTGAAAATGGCGTTAAACCCGTCAATTACAACAACCTATTTTCATGAGCAATAACCTTGAGTTTGAATGTTTTTATTGTACCCTACACAAGTAGCATGGTGTTAATTTATTGTTAAGCTGTTTGTTTGTTTGTTTGTTTGATTAGGATTTTTAACGTAGCTTTAACAATTTTTCAGTCATATCGCTACGATGTCTGCTGTGAGGCAGTTTATAGTGATGTCTAGCACTGAGGCATCATGCCGCAGACATGTAGCATGATGTCCCACCCAGTCACATTATCCTGACACCAGGCCGACCAGTCCTAACACTAACCTCTTAACGCTGAGCGTCAAGCGAGGCAGCTGTTAGTACCATTTTTGTAAGTCTTTGGTATGACTCGGCCGGGGATCGAACCCACGACCCCCCGCTTCCGCGGCGAACGCTCTATTGTTAAGCTGTAAAGTTGTCAATATGATATGGTTCTGTATTATTGACATATCATCATGAAGTGTGATTGTTTAGTAGCTACTTAACGTAAATATACTTATATATCAGTTCCTGAGGGAACATTTAGTATTATCAGGATTATATAGATTGTAACGATTTCTCGCCTTCACTTACATTGGTTATTTGCGGTGATAATTCACCAAAGATGAAATCATATCAACTAATACGATAGCAGACGTCACCTCAAAGACAATGAATAGTTTCTGGAAGTCCCCATAATATCAAGAAAACATGTTTTACTAGGAACTAGCCTTTGCAACTTGACTGTCTATATCTGACATATCTAGAGACAATGGGCACAACGTCCTGCTTTACTTCCTTTCCGTCTGATCCAGTAAATCTCTACATGAATGGAGGATAAATTCAAGCGAACAGGCCACGAAGGGTCATTGTTCACTGTTTAATCTTTCAAAAGAAAGTTATTTAATTTTCCCGTGTGGTAAGGAATGGTGTCACAACCCCACGGGCGTCTATGCACACATAGTGTGCTATTTAATTTGGTCGTCATGTCGCGCCCCTATTGAGGGACTATTGACATGATGAATTTGAATTATAGTGCTCTATCGCCCACAAGGGGCATGTAGCACTGTTTTAAGTTTCCAGCCAAGCTGAATAATTAATTTCTCCTGGGGGTGAGGAATGGTGTCGCTTCCCCCAGACATGTATGTACTCAAGGTGTACTATATAAATTGGTCGTCAGGTCGGGGTTGCTATTAAGTAACCATCGACCTGAATGGAGGACTCTGGGTGAGTGGTAATAGATCAAACACGCACTCAACCCTATCAACCAATTGGAAGGAGTGTACTAGAGGTGCAGTGGCACCAAATAATGATTGGTGAAAAATGGTTTTCACATCTCTTCATGTTGAGGGTTTCTGGTCGCGATAAAGGAGGAAAAGATCCGATAAGCCAGCCCATGTATGTCGACAGCCTTGAAACGCCCTAGCCATACTTTTTTTCAAATCATGTCCAGTTTCACTAATGGACGGAAAATATACCAATAATGTGTAAGCCACATGTGTAATTAAATCAAACTTTGTGTAGTTGAAGATTTTTTCTAACTCCTAACATACCAATGTTTCTAGTACCCAGTGTACGTATTGTAAGTCCCTAACAATTTTAATTCTAGAATGTCTGTACGATATATGTAGGTTGGTCACTGTTAGGTTAGATGGATTGTGAATTTTGATTGGCGGTGTTCAAAATTGATCAAGTTAGGTTTCTCAAAAGAGCTTGTCTAATAGAGCTTTCGTACCAAATGAGAGCTCTGTAATGGCTAAATGGCAGTAGCCCTTAGAAGTGCTTTTTGATGGAGAGTTACGTAATGTTAACCAGTCTTCCCTTATTCTGGTTTGTTTGCTACGGTGTTCTCTTGTCGTCTCTTGTTCCTTGGGCCTCCTTTCATCTTGATTGTCAACACCGGTGTCCTCCTCTCTTCTGGGTATCTAGATCTAAAATTGTCCCTATCAATTTGGAAATACTCTGTGCTCTTGTTGCAAAAGTGTATACAGTCCCTTGTGACAGCCTATTAATGCAGATGTACTAGACCCGCATTCCTGATGGTTCGAGGTTCGATACCGCCTTATATTTCTGATTTAATTTTTAGGAGAAAACTGACTAATTGGTATATGGATGCAGTTTTCTGCCGCTGGGTCTGATGGTCTTGGTGTTCTATGTATATGGAAAAAAGTTGGAAATAAGGAGGAGTGTTAACTCCTAGATGATGGTATCCATAGTCCACCCTTTTGTTTTTGTACCCGATGTTATTTTCTTAAACGCTTCAATGTTTATTTATATATCCTTTGTTATCCCTGATGCTTCAACTAATTATATTTGGTTGTTTTCAGTGTGTAGACCTTCAAATGATTGGTCAATGAACCCATGTTACCTCCTTGTGAGGCTACAATTTACTTCTTAAGGTTGTTATAAATTTCAGAATTAGTATTTTATTTAGGTGTTTTATTAGCCCGTCAAATGATTTGTCAATGAACCCATGCGACCTCATTGTGCGGCTACAATTTACTTCTTAAGGTTGTTATAAATTTCAGAATTAGTATGTTAATTAGGTGTTTTGGTACCCCGTCAAACGATTGGTCAATGAACCCATGTGACCTCATTGTGGGGCTACAATTTGCTTCTTAAGGTTTTTATAAATTTCAAAATTAGTTTGTTATTTAGGTATTTTAATAGCCCGTCAAATGATTGGTCAATGAACCCATGTGACCTCATTGTGGGGCTACATATTGCTCCTTAAGGTTGTTATACTCTACATTACATGTACGTGTTTGTTATTTATATAAAAGTGTCATGTGACTGATAGCCAATCGGATTCCATAGCACTCGATTACCAACATAGTGTACATGGTGGATTAGTATGTATTGGCAGCGAGCGCAGATCAAAACATTGGAAGTATGGATTACTTTGACCATGTCATGGTGGAATTATACAAGATACAAGGTTGTTCCATTGTAATCCTATCACTAACACAGTAATCATTCAAGTTTACAATACATACCGAATCACATGGTGTCGTAACATCATGAGTCAGCATATTCAAATACACAGTGCAGATAACAGAATTCACTTGCAAAAACGCTAAAATATGTGTGCTGGACAAGTACATCATACATATTACCGTACATAAAGCCCACCTCTTTTCTAGTAAACGATACACAGTAATTGCATTATAATTTCGTAACGGATATTATGTTTATTACACTTTTTTAGTTTGTCCGGGAATCCACCATCACCCACCCACGCATCCCCCACCCCCCACCCCGCAAAAAATGTCTAAATCAGTCAGGAAGGCATTGCAATTAAAGTAATATTGCTCCATCTTCATGAATCTTTACTAAAACTCTTTAGATACTTTCTAAATTCTCTAATTTAGTGATTGTAAATAATTTAAATGACATTGTATTTGATGTAATTAGACATTCTAAAAACTAAAACTACTTTAGAAATCACCGATTGTTTTTTAACAGGGTAATATGGGTATAAATATCCTTGACAAAATCGTTTGTTATTTAACCTGCATGAAGTTATGTTTTTCTCATATAGGTATCGACTACACATTGAGCAACCGCATTCAGGGACAGAATACATTTGGTGGACGACACCAGTGGACTCCAAATGAATCCATATCAACAAGTATGTATGTATGTATGTATGTATGTATGTATGTATGTATGTATGTATCGAGAGAGCAATAATCCGATGTGTGCTATTAATTTATTTCAAATAACACGCTGACGCTTACTGCTGGAATGGTGAGATCTACAGTTGAAACTGAATATCATCCAAAATGGGGACATAGTACTAACATAATCTCACGTTATCCAATACTGCGGTTATGAACATTTGATACATTAGTGATTACCTGCCAAAGCGAAGAAACTCAGAGAATTCAAAAACCTCCGAAGATACCAATGTTACTCGACAAGCAAAATTTCGCTATATCCGAAGAATTCCTTGGTCACTCTATAACATATATGTAAATTGCTGATTTATAAATTTCACATGAATATATCGAATCAGAAAACTGTGTGATTACAAATGGCAATGAGATGTTCGAAATTTAAAGGAAAGCCTTTTAAGACGGAAAGGCTGAACTAACACTATCAGACAACGTTATCCTCACATAGATTATTAATTATGATGAACAATCAATGTTCTAGGCTGTACCAAGAGTTAGTTTGTAGATTCCATCATTCTTCTGTTGAAGCACACTGGTTATGCATGTTTTCAAAATACTTCTTTTAAGCTATATAGAAGGATTACTTGACAGTTGATCTAACCACAGTACGTTCTTAAATGATGCATCCTCGCAGTTTAACATAATTGTATTCTTAGGTATAGAAGCTCATGGGTTATAGGTCTTTGTTGTTTTTTTTATGGTCTCTGTATATAATACATAAGCGTCAAATGACAATGTTAATGTTTGTTCTAACCGATTATATCAGACCGTTTAGGTTTTATACACGTACCAGTTTCCTTCCATACCTTGCGACTTTAATACTATTTTAAAAGTTCAACATGGCCAGTTTTGCCGTTTTGTTGAATATTGTGAATTTACTACTTGGATCTTCGGGGGATATTATTCATTGTACATTCAAAACGTAATTATCACTGTTCTAGGTTTTCGAATTTTTAATTATGCAGGTGATATGCATTCTTGGAGAAACGATAGAGGAACTTGGCGAAGACAGCAAAATACTAGCTTATGGCTTCGGGGACGTACAAACCAAGGATAAAACTATATTTCCCCTTAAAGCTGTCGTAAGCGGCTTGCATATTTTTTCTTCCTGAAACGTCCATTTAGCAAAATGAAGACAGTAAAGTATTCCATGTGTATGACTATAAACGTAGAGTATAGGAAGCAAAATCAAATGAAAAAGCAACACTCTTATTTAATTGTTTCATTATGAAGGCACTGTGTAGTTAAAGACAGATTCATAAACAGATCAAGTTCTGTTTGCAACTGAAGGTTTTCAAGAAATAGACTGATGACAAAACGTGACACTGCCAGAAATAGATGACACATGTTTTCATAAATAGAAATAATACACGTTGTTTTAATCATGGAGGTATTTATGTACAATATTGAAACATATATACAACAACTGGATGTGTCATTCTTAACCAAAAAATATGTAATGCAAAAAAATTTAACTTCTGTCATTTTTTGTAATTCGAAAAAGAAAACCAATATCACGGTTCGGTCTAGATTTCAAGAGATTGGTCGAAATAATTAATAGTATACAGTGTTGTATGTAGACAATCGTTCCGTCTTTCCTAATTTGCAGGGAATGTGTGGTGGGTTCAGTGAAGTTTTAGATGTCTACAATAAAAAGACACCCAATGTGCAACTTAGTGGACCCACTAATTTCGCCCCACTTATTGAAAAGTCAGTACAAATTGTTAAAGAGACAAGAAAGGTAACTAGCAAATATATGCTCAGATATTGCACACTATTGTGATGTTCCTAATTCTGTTCTTATTATCGTGAATGATTTAGCTGGAGAATATCTATAACTGAATGGTGGTCTATGTTCCAAATGTTTAGAGGTAGAAAAGAAAAGCACCATCATGTGCTTCAACGAAGACTATAATTTAGCTTCTGCGCCTAACTTACAAACGTTTTCTAAAATATCTAAGGCACTGAATTGCACCTTAAGTCCTTCCTATTACCGCATTGAAATAGGAGACCTTTTGCTATGAGACGATATGGAAAGAAACATGTTCTCAAGTCCTGGCAACATCACGCAGAACAATGTGTGATCAGATTTCCAAATAATTAGAATGGTACGTGGGCCTCTTTGTTCTCCGCAAGATGTTTGTAAAACCAATGAATTCAAGCAAGTATTACGAGAACCAAGCACGACGACTGGCTGACAGTATAATTTACATATCTTGTATAATGACTGCATGAAGCATGGAGGTCAATCTAAAATACATTGAAAAGGTTATATTGTTCTTTCTGAAATTCCAAAAGCACCAAATCGGTAATATTTCAAAGACACGGATGTATGACTCTACTCTGTGGCTAGATATGTTTCTAAGTAAAGTCAGAATTGGAGCAGGTAAACATGCATATATTTTCGTATGAACATTTTCGACCAAATATAAACCGGGGGAATTGTAAGTGATGACATTATTTCAAGTAATATTGCAATGTTAGTGCTATGACAATGACTATTCGACATTATTTTTTTTTATTCTCATAAAAAGACCTGGTGTTTCTACCACCTGTTTATGTAATCTCATTAATGCTAGGAGATGGGGTTTGTTTTATTTTATCTTCATATATTTTAAAACATGCTCATGGCGACGAAAATGTTACTGGATTAGGGTCTTTATCTCTCAGCATCATTCTAAACTGTATTTGCTGGATTTTGCACATGTAAAATATTTATAACATTAAATGTTTTCCGACTGAGCTAAGCTTTTGAATCGTTTAGTAAACTGCATTTACCTAAGTATTTTTTATCAAACATTAAGATTTTATCCGCAAAGTAGAAACACGTGTATATTGAAGTCAATACATTAATTTGTCTTATATGCAAGTACTCAAAGAACGCAGTGTAATGTAAGATAGGAAGACATGGCTTAGTATTTATTTTAAGTGTATGTATCTTTTTCTTTTCATCGCATCCACATGATTGTTACGATTCATTTAGCTTGTACTGCAAAGTGGGAATACACGGATATTGTATTCAGGAAAGGAAATTTTAAAGGCTTTACATATATTCATGTACATGTTTAATTATGCTCACATGTTTGTTGTTTCTTATTGTTAAAGATAGTATGTGATATTTGTTACTGCACTTAATTTGCTCAAAAAGACTATACAATTTATTCATCTTTTCTCTAAAGCAAGAGTAAATATTTATTTAACAAGATAGCATTAACTAAAATTAGTTCACGAATTTTTCTTTTCTTTTACCTCAAGCCATATATCCATCGAATTGTATTATAAAGATGTTTCACCTGTTTTGTATTAGCATCACTCGTAACATCTGGCACTATATAATCCAGTGTACTATCTGGATGGGCTCTTTCCAGTATCATATCCTGGTGATTGTGGCTGATGGCCAGGTCACTGACGAGACAATCAACGCAGATGCTATTGTGGAGGCGTCACAATGGCCATTGTCCATTGTGGTAATAGGAGTGGGGGATGGCCCATGGGATGGCATGCATAATTTTGATGACGGATAACCACAACGCACATTCGATAACTTTCAATTTGTAGACTTTCACGAAACTATCGCTGGGACAAAGAACGCATATGCCGCACTTGCTTTGCGCGCATTAATGAAGATCCCTGAACAATTCCATTTTATTAAAAATCATGATTTCTTGATGAAAAGAGATGAGTCATAGGCATAGAATGGAAACGAAAACCCAGATCATGATTATGCACATAATTTATATGATATAAAACTATACTTGAGATCATATATAACATAATGTATTGGTTCATAAACGAAATTAAAAGGTGTTTTATGTTTGACTAAAGATAATTAATAATTACAGTAAATTATTGCTAGAAACAAATGCATTCTTAACGTCATATTACGTGATGACATGTATCGATATGCAAAGAATGGAAATATTGAAACCTAATTTTCATTACTTATATTTGAATTGGGACGATAACAAACTAAGATGGTTATAACTGGTGTAAATTATATATGTGTGTGTGTGTGTGTGTGTGTGTGTGTGTGTGTGTGTGTGTGTGTTGATATGATTTGGTTGATTTAACATTTTCTCAGTTGTTGGCTTTTGAAACATATTTTACACAACTTACTATTTACTATGAAAAGGAAACAACACGTACATTAACACGTGCATAATAGGTGTCACGTAATTATTCAGTTCTATACAACGAATATTAAAATAAAATCAGTAAGCTGTAGTTTCCTTGTACAGGTATGTCATAGGTTTTGACAAATATATTTTATTGAGGCTTTCAAAAGATAAATTGAACAGGACGTTAAATTAAATTATCAGCAAATACACTAAAAGAAAGCCTTCGATGCAATATTACTCAATAATGGCATTCGTGTTTGGAGACATGTAACAAATTTTCGAGGTTATTGAAACCCATAACCATGCGTGAATTTTAGGTATCACGGTACCAATTGTTTTTCCATAGACCTCAATGCTAATATTTGGAGAGATAAATATATTTTCTATCCTAATTTAGCATGCATCTCACACACTGTTATAGAGAACAATGTTAGATTGTCAATTTGATGATGACAAAACCAGGTACTCCATTGCATTTAAGAGAGATAACTCTGCTGGAACTAGACAGGGGTATGAGTTATCTAGTCACAACATACTTATTTATAGTCATGTCTATGACCTTTTCAAAAAATCATAAAAAATACAAAATATGATCTATATAGGAATTAACATAAATTCACATGTTGCCAAGAGGCTAAACTATTTTTTAAGCCTAACAGAAAGTACAACTCTTACATAATCCACCAATCATAGCTCGTGTTGTCCTCTAGTACTGCCTGCAATGGACCCTACACTTTAAGCTCCACCCATCTGGTCATGCGCAATTGGTACCGTTATACCTTTACAGTAATTGACTCGCTACCATTTTCGAAAATGTATATACAGTACAGTTATTATTTGCAGCTACTACTCGACAGACGTTAATGAGATCATATGCTGACGATGACGTTAAACACAACAACAACAACAACAACACCATAGCTGCTTGAATGTCATACTTTCGGATTGTTGGAGACTCACTAAAATCCACATCGAGTCTTTTTAAAGTTGTGGGTTAAGTCAAAAGGCAAATTAAATTGCCATTATGCACCGATGTCATCAAAATTACCAAGCAACACTATTTTACCAGGTTCATCAAAACTGACATGACCGTGTTTGACTGTTGTCTATTGTGGTAATAGGAGTCGTGTTTGGCCCGTAGGATAGGTAAAATTCCGAGGGAAATTCCATAGGGTATGTCCACTAAAGGATTAATCTAACAAGCGCTGCAAGACGAAATAAAGCAATTAGGACTGTAGGAGCAGAGACTAAACAGGAAAGTCAGCAATAAGGCCTCCACAAATGCTGGGAAACAGTTGAGACTTTGTCAGAGAGAATACGAATCAAAATAAATGTGGCAAAACCCGAAAGCATAAGAGCAACAGTAACACCAATGTGATCCGTTAGACCAATACCCGATTGCTTAAAAGTTGAATATTCGGTGATGAATGCCGATGCTCCAATGTTTTAATCTCCATCTTTGTCGGTAGATGCTGAAACAAAACTTTAGTTTGCCCCTGCGTAAAAGCATGGTTCAAAAGGTGCAGTTGATATTTTCGGCTCTGATCTCTCGGGTACTATAAGCTATACTATGTTTTGGTTTCTGTCTATACCTTTTGTGATGGTTTTTCTATATATCCCCCTCACAATGATAAAAGCTACACCTCTTCTGCTGATATTGTTTTTTTCATTTATGGAGTGTATCAAGTTATTTTGATGTTTTGGATGTGTGTATATTATTGCTTCTGGAATATCAATATGAACTCTTTATTCCTTAAATTATGAGGCAGATTGTTTCTTAATTCGGTCTACGAGATTTAAAGGAGACTAATATCTTAACTTTAAACTTCAAAATTCACTTCAATTTATACTGTTTTGCAACTGAATATATATTTTGCATTTCTCAAAATTTGTATTTTTTTACAATTATAAAGATATTCACTAAAGTACAAAGTTTCAAACATAGCAGTATATATACAAAATGTGTTGGAGCATAACATTAATGTAAACAGTTCACCAAAGACATGTAAACTCGATCAAGTTCTAACATTAGTGCTGCTTGAATGCTTAGATCCCATTTTGTCTTCACTGACTGATGTTATTAATACCTCTCTCTCATTCCAGGAATTCCCATCACTTTTTTGAAACTGCCATTGTAAAGCCTCTGCTGAAGAAATCAACACTCAACCTTAGCGATATAAAGAACTACCGCCTAGTTTCTAATCTTCTGTCTATTTCAAAAAGCTTAGAAAAAGTTGTTCTAACCCAACTTGTCTCTCATCTGAATTAAAACAGTCGTTTTAGAAATGTACAGTCTGCATATCGCACTTGCCACAGTACTGAAACCACTCTTCTGAACGTAGTTAATGACCTTCGCTCTGTTTTGGATATCTGAAAGATTAGTCTTCACCCTCCTTAATTTGTCTGCAGCATTTGACACAATAGACCATGATATATTACGTCACCGTCTCCAGCATGTATTTGGCATTCACATGCTGCCTTTCTGTGGTTCAAGTCCTACTTAGTCAACAAGACACAAATTGTATTTGCAAATGGAATACACTCCAGCACAGTTAATCTATGTTGTGGTGTTCCACAGAGGTATGTGCGTGGACCTGTTTACTTCATTCTTTACACTCAGCCGCTCTCAGGTGTCATAGATCATCGTCCGTTGTACGCTAAGGACACCAAAATATACCAGTCTAACAACCCAGCTGAAGCTGACGCTACCATCCAAGAGAGGTGCATTTCTGATGTGAAATCATGGGTGACATGTAACAAACTGCAAATAAATGATGCTAAAACTGAAGCCATTCTGATCACAACACAACGACTTCGAAAACTAGACTATTGTAACTCGGTTGTGTCTAGTTCGTCTCAATATATACTCCAGAAATTTCAAAACGTTCTTAGCACAGCTGCTCGGGTCATCTTTAGGGTACCAAGAACTGAGTACACATCGCCACTGCTTTGTACCCTAGACTTGCTATCCATTCGATCCAGAATCGAACACAGAATGTGTTCTCAGTGCTACGTTTCACTGACGGACTCCAGTAAAACATACATATCTGACCTCGCCCATATGTTCAGACCAGTAAGATAATTACGTTCCTCTTCTGACAATCGTACAGTCAACGAAGTCATATGGACAACATTCTTTAGCATACCAGAGCCCAGAAACGTGGAACAAATTGCCCAATGAAATTAGACACAAACACACAGTGCTCCTTTTCAGAGGTGCTCTTAAAACTCACCTTTTCGACTGCAAGAATGTAAAGACCTAATATGTTTCCTACCTGAAATATGTTCAGCAATTTTGTTATGTTTTCTATCTTTGATGGTGTTTGGGTTTGTTTTGTAATCATGTCATTATATATGTTGTAAGGCGCTTAGAGCTTCTAAATATTAGGCGCTATACAAAGTCCTTAATCTAATTATTTTTATAAATGCATTCCTGATAAATTTACATTAACAAATATTACGATTCGACACAATTCTGGTTGTGGCACTATTAATTTACCAAGTTAAAAATATAAATCTTTTAATCACTTGTTTGCATTTATTTGATATATTTACTCTCTGATTTTTTATTATAATTTCAAAATTTATGTACAAAAATGTCATTACCTATATTTTGTTACAAATGCTCAGTCCACCATTCAAATTTTGATATATTTTTTTTAATTGATTGTAAATGCTCACTAAGATAAACGTAGAGCGTTGGAAGTCAAGCTGTATTTAAGTTTAACATTGATTTCAAGCTTAAGTCAAATGGTTAGCAGCATAACAATGTATGCACGTCAAATTGTGCAGACTTTACAAGTTTGTACAGGAGTGCAATAAATAAAAACTAATTTTATAATCTCAGAATGCGAATTTGTTTCATAAATTATAGCAAGCACCACAGTGAAATATAAATACAGTCTGAAAGATAAAGTAACAAAGTAAATGGTACTGCAGTTCAATGTATTATCGAGTAGTTAATAATTCAAGTTTTTGGCAGATTTATACACGAGTTGTCGTGCCTATTTTGTGGATGCGATACAAAGACAATAGGTTATCTAATGTTTTATTAGCGGGGTATGTACTCGTCTGCAAGGACGGTTCTTGAAGACAGTAGATTTGCCAAAATATTTTACTTTAAGTATAAACGGAACATAATATTTGTTTATTGAAGAGAATGTGTTCTTTTTTAAATCCCCACTGAATGTTCTTAATTCTAATTTTATCATATGTCTCTCACGTTGGAATGAAAGGTCTCATTCATTATATGAAAGGGGCACACACGCAAAAAGTCACACAATGCATGGATACAAACGTGCTGATTGTTCAGTGATCTCTGTCATTTTACAATCTAAGTAATAAAAATCAACCCTGCGCAGTGCAATGCAAGCTTGCTTATTCAAACACTGTACATGTATGAACCAGTCCAGAAAAGCCTCTCTGGTTTGTTATAGTGTAAATGTTCAGTTTCAAATTATATTGTCAAAATGTTGTCAAGGAATGTGAAACTAAACTGGTATATGGTGTAAGAGCCAAATTATAAAGGTAATAAAGACCATTTTCTAACACTGTAATTTATTATTTATATTTGTTATTTTGCTTTGTGTTACTCGTGTTGCCTGAAAACCTACTCTTAGGATGCTAAAAGTCGTTGTTTTGGATTTTATTGTGTCCTGGTGGCTTACTGTATTCTGTTTCGTTTGTTCCTCAAATTCCAGTGATTTATATAACGCCGTAAGTTTCAATCAAATTGATGATGTTGATTCAAACATCTCCGAAAATCTTGTGGAAAATGCAAAGTAAAAGGCAACACGTATATCAACGTGCTTTTGACCAAAATGAAAGGTAATCAAATACGAATAATTGTAATACAATAACGTGAATATTTAAACTTCAATTAAATTTCTTTCAACGAAAGTACAATGTACATGTTCCATTAACCATCAGCTACGCATTGTCTCGTATGCAATGTAACCTTTTTTTGTATCAATATAGATTTCAGTTGCAAATGATTATCACAAAATATTAAGGTCAGTAAATACTGTTGGTGATTTTGCAACACATACATTTAGTACCTTGCGGTATCCATATTTCGAAGATCTATAATTCTCAGAACCTTAATCTGTTATCCATTGAAAATATCATGAACGTGAGGAACTAAATTGCACGTTCATTTTTAGATACATCTTTTGCCAGTGATGTGCTGGAACACAAGTGCGAACAAAGACGATGCAGAAACTCCATCATAATCCAGTAACGTCATGACTGCGTCAAATAAACTATTATTAGATTGGCAAAAAAAATATTCTACTCGTAGACTGGTTGTAAAAAAATGATTGGTGCAATTTTTTGATGCGATGAATTGCTCAGTTAAGCAAAAGACCTTTTTTATTAATACATGTAACAGAATGTTAAGGCCTAGAAACGAACCAATTTAGCCAGAATTCATAAATAACTAATTTATCAAACAAAGATTAATATCAGGCATTGGGAATGTTGTGTTTTGGTTCAATCAGAGCAACGATGAGGTGGTTTATAACAGTATAAACAATTGTACCTTTTTAAAGAATGTTCAACCAACAGAAGAGATCTGATCATTGTTTACGCTGCGGCGACCGCTATATCAACACTTGTGATACAGTTATCATTAAACAATATTTTACCTAGCAGCAAGTTATGAATAATTTCGCATTATTACTTTCAATATTTTCTTATAGTTTACTCCCATTGAGATTTTACATACTTTCAACTGTTTCAGACTGTTATTTCAGTACCAAATTTCTTCTTTTGGGACTGTTTCCTTGCTTATTCGCTTTCTGGTCGTTTCCGATATTCATCAGTCCTAATGTAATTTTGTCTTCTACTTGGATTCAACCTCTTTTGGTTATCTAGTGGCCGAATCTCTATTTCCTGTTGGTCTATTTAAACAGTGTACTTTAAGCAGATATCTGAGTTCTACCTCCACCACAATAAATAGCACCCATTTGTCGCCTCGTTTTATTCAGCCTTTCTTAAAACAAAATATTATATCCAGTTGGACTGCAGCGCCGCTGCGTTTATGCATTCTCTCTCTCTCTCTCTCTCTCTCTCTCTCTCTCTCTCTCTCTCTCTCTCTCTATATATATATATATATATATATATATATATATATATATATATATATATGTATATATATATATATATATATATATATATATATATATATATATATATATATATATATATATATATATATATATATATATATATGTTCAAAGATTTGAAGTGCCCTGCTTTATTTGTGTTCTAAACACTAATTATGTTTTTCCTGCTGCAATTACAATAACATTTCTCACATTCATTTGTATTGATTGTAACATTTTCTTGATCCTATTAAGGTCAACGCTTCATACAAAAGGTTCGTCTCAGCCTATCATTTGACAAAACGAAACCTAAGTCAACAGCTGACTCTCCATACCACCCTGCCCATGCTTCGTAGCTCCACTGGAGAGGACACTCCAGCGCCATCGTACGGCGTCGGCACAACACGAGAAGTAGCAGTTTACCGGTTCTAAGTCAATGCTCGATTGGCATAGAGCTTGGCGCCAGGTGTTACCTCTGACGGTGGGAGAGATCACCAGGTCTCACTAGACAGCTACCACCCGCCTTAAGCTGGGCAGTCTCCTGTCAGTAAGGTGCTGCCCGCCATGGTCTGCCTGCTTCACTGGGTGAGTGGAACTTTGAGAAAAATCTCGACAAGTGGGTCACAAAACTCCGCACCAGAAAAGACTCAAAGAAGAAATAAGAAAACTCCAGCTCTTCGCTTTGCAATTTGGAACATTAGGACCATGTGTCCTGGATATTGACCAATGACATACAATAGTTTGAAGATGCACGGAAGACTGGCGTCATTCAGAAAGAACTCTCGCGACTGAACATCGACATTGCTTGTCTCGAGGAAACCCGACTGCCTGACAGTGGCACCACCAGGAAAACCAATTACACGTTTTTTTGGCAGGGGAAGCCACCGGATAAACCTAGGCATCACAGTGCAGGCATTACCGTAAAAAACACGCTAGTCGCCTTCATTAAACCTCTCTCATCAGATACTGAGAGAATCCTTGCCCTCTGGCTGTCAACATCCATAGGCCCAGTCAACATCTTCAGCGTATATGATCCAACCCTCCCCTCCACCCACGAAGAGAAAGACAAGTTTAATGAGGCTCTGGATCAGGCAATATCCAGTATTCTGAACAACGAAGGCTTTTACATACTAGGAGACTTCAATGCTAGAGTGGGAGCTGATTATGAGGCCTGGTCCGCCTATATCGGCTCATATGGAAGGGCCAAGATCAACGATAATGGTCAGCGAATGCTGGAGATGTGCTGTTCCCACAGCCTTTGTGTGACCAACACTTTCTTCCAATGCAAGGAGATCCACCATGTGTCATGGACACACCCACGTTCACTCCACTGTCACCAGCTAGACCTTGTCATCACCAGGCGTGCGGAACTGGCAAGCGTCCTCCTCACCCGCAGCTACCACAGCACCGACTGCGACACGGACCATTCCCTTGTGATCAGTTGTGTGCGAATATTACCCAAGAAGCTGCACCATGCCAAGAAGAAGGGTCAACCTCGCATCAACACCTACTGTGCAGAGAAAACACATCAGTTCATCAGCAAAGTGCAGGAAGCTCTCACCAAAGTGACACCTGATGACACCATTGCCTCTAAGTGGTCCCATCTCTGTGACTCTGTGTACAACTCAGCCATCATCGGTTACGGGAAGAGGGAACGGAAAAATGCCGACTGGTATAAGGCAAATTGGGAGGAGATGGAGCCTGTGACTGAAGCAAAGAGGAACGCCTTCCTGTCATACAAGGCTGCACCTAGCCCAAGAACATTGCAAGTCCTCAGGACTGCAAGGAACAACGCCCAGAACACAGCCCGCCACTGTGCCAACACCTACTGGCTTAACCTTTGCAACAGTGTACAGACAGCTGCCGACACCGGGATGGAATGAATGAGGGCATCAAGAAGGCGACAAGGCCCCCCACCACTTCAAAGACCATCTCCCCTTCCCCCCTCCTCAAGTCCAAGACAGGCGAAGACATCATAGAGCACAGAAAAGAACTACAGCAATGGGTCGAGCACTATCTCGAGCTATATGCAACCAAAAACAACGTCACTTACACTGCCCTGGACTCTATTGCAGACCTGCCTGTCATGTAAGAACTAGACACTCAGCTCACCCTGGAAGAGCTCGGAAAAGCCATAGACTGCCTTGCCTGTGAGGTGATACTGCGGTGATTGTAAATACTATTAATTCTATATATTGCCAAAAACCAAATGTTTGCATTTGGTACTACTCTTACGTGATCTAATTATATATTGCTTTAAATTGCTAGTAGTAATTTGTAAAACTATGCATCATTTATTGTACTAAATCAACATGGGGCGGAACTGTTTAGGGAGTAGATAACATTCATCTAATATCTCTACTAATGTAGGTTTTAAATACGTTTTATTCAAGCATAAATATTTGCAGTTGAATCAGGTGATAAATATAAGGAAGATTTCCATTGGTCAGAACACAACAATGTGATTAGACCCAGTTGCATTAGTGTATGTATCAGACCCAGTTGCATTAGTGTATGTATCAGACCCAGTTGCATTAGTGTATGTATCAGACCCAATTGCTTTAGTGTATGTATCAGACCCAATTGCTTTAGTGTATGTATCAGACCCAGTTGCATTAGTGTATGTATCAGACCCAATTTCATTAGTTTATGTATCAGACCCAGTTGCATTAGTGTATGTATCAGACCCAGTTGCATTAGTGTATGTATCAGACCCAGTTGCATTAGTTTATGTATCAGACCCAATTGCATTAGTTTATGTATCAGACCTAGTTGCATTAGTTTATGTATCAGACCCAGTTGCATTAGTGTATGTATCAGACCCAGTTGCATTAGTTTATGTATCAGACCCAATTGCATTAGTTTATGTATCAGACCCAGTTGCATTAGTGTATGTATCAGACCCAGTTGCATTAGTGTATGTATCAGACCCAATTTCATTAGTTTATGTATCAGACCCAGTTGCATTAGTGTATGTATCAGACCCAATTGCATTAGTTTATGTATCAGACCTAGTTGCATTAGTTTATGTATCAGACCCAATTGCATTAGTGTATGTATCAGACCCAGTTGCATTAGTTTATGTATCAGACCCAATTGCTTTAGTGTATGTATCAGACCCAGTTGCATTAGTGTATGTATCAGACCCAGTTGCATTAGTTTATGTATCAGACCCAGTTGCATTAGTGTATGTATCAGACCCAGTTGCATTAGTTTATGTATCAGACCCAATTGCTTTAGTGTATGTATCAGACCCAGTTGCATTAGTTTATGTATCAGACCCAGTTGCTTTAGTTTATGTATCAGACCCAGTTGCATTAGTGTATGTATCAGACCCAGTTGCATTAGTGTATGTATCAGACCCAGTTGCATTAGTGTATGTATCAGACCCAATTTCATTAGTTTATGTATCAGACCCAGTTGCATTAGTTTATGTATCAGACCCAATTGCATTAGTTTATGTATCAGACCCAGTTGCATTAGTGTATGTATCAGACCCAATTGCATTAGTTTATGTATCAGACCCAGTTGCATTAGTTTATGTATCAGACCCAATTGCTTTAGTGTATGTATCAGACCCAGTTGCATTAGTGTATGTATCAGACCCAGTTGCATTAGTGTATGTATCAGACCTAGTTGCATTAGTTTATGTATCAGACCCAGTTGCATTAGTGCATGTATCAGACCCAGTTGCATTAGTGTATGTATCAGACCCAATTGCATTAGTTTATGTATCAGACCCAGTTGCATTAGTTTATGTATCAGACCCAATTGCATTAGTGTATGTATCAGACCCAGTTGCATTAGTGTATGTATCAGACCCAGTTGCATTAGTGTATGTATCAGACCCAGTTGCATTAGTGTATGTATCAGACCCAGTTGCATTAGTTTATGTATCAGACCCAGTTGCATTAGTGTATGTATCAGACCCAGTTGCATTAGTGTATGTATCAGACCCAGTTGCATTAGTTTATGTATCAGACCCAGTTGCATTAGTGTATGTATCAGACCCAATTGCATTAGTTTATGTATCAGACCCAATTGCATTAGTTTATGTATCAGACCCAATTGCTTTAGTGTATGTATCAGACCCAGTTGCATTAGTTTATGTATCAGACCCAATTGCATTAGTTTATGTATCAGACCCAGTTGCATTAGTGTATGTATCAGACCCAATTGCATTAGTTTATGTATCAGACCCAGTTGCATTAGTTTATGTATCAGACCCAGTTGCATTAGTGTATGTATCAGACCCAATTGCATTAGTTTATGTATCAGACCCAATTGCTTTAGTGTATGTATCAGACCCAATTTCATTAGTTTATGTATCAGACCCAGTTGCATTAGTGTATGTATCAGACCCAATTGCATTAGTTTATGTATCAGACCTAGTTGCATTAGTTTATGTATCAGACCCAATTGCATTAGTGTATGTATCAGACCCAGTTGCATTAGTTTATGTATCAGACCCAGTTGCATTAGTGTATGTATCAGACCTAGTTGCATTAGTTTATGTATCAGACCCAGTTGCATTAGTGTATGTATCAGACCCAGTTGCATTAGTGTATGTATCAGACCCAATTGCATTAGTTTATGTATCAGACCCAGTTGCATTAGTTTATGTATCAGACCTAGTTGCATTAGTTTATGTATCAGACCCAGTTGCATTAGTGTATGTATCAGACCCAATTGCATTAGTGTATGTATCAGACCCAATTGCATTAGTTTATGTATCAGACCTAGTTGCATTAGTTTATGTATCAGACCCAGTTGCATTAGTGTATGTATCAGACCCAATTTCATTAGTTTATGTATCAGACCCAATTGCATTAGTTTATGTATCAGACCCAGTTGCATTAGTTTATGTATCAGACCCAGTTGCATTAGTGTATGTATCAGACCCAATTTCATTAGTTTATGTATCAGACCCAGTTGCATTAGTTTATGTATCAGACCCAATTGCATTAGTTTATGTATCAGACCCAGTTGCATTAGTGTATGTATCAGACCCAATTGCATTAGTTTATGTATCAGACCCAGTTGCATTAGTTTATGTATCAGACCCAATTGCTTTAGTGTATGTATCAGACCCAGTTGCATTAGTGTATGTATCAGACCCAGTTGCATTAGTGTATGTATCAGACCTAGTTGCATTAGTTTATGTATCAGACCCAGTTGCATTAGTGTATGTATCAGACCCAGTTGCATTAGTGTATGTATCAGACCCAATTGCATTAGTTTATGTATCAGACCCAGTTGCATTAGTTTATGTATCAGACCCAATTGCATTAGTGTATGTATCAGACCCAGTTGCATTAGTTTATGTATCAGACCCAGTTGCATTAGTGTATGTATCAGACCCAGTTGCATTAGTGTATGTATCAGACCCAGTTGCATTAGTTTATGTATCAGACCCAGTTGCATTAGTGTATGTATCAGACCCAGTTGCATTAGTGTATGTATCAGACCCAGTTGCATTAGTTTATGTATCAGACCCAGTTGCATTAGTGTATGTATCAGACCCAATTGCATTAGTTTATGTATCAGACCCAATTGCATTAGTTTATGTATCAGACCCAATTGCTTTAGTGTATGTATCAGACCCAGTTGCATTAGTTTATGTATCAGACCCAATTGCATTAGTTTATGTATCAGACCCAGTTGCATTAGTGTATGTATCAGACCCAATTGCATTAGTTTATGTATCAGACCCAGTTGCATTAGTTTATGTATCAGACCCAATTGCTTTAGTGTATGTATCAGACCCAGTTGCATTAGTGTATGTATCAGACCCAGTTGCATTAGTGTATGTATCAGACCTAGTTGCATTAGTTTATGTATCAGACCCAGTTGCATTAGTGTATGTATCAGACCCAGTTGCATTAGTGTATGTATCAGACCCAATTGCATTAGTTTATGTATCAGACCCAGTTGCATTAGTTTATGTATCAGACCCAATTGCATTAGTGTATGTATCATACCCAGTTGCATTAGTTTATGTATCAGACCCAGTTGCATTAGTGTATGTATCAGACCCAGTTGCATTAGTGTATGTATCAGACCCAGTTGCATTAGTTTATGTATCAGACCCAGTTGCATTAGTGTATGTATCAGACCCAGTTGCATTAGTGTATGTATCAGACCCAGTTGCATTAGTTTATGTATCAGACCCAGTTGCATTAGTGTATGTATCAGACCCAATTGCATTAGTTTATGTATCAGACCCAATTGCATTAGTTTATGTATCAGACCCAATTGCTTTAGTGTATGTATCAGACCCAGTTGCATTAGTTTATGTATCAGACCCAATTGCATTAGTTTATGTATCAGACCCAGTTGCATTAGTGTATGTATCAGACCCAGTTGCATTAGTTTATGTATCAGACCCAGTTGCATTAGTTTATGTATCAGACCCAGTTGCATTAGTGTATGTATCAGACCCAGTTGCATTAGTTTATGTATCAGACCCAGTTGCATTAGTGTATGTATCAGACCCAATTGCATTAGTTTATGTATCAGACCCAGTTGCATTAGTGTATGTATCAGACCCAGTTGCATTAGTGTATGTATCAGACCCAGTTGCATTAGTTTATGTATCAGACCCAGTTGCATTAGTGTATGTATCAGACCCAATTGCATTAGTTTATGTATCAGACCCAATTGCATTAGTTTATGTATCAGACCCAATTGCATTAGTTTATGTATCAGACCCAGTTGCATTAGTTTATGTATCAGACCCAATTGCTTTAGTGTATGTATCAGACCCAGTTGCATTAGTGTATGTATCAGACCCAGTTGCATTAGTTTATGTATCAGACCCAATTGCTTTAGTGTATGTATCAGACCCAATTGCATTAGTGTATGTATCAGACCCAATTGCATTAGTTTATGTATCAGACCCAGTTGCATTAGTGTATGTACAGGTTTTTCAGCGAATTAAAGGATTTTCAGCGTTATTTGCTGTATGAG
Organism: Unio delphinus; assembly: GCA_029339505.1. Lineage (NCBI taxonomy): Eukaryota > Metazoa > Mollusca > Bivalvia > Unionida > Unionidae > Unio > Unio delphinus. The sequence goes on along the minus strand of JAQISU010000028.1, from coordinate 10,767,328 downwards.
TCGACAAGTGATAGTTTAAAAGATACTGGCGCTATGTAAGCTGTGTGAGCTGGCAACTGATAGTTTATATCACGATTAAAAACTCAGAAAAGTACAAAATTTAACTTTATTATCTGAGAAATGCTGCCATGGGGCCAAATCTAGCATTGGCTACAGAGTCACTCAGTTATTAAAAACAAAAATTATTTACTAAGGATCCGATAAAAAATTATGTTCATGCCCGTTTTGTCCATACTGTGTGCTCTCTTCTGGACTGTTATATGTAACAAAATGTTACCGCAATAAATGACATGGAATACGAAAACACTTGCTGCGGCAATATGAAAACACTAGCTGTGGCAATACGAAAGCACTAGCTGGGGCAGAACCATAGACGTTTTCTATAACGCTTATATCTGATAGAATCGTTTTAGATGCGCAAATTAAATATATTGATACGACACCCATTTAGTAAATTGGATTTAGTCATCCTCTGATTGTTTAAGAGAGATAATAGTGCAACTGAAACAACTTTTGCATGTTGTGAAATATGCGGTTCATTGATAGATGAATACTTATGGCTCTGTCACATGAATGAATGAATAGTTGGATTTAAAGTGAAACCGGCCACTAGGGTCATATGTTCACTATTTTGCACTGCCATTTATATACATGGCAGTGATTTAATTTATCCAGGAAGATGAAATGGTACCACATCTTCCAGGCGTTAATGCGCACAGAGTGCGCTATTTAATTCGGTCGTCATATCATACCCCTAAACAGGGGCTAATGATATGAATGTTAGACATGAGTTTTTCTAGTGGATTTCCCTATGCCAAAATTGTGTAAGCCACCGATGCAATTCATCAAATGGTAGAGCTAAAGAATTAAATTACGTTCCTATCTATGCCAGTCTTCTAGTACAAAAGTGTATATATTATATGTCCCTAACAATTTCTTTTGCTGATATGACTAAACGTCGTTTAAAAGGTAGCCACTGTCAGAGAGGATTAGATTGTTAATTTTGAGCGGTGGGTCCGAAAATGATCGAGTTAGGCTTTTTGGATAGAGCTTGTCAAGGAGGGTCCGTAATTTGAGGTCATTTTCAAAATTAGCATATTTTTGGTTGCAACCTTGTGTTGCTGGGCCTGATAGTCTTGAGTTTGAGACTACCTTATAAGATCTAATTTGTGGTCATAACCTATGCATATATGATGAGGTTTTTAGTTGCAACATTGTGTCGCTGGACTTAATAGTCTTGGTTTTGAGACTACCTCATACACTCTAGTTGGGACCATAGTTAGGGGCGCGTGTTAGTGGTTATACTTTAACCACAGCGGTATCGCGTTTTTTAGGGGCCTATAATACCTTCGTAATATTAAACTCAGTTATGTGATGTTGTCAATGGGGTTATATAGAAGGTAGAATTTAGAAGCATAAGAGAAAAAAAAGATGTAAGATGTTTGCCTTATTGATTATATAACTGGTAGTTAATATAACTTTTGATGTTTATACCTTTATGTATTTCTTTTATTTTAGGTTTTTTTTATTGCTCCATGTTATTTTACCATTCCATTAGGTTTGGTTGCTCTGGAGCCGCCAAGGGAGCGTTATACCCAGCGTAGTGTAGGTGGGCTTCCTTAAAGGTAACGAATCCCTTTTGGCCCCGTACGCTTCTCTCCCCTTAGAACAATATTATTTTATATGCATACTTAGGTACCAGTAAACCATTGATTTCATTTATGGATGATATGGTGTTATACTTATATTCTATCTATTAGCCCTGTAGTTCTAAGAAATTCAATTATATTATAGTATGTTCCTTGAGGGTTTTTGTTGCATAATTGAATTATTTCTGGATATGTACATGGTGCGGCAAGTTCTAATTGTTTAGTTATAAATAGGTCTCTTTCTTCTCGCGTATTATTACAGTAGGATCTGTCACATTCACACATTATTGCAAGAGCCGTCATGTCGTCAACTTTCCGGTAATATGTGAATTTCTACGGCATCCCAAAGGTTTTCCACCAGGTGGACCACCCTTTCCATGCTACCTTTCTTGTCGAAGATATTCATTTTCTTTTTGATTACCAATTTTGGTGCTGGCCGCTTGTGTACTAGAAGAATATACTCCGCCTATACCGGTATCATTAGTTTATATTACAGAGGTATACACTCGGTTGTCAGACAAAATGGTACTCTTCGTGCGCTGGAAAAGATTCTCCACGTAGGGTAAGTAAGATAATATTTACGAGGGCAAAGCAGTCTGAGGACAGTTGACAAGTGAAAAAAAAATAAATGATAGTACATTGAGCCAAACTGCACAGAGGACAAACTCAGGTCTGCCTT